>OX439483.1:329706129-329731129 GCA_949320155.1 Melangyna quadrimaculata
TGGTCCCAGACGTCCTATCCATCTGCCTGGATATCTGGCATTTTAATATGCCCGCACAGGCACAGCATAGTGTGCTGGACAACCATCATTTTGAAGCCAATGGGATTCCTTTAGTTCTTGAGGCACTTCTTCCAGCAAGGTTGGGAGATCATTTTGGAGGAACGCCAAATAACCTTGGCCAGTTAAAATCCCCGCCAACTCAAAGGGTCCAATTATTTTCCCATTGAGAATCCCAGTCCAATAGTTTATTTTGAATTGGTACTGGGACCTGTCTTCCCTCATGATGTTTGGGTTTTGTAGTGCCCAGAAGTGGAGATTATGGAGATTAGTGTAGCCATCTCTTTTAAATGTCGACTCATCGCTCCAAAGAATTTTGTCAAAAAACTGCGGATCTACTTCAATTTTCATTATCATTTGTCGACAAAAACTCATTCTCGTTTCAAAATCTTGCGGCTGGAGAGTTTGCACCCGTGTTAGGTGAAAGGGATGATATTTATATTTACTTAGCACATTATGCGCAGTCGTCTTTCCGATCCCAGTGCGTCGTGCTATTGCTCGGATTGATACTGTAGGATCTCGGTCAAGTTCCGCAAGCACTAAGTCTTCGGTATCTCCTCGAGGGGGTCGTCCCACGCCAGCACCACCAACACCACTACCAGGCAGCCTTCCTTCCGAGAAACATTTATGGACTCTAATAAACACTCGATAATCCGGGTGACGTGCGTTAGGGTACCTTTCCCTATACAGAGTCGCAGCTTCGTTTGCGTTTCCTCTGCACTCTCCATAAATGAAATGCATGTTTGCATATTCTTGTGCAGAATACAAAATACGTGGCATCGAAAAAGTTCAATCAAACGTCTTAATTATCAAAAAGCAGGTTCAGGAAAACAGCTATTTAGACCGTTAATTTTTCTGAATGAACAATAAAAACGATATAAATAAGTGTTCGTCGTGGTCTTAATCTTATGAATTAAGATCAAATTACAAAAACTTTAATTCAAAATTTAAAAAACTTACGATTTTATGCGTTCTCACTTTCTCAGGATCTTACAATTTACTATTCAAAAAACACAACTAAAATTGAATCAGAAGACTTTTTGTTTGGAGAAAATAACAAATAAAAAATAGCAACCAACAAAATATTTGATGGGTTTGTTAAAGCCCAATAGAACAAGTAAAACAAGCTCGAAAATGTAACCGTTTTTTGCACTTTTTTGACATTGAAAGCATAGATTTATCATTAGGACAACATCGTAGAAACAGCCAATAAATCAAAAATCTGCTATGTTCAACGCTTGGTATTATTTTCACGTTTACTGTGCTAATTTTGAAAACTTTTGTTTTTGCTAAATTTACTCTAGTATTGCAGATTTTTACCAATAACTTGCTATTGACTCTAGATATAATAATAAGTAATACCATTTTGAAATCTGCATTTAACGCGCATATTTTTAAAATAGTTGGCCACTCAGGTATTCATGCATTTTTGTATACCAGATATGATTTAACTTTTTCAAAAATTATTTGTTTTCACATTTTGCATTGAAATTCAATGTAAAATAATTTTTTTCTCTAAGAAGTCCAACAGTTATAATAACTTTCTTCTACTTATGTGTTGGCACAAGTAATGTTAAATATTCCTGCAAAAAAAAAATGATGGAACTCATTCACTTGTAGTCGTGGTATTCAAAAATGTAAAGTAAGAAAAAAAATAATGCACTGAACAAAAAAATGCATATAACTTTTCTTGTGGTTGGGATAGAACTTTTTTTTATCAGTTTTCAGGACGGTCATAAAGTCTACTATGCGGCATTTCAGGGTTATCCATTACTTACGGGACACCCTGTATAATTCAAATTTAAAGCGGCATCTCCTGATTTAATTCAATTTTGAGAAAAAAATTTTAAAATAATTTATATCTCCATACCAGTAGGAGATAGATAAAAATCTTAAGCTAGTAAGATTCTAAGAATTTCATTATCACCCACAAAACTCCAAAAACTCTGGCATTCTAATTAACGAAATTAGATAAAAGACATAAAAGTACATTTTCCCTTTTATCTGCTACAATAATATAGATTATCAAAAAATCCAAACTAATTGCACTATAAAATATACTAGCCTATCAATAAAAATTTTTACTTAAACTCTACGTCCCACCACTTAGCTAATCAATGATCTCAGCGTTGCACATGTGGCGTTACATTTTTTCGTTTCACAAAAATTCAACCTTGAAATTTCACTCTCAACGCGCCCAAAGAAGTTTCACTTCAAAAAAGAAAACAAAGTTGGGTACCAGCAGGACTCGAACCTGGAACATTCGGATCCATCCCATACCTGGAGTAAATTTCTCATATGGATTTAGTACGATACTTAAAAGATAAAATATCCAGTTGGTGATTTTAACTTTAGTAAAATAATAGGGGATAGTACGTTACTAAACTCGTTTAAAATTAACAAAACATAATTTTGAACCTAGTTATCATACTAAAAATGATTTAACATCGTACTAAATCGTCTAAAATTTTGCGTCATTGTTTTTGTGGATTGGAGGTAAAATGTGTGACGTTATAGACGGTATAGATCTATAGTTACTTACTTAATATTAAGATTTTTCGAACAAACGATTAAAATGTATGTACCTACCAGTGGCGTGGCGTGAATTATTTGAATTGGGAAGACGAAGCAAAATCAATCAAATTAATCACAAATTTAAGAGCCTTAATTTTCTGGACATGTTCTTATGTGTTTATTTTCAATACTAATTTTGTAAAGTTCCAATAAATAATTATATATTTTTGTGCACCATTCGAAATTTTGTTGAATATATGGAAATATCAATGGTTTCATATGCGTTTAATCTAATTTCAAACATCTTGATTTGTCAGTATAAATTTTTTCTCTTAAAAACTTTTTCAATAAATTTGTTTTAGGTATAAAATTCGAATTAGAATTTTTGTCTATGAATTATGTTAACATTCAATTGTAGATTATTATTTTCCTGAGATTTTAAGATCCTAATCTTGAAGATGCGACGACTAGAACAAAAGTTATACTCTTTACTCGAGCCACATCACTCTTTTCTAACATTTTGAACAAAGTTAAGATAAATAAGCCGAGAAAAAGCGTCTTGTTCCTTTCATAATAATTATTATTAAATAAATGTAGATACATACAAATCCACATGCTACACTTCTTGCAAAATGACCTTGCCATATACATATATTGTGTGTATGCATCTCTTGTCATCGACCAGCAGCGAAAGCGGTTGTCGCTGTTCGTATTTGCTTTCGTCACCCATACAAAATTTCTTTTCGAACGACATGAATAACACGCTTTCGACCGTCTTATACTGGATTGGAACTAAATTGTTTTGCATCCCTTTTTTCATTAGTGTTGTATTATTCCTCTTTTTGTTTAACTACCGCGAACAAAAATAAGACGGAATAACACGGTGGTCGCCGTGTTATTTTAGGTAGTTTGTTAAAAATACTGTGAAAAAAGTGATATGGGTCGGGTAAAAAGCATATAGCTTGACATTCTACGGGTCAGATCTTTAAGATTGAGACCTTAAAATGACGATAAAAATAGTAGGCTACATTTCAGTTAAAATTGAAGCAGTTTTATTGCGTTTGACGGACATTTTGAAAGGGAAGACGGTAGGAATCGTGTTATATGGACGCCACGCCATTTGTACCTACATACATCAAGATAGGTATTTACATATCTAGGTACATAATAATGTAGGTAAATATGTAAGTTTTAAAACGTAAATCAACACTAAAGTACCTACATTATCTCTAACAACTAAATGAACATAACATACTACCTACCCTCATGGATACAATCCTCGCTGAAGCCGAGTCGCGGCAAACGACCAAGCACATGCATTTTGTTCGTTTTTCGTTGTATTTTTAACCGTTTTTTATTAGAGGTAAGAGTAAAGCGTGGCGGTTGAAAAAATAAGTGTTATACAAAAAAATGATCGCAATTATTTTCTGATGCGATAAATAAAAGAACCAAAGTCATTCATAACGAAAAAAGTTATTAGCTGTTTTGCAAAAGCTTACTTTCTCTAGTTAACGGTGCACTAAAAAAATAATATTGGTATCAAAAAATCAGAAATATAAATAGTAATACGTTTTGTAATTTTCAGTAGTTTAAGCCACTTCTTTGATTTTATAAAAATGTGGTAAAATTGACTTTTTAAAAATGTTGAATTTCCAAAAATTCCTACACTCCAAATATCTGCAAAATCAAAAATTTGTATATGACAACTTTAATTTGGTTTTATGTATTTTGCAACAATATATAATTAAAATTTGAAGCGGCATCTCCTGATTTAATTCAATTTTTTGAAATTAGCCTATTTTGAGAAAATTTTTTTTAAATAAATTATATCTCCAAACCAGTAGGAGATAGATAAAAATCTTAAACTAGTAAGATTCTAAGAATTTCATTATCTATCCACAAAACTCCAAAAACTCTAGGCTTTTAAGTAACGAAATTAGATAAAAGACATAAAAGGACATTTTCCCTTTTATCTGCTACAATAATATAGATTATCAAAAAATCCAAACTAATTGCACTATAAAATATATTAGCCTATCAATGAAAATTTTTACTTTAACTCTACCTCCCACCGCTTAGCTATCAATGATCTCGGCGTTGCAGACGTGGCGTTACATTTTTTCGTTTCACAAAACTTCAACCTTGAAATTTCACTCTCAACGCGCCCAAAGAAGTTTCACTTCAAAAAAAGAAAATTTTGAAGAAATCGGGATGAAATTTGATAGAGTGATAAAAAGTTAAATAAAAGTTCAAACTGATAATAAAATAATATCGGAAATTAAAAAAACATCGATAAAAGGTTAAACAGTGAAAAAAAACATACGCGAGTGAAACAAAAAAAGGTGCTTTTATGACAAAGCCGAAGGAACATCAGCGGTGGAATCGCTAAGGTGATGTCGATGGTTGTCTCTATATTTGCCTTCAGATGTGATAAAGACAGCTGTCTCAAAACGACGATTGAGTGATTGATAATCAACCATCACCTTAGCCGATTCCACCCCAGAATTCTGACAAAACGAAATCTGAAGTGAAATTGAGTGTGAATCCAGGAGATTCTGCCATACAGGTTGCCGGTATTAAAAAGTGGATAAAGGTACGACAGTTGTGTCATGTAATAATATTGAGTCCATGAATAAAGTTAAAGAAAAAGTGAAAGGAAGCTTGGGATCCAATTATGATGTGAATGTTTTAAAAAGAAATAATTCCAGAATAAAAATCTGCAATTTATCTCAAAAAAATGGAAGAGAGAGAAAACTAAAAAGTTTTTTTCGGGGCTACTGCCTCTTGCGAGGAATTGACAAATCCTCCAAGAGTATCACTTGTCACGAATAAGTGCTTCTCGTCTAGCCGTTCGGATTCGGCATACAATTGTAGGTCCCTTCCATTCCTGTCGATAGGCGCACACAGGAATGGTTGCGAGTTGTTAGTCACTAGGCCCTGGTTCTTCGCGAGCTGTTGTGCCACCCGATTTATTTTATTTTATTTTTTTGTGTGTAAGTTCCTTGAAAAAACAAAAAGAAGACCTTCGAGTTGTGAATTAGGTATTTAAAGCAATGTGGACAAATGTCAATATGAAATCTTTAAGTGCGACAATTGATCTCGATAATAAGAGTTTTAATGAAGTGATGAAAGCTGTTAAGCTAAGTAATGGATCGTTGGATAGGATAAGTGTTTTATTAAGGAGTCACTTTATGTCAAAAGATGTTTTAAATGGGTCTACCACGAAATCTATAAAACCAAAATCTAGAAATACAAAATCTCGAAAGTCATAATCTAGAATTTCAAAGTACCGAATTACAAAATTCTAGAAATCAAAAATATGGAATGTATATATAATCTAAAGGGTGGTTAAATTTTAAGGCCGATGTTGATTTTTAATAAAACACAAACTAATTAGGAAATTATTGTCATTTCTTTTTATTATGATAATATTGGTATGTTATTTAATATAAGTATTTTGACCAATTCAATATTTAAAATTTAAAATTTGAAGTTTTCACTTCTTCGGCTTTTTTGGTCATTATGGTTTACACATTTAAAACCATAATAACCAAATGTATACATACAAATGTTTTTTCTTATTTTTATTTCATTGTTTAATAAAGTTCCCCTGAAGAAGACTGAAAACTCAGTCGAAACGTTGGGAAATCTAATGAACATCTTTCTTTAATAAACTATAATGACCAAAAAAGCCGAAGAAGTGAAAACTTCAAATTTTAAATATTTAATATTGGTATGGTTCAATTATGTATGGAACAAAATATCGGCCAAATGGCCGCCGCGACCTTGGCACACCTCCATCCGATGGTCCAAATTTTCGATGACGCTGAGGCATAACTGAGGTTCTATGCCGTTAATTTACCAAATTATCTCATTCTTTAGCTCTTGAATTGTTGCTGGCTTATCGACATACATCTTTACTTTCAAATAACCCCAAAGAAAGAAGTCCAACGGTGTCAAATCACGTGATCTTGGCGGCTAATTGACATCGCCACCACGTGAGATAACACGGCCATTGAAATTGTCGCGCAAAAGAGCCATTGTTTCGTTAGCTGTGTGGCAAGTGGCACCGTCCTGTTTAAACTACATATCGTCCACATCCATATCTTCCAATTCGGGCCATAAAAAGTTTGCTATCATCACACGATAGCGAACACCATTCACATTAACTGCCTGAGTTGAGGTGGACGGCTCTTCAGCCACACTATCGCGAACAGCAGCAACATTTTCTGCAGTACGAGAAACACTGGTGTTTTCACATCTCCTACAGACCCAGTTTGCTCAAATTTTTGCACGATTTTTCCGATTGTACGCACATTTGGAATATTAAATTGACCGAAAAAACAACGAAGTGCATAATATGCATTTTGATTTGAACGCCCATTTTCATAATAAGCCTGAATAACTTTAACGCGTTGCTCGATTGTGTATCTTTCAAATATGGTTCAAATTGAATTAATCTGAAATTGAGCAATATCAAATGAAATGCAGAAAAAAACTTGAGGTTTAGGTATGGTTCACATCCAACATCGGCCCTTAAAATTTAACCACCCTTTATAATAATAAAAATCTAGAAAGACAAAATATCGAACGACAAAAATCTCGAAGGTTATTAATATTGATTTTTATATGGATGATTGCGTTTCAGGTTGTGACAGTGAGCAAGAGGCTATATTTAGAGCAAAACGTTTGGATGGGGTGTTAAAAACAGCTGGTTTCGAACTGCGCAAATGGAAATCGAATAGTCAATGGTTATGAAGCCAGTTAGAATCAATCGAGGGCGAGGATTTGGTATTTGAAAGCAAGGATCAGGCCAATGTGTTAGGAATAAAGTAACAAGTAGATTGTGATCAGTTTACATTTGTCGTAAGAGCAGTTGAGACATTAAGGAAGGTGACGAAGAGGAGTGTTCTTAGTTGCTTAGCGCGATTCTGGCCCTCATTATGAATAGCGAATCGAACTTAAAACTTTGCGAATTCGCTAATTTTGTATTAAGAATAGTGATTCGCTTAAGTTAAGTTTGCTTCAAATGTCAAAACTTTAACGAATTTGATTATCACTGTATTACAAATAGCGAACTTTCGCTAATCTATTCGCTAAAAGAGTCAAAACTTATGGAACTAAAATTCTATGTGATAACTCTATCGAATTAAAAAGTAAAGAGCTTTAAATAATTTGTTATTGTTTATTTTAAGCAAAACTTAAAAAATAAATAATCTTATATGTATTTTAAAACAAATGCCAATCGATTTCCAAATTTGTAGGTCCTCCGCTTCGATAAAATGGTCGATTTCTAAGGCAATCTCAGTCTCTCACGTCCGTCTGGTCGAAGCTAGATTTGAGATCTCACTATCCTGAACTTGCAAAAACCCAATTGATTTGAGGAAGGGACACGGAATCACTCACTAATTTTGTTAGAATAATGAACTTGAATTTGGAAATATTATTTTGCCAATTAGAAACACAAATGCGTATTAAGTATATGCGAAGGAAAAGGAAGAAATATGAACCGAAATAAATAATGAACTTATTGGTCAAACAGTTGCGAAATGCAAATGATCTGGGAGCTTAAACTCTCGCGCTGTAGGTATTCTTCTTTATACCGTAACTAATTAACCAAATCGTTCTGGAAACATTTCAGGAACAAAAATTATTTAGCAATCTTCACTGTACACACACAAACAAGTTATGAATAATTAAATTATTTTTATTGGAAAGTTTAGCCAGCAATTATACATTATATAACAAACGAATATATAAATGATACTCCATACGAATATTGTTTTGTTTTTTAAGAAACAATTATTAACAATTCACAAACAGAAATAAAAAGTCAAGCCATTTGACGTTTAACATGTGTAAATTCATTTGGAAACTGTTGGCAGCATTGATTTCTGAAGCGAATTTGGAAGCTCGCTAACGCTAATACCGTGATAAGTGAAATTCGCTAAATCGTTCGCCTTTAAGCGAACGTTCGATTCGCTATTCATAATGAGGGCCTATATGATCCTAACGGATATATTTCACACGTCACTATTTTAGCCAAGATTTTAATACAAGATATATGGAGAATAAGTCTTGAATGGGATCAAGAGTTTCCAGTCGATATAAGAAAGGCGATGGCATGAGCTTTGGGGGAAAATAAAGTACTTAGAGCAATTTCGAATTGGCAGGTGGTTAGGTACGTAACGGGGCGCAAGGGTGCAAGTGAATGGTTTCTCAGATGCTTCATCAATAGCATTAATATATGCGCGGGTAGAGCCAGCTTATGGCCAGATTACGATCAAGTTAGCCGTGTCTTAGACAAGAGTAGCGCCTTTAAAGACAGTGACTATTCCGCGATTAGAGCTAGCTGCAGCAGAACTGTTAGGTAGGCTAATAACTGAGTTTTTTAAAGCTATGGAATGGGACGATTGTGAGTATGTACTATGGACAGATTTAATGGTAGTTTTACATTGGTTGCAACGGTCACCGCGTGATATGAAGACATATGTAGCGAATAGGGTATCTTCAATTCAAACTAATTCGAATGTACAGCAGTGGCGACACGACGGGACCAAGGACAATCCTGCGGATTTGTTAAGTTAAAGGAACTGGTAAATAGTGAGTTGTGGTTACATGGGCCAGCGTGGCTGAGTCAAGATGAAGATAATTGGCCAGTTAATTCCCCAATCAGAGAAGTTATGCCAATGGCAACGAATGAGATGCATGTTTGCTTTGTAGCACCAATCAAGGAGAAGACTGGGATATGGACCTCCAGATATGAGCAAAGAATTCCTATAGAGGAATACGCGAGCAGACTAGAGCAGGCTGTCAATATAGTAGCATATGTATTTCACTATTTAGATCAGCTCAAGAAGAAGACAAGGGAACGCAAGTTGCGAGAATGAGAAAGGCGGACACAGCGCAGAACCTTTGAAATAGCACCTCTTGTGCTAACAGCTGATGAAAGAGCGCGAGGTATAAGGTATCTCATCAAGAGAGCACAAGGCGACATTTACGGAAAAGACATTGCCGCACTTCGTAGAAAGGGCCAGCTACCAGAACAAAGCGGAATCGAATCGCTCAAACCAGTTTTTCATGATGAAGGTATTTTAAGAGTAGGCGGTCATATTCACAGTGCAAATGAAAACTACGAGGTGAGACATCCAGCTATAATTGAGACGGGTTCTAGATTAGCCTGGTTATTGATCGATTACGCGCACCGTATGACCAAGCTTGGCGCTAGTCAAGTCATGATGCAATTTTTATGCCAGCAATATTGAATTCCGCGCCTGAGAAATGAGCTTCGAAATTTTATACATAAATGTCCGATTTGCGCAAGATATAATTATCGTTTAGAGCAACAGTTAATGTCTGATTTACCTGCAGATAGGGTACGAGTAGGAAAACCATTTTTGCATACAGGGGTTGCTTATGCAGGAACTTTAGGTCAAAGGTTGTAGGTAGGGATGGTAGGAAGATTACTTTAAAGAAATCATGGGTTGCGATTTTCGTTTGTTTAAAATACAGGCGGTTCACATCGAACTTATTTGAGATTTAACATCACTTTCGTTTTTGGTATGTTATGAGCGATTTATTAGTAGACGAGGGCATTGTGAGCGCATGTATAGTGCTAACGGAACTTCATTCGTTGGTGGTGCAAGAGTAATTAAGCAAGCTTGGCAAGAATGGAAAAAGGATGAGTTCTTAGGTAAATTAAATTTGCGAGGCATTGAGTGAATATTTATGATTCCAGCAGCGCCACATCAAGGTGGATAATACGAGGTAGCAGTAAATCGATGAAGTACCATTTAAAGAGAATCGTTGGGCAGCGCACTTTAGATAATGATCAGTTTATCACTTTGTTAGCAAGCATAGAGCGCATATTAAATTCTCGGCCGATTCACCCGCTGAGTGATGATCCTTACGATACGCAAGCCTTAACTCCAGGTCATTTTCTGGGTGGTGAGCCAATCCTATTGCCACCGCCATTTTCTACATCAGAAGAATCCAAGTTAAGGGGAGTTAAATTATTTTGAGAGCGGCAAGTAATGCTTAGCATTTTTGGAAAAGGTGGAGAGAGGACTATTTGGTAACTTTGCAGGAAAGAAAGAAGTGGAGAAGAGAGAAAGAAGGTTTGAAGGTAGGGCAGTTAGTTAAGGCTTGCGTATCGTAAGGATCATCACTTAGCGGGTGAATCGGCCGAGAATTTCATATGCCCCCTATGCTTGCTAACAAAGTGATAAACTGATCATTATCTAAAGTGTGCTGCTGATTTTACTGCCGTGGACCGCTCTGGTTTTTAAACAAACGAAATTCGCAAACCATGATTTCTTTGAAGTAATCGTCCTACCATCCCTACCTAAAACCTTTAACGTAAAAGGTCCTGCATAATCAACCCCTGTATGCAAAATTGGTTTTCCTACTCGTACCCTATCTGCAGGTAAATCAGACATTAACTGTTGTTCTAAACGATAATTATATCTTGCGCAGATCGGACATTTATGTAAAAAATTTCGAAACTCATTTCTCAAGCGCGGAATCCAATATTGCTGGCATAAAAATTGCATCATGACTTGACTAGCGCCAATCTTGGTCATACAGTGCGCGTAATCGATCAATAACCAGGCTAATCTAGAACCCGTCCCAATTGTAGCTGGATGTCTCACCTCGTAGTTTTCATTTGCTCTGTGAATACGACCGCCTACTTTTAAGATACCTTCATCATCAAAAACGGGTTTGAGCGATTCGATTCCGCTTTGTTCTGGTAGCTGGCCCTTTCTACGAAGTGCGGCAATGTCTTTTCCGTAGATGTCGCCTTGTGCTCTCTGGATTAGATACCTTATACCTCGCGCTCTTTCATCAGTTGTAAGCACAAGAGGTGCTATTTCATAGGTTCTGCGCTGTGTCCGCCTTTCTCGTTCTCGTAACTTGCGTTCCCTTGCCTTCTTGAGCTGATCTAAATAGTGAAATACATATGCTACTATATTGACAGCCTGCTCTAGTCTGCTCGCGTATTCCTCTATAGGAATTCTTTGCTGATATCTGGAGGTCCATATCCCAATCTTCTCCTTGATTGGTGCTACAAAGCAAACATGCATC
This sequence comes from Melangyna quadrimaculata, assembly GCA_949320155.1. Lineage (NCBI taxonomy): Eukaryota > Metazoa > Arthropoda > Insecta > Diptera > Syrphidae > Melangyna > Melangyna quadrimaculata. Next base: position 329,717,785 of record OX439483.1, read on the forward strand.
TCATTCGTTGCCATTGGTATAACTTCTTTGATTGGGGAATTAACTGGCCAATTATCTTCATCTTGACTCAGCCACGCTGGTCCATGCAACCACAACTCACTATTTACCAGTTCCCTTGGATCCATCCCCCAACTTAACGAATCCGCAGGATTGTCCTTTGTCCCGACGTGTCGCCACTGCTGTACATTCGTATTAGTTTGAATTGAAGATACCCTGTTCGCTACATATGTCTTCATATCACGCGGTGAACGTTGCAACCAATGTAAAACTACCATTAAATCTGTCCATAGTACATACTCACACTCGTCCCATTCCGCGGAATAGTCACTGTCTTCAAAGGCGCTACTCTTGTCTTAGACACGACTAACTTGCTCGTAATCTGGCCATAAGCTTGCTCTACCTGCGCATATATTAATGCTCCGTATGCTATTGATGAAGCATCTGAGAAACCATGCACTTGCACCCTTGCGCCCCGTCACGTACCTAACCACCTCCCAATTCGAAATTGGTCTAAGTACTTTATTTTCCCCCAAAGCTCATGCCATCGCATTTCTATATCGACTGGAACCTCTTGATCCCAATCAAGACTTATTCTCCATATATCTTGTATGAAAATCTTGGCTAAAATAGTGACGGGTGAAATATATCCGTAAGGATCATATAATTGCGCTAAACAACTAAGAACACTCCTCTTCGTCATCTTCTCTAATGTCTCAACTGCTCTAACGACAAATGTAAACTGATCACAATCTACTTGCCACTTTATTCCTAACACATTGGCCTTATCCTTGCTTTCAAATACCAAATCCTCGACCTCGCTTGATTCTTACTGGCTTCCTAACAATTGACTTTTCGATTTCCATTTGCGCAGTTCGAAACCAGCTGTTTTCAACACCCTATCCAAACGTTTTGCTCTAAATATAGCCTCTTGCTCACTGTCACAACCTGAAACGCAATCATCCATATAAAAATCATTATTAATAACCTGTTTAACATCTGGAAATGCTTCTCGTGCGTCTCGCCCACATTGAATTAAAGCTCGAACTGCATTAAATGCCGATGATGTCATACCATAAGTAACGACTGTCAGTCAATATTCTTGCAACCTTGCGCCTGGAGATTCCCTCCAGAAAATTCTTTGTAAATCCCACTGATCTCGAGCTATATTATCTTGCCTAGACATCATTTTCACATCAGCGCTAAAAGCTATCTTGTGCCTTTTTTTTGCTTTCTAGATACCGATTTAGGTCGGTTGGTAAGAATATGAGTGATGCAATAATTTACGAGTTTGATGGCGATGATGTTTTTTGATGAGTATGGCTCATTGTAGGTAGTTAGGTATGTCGCTTTTTTATTTTAACCTATAAATGTAGGTATGTTTGTACATTTGTATATAATTTGTATTAATATCTAGGTAGGTACTAAGTACATGTAAGTATGTACCTACCCAATTTTTATGTAATTGTGTATGATTAATTTTCGTTAGATTTGTCTTTTTAAAGGGTTAGTTTAGAAGTTTGAAATTATTACGGATGGCTATCATTGTTTAGGATTTTCAGTGAGAAATTTTAACTTCTAACTAACCACTATTTGACCATGTGGTATAAGGGACAGTCTAAAGGGCATCTAGGTATTAAATCGTTTCTCTTGATAGTTATCAATCGGCGAAATTCCTTCGAAATTCTCTGTTTGGTTCATGGTCGACAATCGCCTACCAATTTTCTAATTGGATTTTTTAAAAATCATAACTTCATTTCTACTGGGAAGAATATTAAAGTTAAGATATTAAAATTTAGCCTTTAAATGTGGCTAAATTTTTGTATAAAACTTATTGAGGAGGATCGACTAATTTCACACTAAAACGGTGTGTAAATGTCCCGTCAAATTTATATTTGATCTCTTAAATTATTGAAAACTTGATGACAAATTTTAAAATTTCAAAAAATTAATTTTGTATTATTTATTTATTTATATTATATAAATGAAAGAATAAAAATTGTCCTAATTACAACCACTTTTACTAATCACGCTACAGCTTAAACTAGAAGTATTAAAATTAGGTAGGTATCTATATAATAAAATTTATATGATAGCAAATTTTATTGAGGGTTGCACTAAGAACGGAATTTTTGAAATTCGCACATTTAATAGGGTAAAATAGGGTAAAACTGAATCAAATTCAAAAAAATAACTTCTAAACGTGACGTCGTAGAAACTTGATTTTTTTATTTGAAAGATATTGAAAAATTAGGCAAAAAAATATGCACAACTTTTTTTTTGTTAAAAATCTACAAACCGAGATATACCCGGTTTTAAACCTGAAAATTGATAAAAAGTCGTTTCGAAAAGTACTTAGTAGTTATATGGGGGAACATTTTTTATTTTTACATATTTTTATAGGGTATGAACAAAAAAATTATCCATGTTTAAGCAATTTTTGTCAGGATTTTTTTTCATACCCAAAATGATTTTTGAAAAAGGGTAAATTATTTTGGTCAATTTTTTAATCTTTTTGATTTTAAACGGGTAGTTGTAAAAATCTATAATTTGAATATCTTATAGATATATTTGATAGCAATTAAATGGTAAAAATGTTATCTTTCTAACTTATCTTTTGACAGATTTATTTAAGAAATGGTAAACATTTTGAAATTTTTTTTTTTGTTTTTTTATTAATATTTTTTGAATAAACAGTGGTAGAGGTTTCCAATATACTAATGAATTATAGCTTTATGTTCCAGGAATTTGTATACAAAAATTATATTTTTATTGTACCATTAAGCTGATAAATTAACAAAATATAATTTTTACACATATTACTTAATACCATGTGAGTGTAGGCATGGATTGATTTAGTTTTTTTCTTATATTTAATCTCAATGAAATAACCATTAATTTGATACCTCATTTTTTAATCTGTACCCCTTATATTATTGTCACAATTGATTTTTTAAAATTCATAAAAATTCAAATAAAATCCATAGAAATGCTTTGCTTTGTTCATTGTCAACAATCGTCAACCAGTGCAAAGCAACGTTATCTCAAATTAATTTTTTTTTTATTTTTTTAATATAAAAAATCATAACCATATACAAATCATAAATTACAAAAAATCTACATTTAGACAACTTTAGAGGCTTAAAAATTGAGTAATACTTTATAGTTCATAATAAATGATACATGAAATTTAGGTAGAAATTTATAACTTAAATTTGTGTGTAAAAATTATTGCAAAATATTTGTACTAAAAATGTGTTTTAATGAATAATCAACTCTATTTTTCGTACTTCAAATTCAAAAGTTAATGAAAAAGGGTCAATTTAAGCTCCAATTAACCAAGTTTAGAGGCTTCAAACTTAAGTAAAACTTAATAGTTCATAACAAATGATACATGAATTAAAGAAAGAAATTTATAATCTAAATTTCTGTGTTAAAATGTTTGCATAATCTTAAAAAATTCATACTAAAAATGTGATTTAGTGAAAAATCAATTCGATTTTTGGTACTTTAAATGCAAACGTTAATAAAAAATTGAAGTAGCCCGTAGCGTAATGGTTAGTGCGTTCAACTGTCACGTTGGAGGTCTGGGTTTGCTTCCAAGCCTCGTCCACCTAAAAACTAAAAAGTTTTTTTCAGGGCTACTGCCTCTTGCGAGGAATTGACAAATCCTCCAAGAGTATCACTTGCCACGAATAAGTGCTTCTCGTCTAGCCGTTCGGATTCGGCATAAAATTGTAGGTCCCTTCCAAACCTGTCGATAGGCGCACACAGGAATGGTTGCGAGTTGTTAGTCAATAGGCCCTGGTTCTTCATGAGCCGTTGTGCCACCCGATTTATTCATTTTATTTAATAAAAAATTGATAAATTTTGAAAAACAAAACCAACACACTAATTGCTCTTATCCTGTTCTAAAATATTGCTTATAAATTTTAAGTGATTATTTCGAAAAAAGCCACTCTAAAGTTAGTTTTATTGATTTATTTACCAAAAAAAATGCAAAGTGGATCATGCTATTTCAAGGATTTTTTTTTTATATTGTCAACACGCCCATCAAATATTTTAAAATTTAAAAATTATAAATTTTGAAAGTTTAATAAATCTAATAAAAAAGATCAAATCCAGAATTTTATCAATTGTCAATTTGTCGGCATACATTTGGTTATAAATATCCGAATTTAAAAATTTAGATGTCTATAGAAAGGTTATATATTATCAGCATTTAAATACATATGCACATATAAAATATTTAGATGATTATACAATTTTTTAAACTTAAAATTTGAAGTTTTCACTTCTTCGGCTTTTTTGGTCATTATAGTTAATTAATGAAAGATGTTCATTAGATTTCCCATCGTTTCGACTGAGTTTTCAGTCTTCTTCAGGGGCACTTTATTAAACAATGAAATTAAAAATAAGAAAAAAACATTTGTATGTATACATTTAGTTATTATGGTTTTACACTTACAGGTATTATCAACAAAATTATTTTTAATTTTTACATTTAAATAAAAAATTAAAAAAAACAAAATTGTTTAAGTAGGTACGATTACCACTTCTTAGTAAGAAGTTTAGTCAACACAACTGCTTATTATTTAAAGATAAAAGAAAGATATACACGGAAAAGAACAAAATTATTTTAGTATGTATGTGTAAATTTATAGTGGTTATGTAGAGACTAAAAATTAATTTTTAATTTTTTATTTAAATGTAAAAATTAAAAATAATTTTGTTGATAATACCTGTAAGTGTAAAACCATAATAACCAAATGTATACATACAAATGTTTTTGTTTATTTTTTTTTTCTTATTTTTAATTTCATTGTTTAATAAAGTGCCCCTGAAGAAGACTGAAAACTCAGTCGAAACGTTGGGAAATCTAATGAACATCTTTCATTAATTAACTATAATGACCAAAAAAGCCAAAGAAGTGAAAACTTCAAATTTTAAATTTTAAATATTGAATTGGTCAAAACACCTTAAATTAATCCTGGACTAGCCTGGAATAGCTTTATTTGGGCTAAATTATAGTTAATATTATAACTATTTTTCTACCAATTTTCACAACTTAAAATTGACGATAATCAACTGGTTGCTGAAATGATCATTTAGCCGGATTCTTCTTAGTTTATTGTGAAAGTTGCTTCATTAATTTTTCATATCTTGAAAAGTAAAAGTCCTAGATCCATACGGTTTCCAGCGTTTGACTAAAAATTTACAAGAGCATTAAGTTTTGAAAACAAAAATTATGCTTTATTACATACAATTTTGAAAAAAATTAGCTTGAAATTTTTTTTATTTTTTTTTTGTCAAAATGTTGACTTTGAAAATTTAAAAAAACTATTCACTCGAACAACTTAATTTAAAAATTATATTAAAGAATAGACTTTTGACTTTCCAATATGCTATAGCGTCACTCTGTAAGTGTTACCGTTATTTTTTAATATTTTTTTTTTCTGTTTTAAGTGATTTTTTTTGGAAATTGCCCCTCCCGCCTAAACGGAGGAAAATAGACCCCTCTCCCATACGAATTTTGTCTTGTCTAAGTCCAACCTACACGCTCTAGCCTTTTATGACACCTTATGCAAATCACCCTGTATACACGTACTAAATAACTACTCAAAAAAATAATTTTGGAAGAAAAAAGTACTTTCTTAAGTTGAGATTTTCTCTAAAACTAAACTATATACCAGCTCCTGGTTCTTAGCGTTTGACTAAAAACTAATTACAGCATTCGTTTTTGGAACAAAGAATATTACGTAAAATTCTGAAGTAAAAAATACAAATAAATTTTGTTTTTCAATTTTTTTTATTAAATTTTGACTTTGAAAAATTTTGTTTCAAAAACTATTCATTGAACATTTTTATTTTGAAAACAATTTGAATAAAATAGACTGAAAAAAGCTATCGCATAATATTGTAAGTAATATCGTTGATTTTTAATAATTTTTAATCCATTTAAAGCAAATGTTTTATAAAATTGCCCCATCCACAAACGGAGGGAGATAGAAGTTTTAAGCTAAAAACATTAAAAAACACTAACTAATTAAAATTATTATAAATTTCTAAAATTGTATTCCTTTTAGAAATTTATAAAAAAAAGGTCACGAAAATAGGAACAATTTATAATTATAATTATTGTGTTAGGTATGAAAAAATTCATATTTAAGTTTTTCAAATTTATTTTACACTTAAATTTCAAAAAAAAGGAAAAAATTCCTAACGAAAAAAGTTATTGGTAGGTATGTATCTACAGGTAGGTACCTACCTGTCTACAATAAAACATTTATTTTGTAAACTACCTGGAATCAAAAAATCGGAAATAAAAATTAAAATAGGTTATGTGTTGGCACGTTTTGCAATTGGTTGATTTGAAAAAATAAAATAAAAATTTAGATCTAGGTTTAGTTAAAATAATTTTTTTTAAATGTACACACCTACGTAGGTATGTTTATATGTATAAACCTACCTACCTACCTAGGTATATATAAAAATGAAATTGACAGTCGACTCCGCATAACTGGAGCACCATAATTGCAGACCATTTGTTGCAGTAAAGCGGAGTTTTCAGTTAACCGAATACCGAACTTTGGATAATTGAAACTTGTTTCAAATAAGCGGAGTTTTTTCAAAACAAATATTAAATTTCATTTAGCCTGAAAATCAAAAAAAAAAAAAAATTGGTATGATTTTTTGTCTCAAAATATGTATGTAGGTATGTTGTTATATTTCCAAATGAAACAATTTAAACAACAAAGGAATTTACATTTTTAATCACAAAATGAATATGAATATACCTATGTAGGTACAATAATTAAAAACGGGCGTTTCACTTATACGGAGTTGAAAAACTGAAAAATATACATTTTGTTTCAATTATCCCGAGTTTGCAATTAAGCGGAGTTTAGTTATACCAAGCAGTTTTTGTGAAAAATTCGTAAAAAAGCCTCCGGAATAAATTTCTTGTTTCAGATAACCGATGTTTTCAGTTAAGCGGAGTTGACTGTACCTACACACAAAAATATAAAACATTTTATTTGACGACTGAGACTTCGTTTCTTCCTTTTTTTAACAATATATATATACCTACCTACAAACCTATATGTACATACCTACCTACACTAGCTATGTATAATTCAATTTTTAGTGCACTGTCCCTAGCAAGCCGCTTCCAGTTGCGCACACCGAGTGCTCATCCACTTGTTTGCGCCACCTGTTACGGGTTCTTCACCTGTTGCGTACCCCATCGGAGTTGGATTCGAAGACTCGTCGGGCAGGTGCGTTGCTGTCCATACGGTCCACGTGCCCCAGCCATCTCAGGCGCTGTATTTTCAGCTTTTTGAACAGGTCACCGTCGCTGTATAGACCGTATATCTCGTCGTTGACTCTTCTCCTCCATACTCCTTCGATATACACCGGACCGAAAATCACACGAAGAATCTTCCTCTCAAAGCACCCTAGCAGATTTTTATCCGAATCTTTCAGTGTCCATGCTTCTGACCCATAAAGCAGGACCGGGATGATTAGGGTCTTGTATAAAGTCTCCTTGGTTCTCTGACAGAGGGCCTAACTACTTAAATGCCTTCTTAGACCGAAGAAACAGCGGTTGGCAAGAGTAATTCTTCGCTTGATCTCTGCACTGATGTCATTCTGCGATGTAATAGTGAAGCCCAGGTAGACAAAGTCCTTGACAACTTCGAAGTTATATCTGTCCATCATGATATTTTGCCCGAGTCGACGATGTTGAGATTCCTCTCTCGATGACAGCATATACTTCGTCTTGTCCTCATTAGCCGCCAATCCCATTTTAGCCGCCTCCGGTTCAATGCTCGCAAATGCCTCTGCCACAGCTCGCTTCGTTCTGCCGACAATGTCTATGTCATCCGCATACGCAAGCAATTGAACGGACTTTTGGTAGATTGTACCGCTGGTGTTGACATGTGCGTTGCGTACAATGGCTTCAAGAACGATGTTGAATAGGTTGCATGATAACGCGTCGTCTTGCCTCAATCCTTTCACAACATCAAAGGAATCGGTGGTGTTCTTACCAATTTTGACGGGGCAGCAAGATTTCTCCATCGTCATCCTGCACAGGCGGACGAGTTTGGCTGGGATACCGAGACTCGACATGGCTCTGTATAATTCACGCTATCATACGCGACTTTAAAATCGATAAAAAGGTGGTGTGTATCGATCTGGAATTCCCGGGATTTTTCTAAAATCTGTCGGAGTGTGAACATTTGATCGACGGTTGACTTGCCTGGCCTAAAACCACACTGATAGGGGTCGATCAGATCGTTGACAAAAGGTTTTAAGCGGTCACACAGAGTAGCCGACAAGATTTTATAAGCGACGTTTAGGAGACTAATTCCTCTGTAGTTGGTACATTTCAGACCATCTCCCTTTTTATGGATGGGGCACACTATACCGAGGTTCCATTCATCGGGCATACTTTCATCCGACCAAATTTTGCAGATGAGCTGGTGTATGCTCCTAGCAAATTCATCTCCCGCTGATTTAAATAGTTCGGCTTGTAAGCCATCCGCACCAGCAGCCTTGTACGACTTAAGTTTGGATATCGCCAGCCGCACTTCGGTTAGGTCGGGTGGACGGAACTCTTGGCCATCATCGTTCAAGTTGAATGGAGCGTTCTGCCTATTCTGCCTATTAGCGGCATCTTGGCTGTCTTCGCCATTAAGCAGTCTAGAGAAGTGTTCTTTCCAGATCCTCAGCACTGACTGTGTGTCTACTACCGTATTCCCACTCTCATCTCGGCAGGCTTCCGTTCTAGCATTGTATCCTTGGGTGCATCGCTTCACCCTCTGATAAAATTTTCGAACATCTCCCCTACCGCTACAACCCTCAATAGACTCTACCGCCCGCTTCTCGTGCTCTCTCTTCTTCCTCCTGAGAAGTCGCCGTTCCTCTTTTCGTTTCAGCCCGTAGAGCTCCCGGGCTACGCTCTCAGTAGCTCTTGTTGGAGTCTGCAGCATTGCCTGGTAGGCCTCGTCCTTAGCTGCATGCGCTAGCCGGCACTCTTCATCGAACCAGGGGTTTCGTTGTATTCGCCAAGTGAAACCCAGCACATCAGAGGTCCTCTGCACTTGATGCTGGTGGCGGACCTCCTGAGAGATTAAGAGTTACGTGTTCTGCAAAAGTTCTGGCGGTCTCTTGCGATTTAAGCTTCTCGACATCGAATCATACCTAGGTAGCTTTAATTAAACTAACAATGTTGTAGGTATGTACGTAGGTATAGGTACATACTATATTTCAAAAATGTCTGGGTACCTACACTCAAATAAAAAAAAAAAAATAGTTGACAACTTAAACTTATAAGACCAATCTACTAGGATATCGTCCACTGGCTGAAATTCAACCACCACATTGACAGACTCTAGTGTCAAACATTTAAATACAATTTTTTTTTTAATGATTACAAGTCTTTTATGACCTAGTTTATAAAACCGTCGCCGTCGGTCAGATTGACAGAATATGAATTCCATTAGCAAAAACAAAGAAAAAAACAGACTCTAGTGTCAAACAATTAAATCATACCTAGGTAAGTACATACCTACCTACATGCCTACTCGTATGATAAATTGTGAATTAAAAGTCAAGGCAAATAAACCTACCTAGGTACCCTGAAAATCAAAGCCAAAGACAGGAAATTAGTTTTTATTTTCTGTACCTACCTCAACATTGCATAGAAATTCTCCCTTTTTTCATTAACTTATTTTTATACCTACCTACATATACATACATAGGTATGTATTATGTATGAACCTATTCGTGGGCATAATAAATTGTAAATTTCTTTGCAAAAAATTTCAAGTCAAACTCAAATCATGCAGACAACCTAAAAATTAACAAAACCTTCCATTCATAATTTATACGAATATATCTATTATATGTAGGTATATTCTCCTTTCCCGCAAAAAAAATATGCTCAAAATCTTGCACTTGCAACAAATTCCACGGCAAATAAGAAATCCTTGCAAGACAATTTAATATAAAAACTACCCTCAATAACCCAGTATGAAATCTCGACGTCGATGAAATTCGACTGTTTCCATCGCGGAACGGTATGTAATGATTTCATAAAAAAAAGGTTATGCATTTTTTCATCAGTTAACTAAATTCAAATGAATTGAATGCTTACAACTCACTAAAATTTCAGTTACAAAATCATAAACGGTGATTCCACTGATGAAGAGTGGATCATGCATAGGATCATGACTTCGTAAATTATGTTTGGTTCTCGGCTTTGGTTGTTCTGTCTTCTTGCCGAGAAAGAAAAAATACAAACAAAAAGCCTTTTCTCTACTTGCCATGACGATTTCAAAGATGGGAAAAAAAAATACACGAGTTTTTCAACCAAATAGAGAAATATTCTTCATAATTAATAAAACAAATAATTACTGCCTTTTCTCTACCTATTCGAAGTAGGTACGTTATTATGATAATTAGTTCCTGAGTGATAATCGAAATTGGGTTCTATGCATTGTTGTGGTTTTTTTTTTTTCTTAAATAAAAAAAAACATACCCATTGCCTATTTTGTACCTAACCCGAGCAATGCGAACATTTCAGGGGTGGATGGTAATGTACAGAGTCATGCACATGCTTATGACAAGAGTTCGTGGGTTTTTTTAGAGAAAGAGAAAAAAAATTAAATCAGAATTTCCAGTTTTTTTTCGGGATCATTAAATAGCCTTTTGTTCTAGAAATTGTGTGTCATTTCAAGTTCATTGTCTTTTTTGTACCTACCCCGAGAAATGCAAGGATTTCAGGGGTGGATGGGAATGTACAGAGTCATACTTATGACAAGAGTTGGGGTTTTTTTTTTTAGAGAAAGAGAGAAAAAACATATAAACCAGAAATTCCCGTTTTTTTTAGTGATCATTAAATAATAACCCTTTTGTTCCAGAAATTTGTAGTCATTTGTCTTAATGAAATTTGTCTTAAGTGAAAGCAAGTGTAATTAAATACGTATATAATGAACTTTCACATATTATTCATTATAAATCATGCAGTGATGTATAACCCAGTTTCTTTCCATTATATTTTTCATCCAATATAATTCATTTGTGAATGACAGTGCTACATTAATAAAGTGATTTCATGGATGAGCATTCATGGTATTTTTCACCCTCTGAATAAGCAACTCTTGCTTACCTAGTGATTTCATAATTGAACTTTCATAGTATTTTTCACCATATTTAACTCATATATGAATTAACGAGTTACATTTACAAAGTGAATTAATGGGTGAGCATTCATGTCATTTTTCACTCGGTGAATAAGCAACTCTAAGCTATCGAGTGATTTCACAGCTTAAAGTTCATGCTATTTTTCATCGCATATAATTGCTTATGAATAAACTAGTTACCCCTACTTCGTGATATCACTGGTAAATATTCACCTACAAAATCACTAGGTGACCGGCCTATGACAGCCCCATGGTTAATTCACCGCTGTTTTCATGCCAAAAGTCATGGGTTGTAGCTTCCACTAACCGATGAAAAAGCTGGTGATTCCGACATGAATTTTTTGAAATTTTCTACTGGGAACATACGATTGCATATATACCTACAAATATATTTACACAACATGAACATATTTTTCTTTCCCGCATTAAAATCAACATCCCCTAATAACATACGAATGTATACCTCCACGCATTATTCTTTCCCGCAAAAAAAAAACAAACTATATTCCTTGCTTCAAGGTTGATGACAACGACGACGCAAAAAGCTAACTTACATGTATGTATGTCCACTTCTCTCCCCGCATATAGAATAATCAGTAAATTAAGCAAAAAAAAAAATTAACCTTGCATTGCACATTCAATCAAAGAGGATACGAACATTTCTTTGCCATTCTCTTCACCTTTTTCCCATCATTGACGTTTAACAAAACCTTCGATTGGTAATCTCCCTTACTCCATTTGATTCTTACCAGAATCGAAAAAAATAAACTCCTCTTGCTCTAACTCTGCTCGATTCTCTGATAGATGGAAGTCTCCCAAAAATTGAAGTCTCCGCCGACAATTGTCTCACAAAAATGGAAGTCTCCGCCGAGCTAAAGTGGCGCCACCAACGAAGCATTGTTGCACAAAAAAATTTTGTCCATGATAGTACTATAGTTTTCATATACAAGGTTTCAACACAAAAAAAAGGAACTTCACTGAATTTCACAAATAAAGATTTCTGAATCTCAATCGCACGACTAGTGATGTCGATTGATCGATTTGGATTGGATTTGGGAAATTGTTCGAAAATTTTTTGAAAATTGTAGGAAAATTGTTGGAAAATTGTGGTGTCTGGCCATGTGACTGCGGAAGTCCAACGAGGTTTCGTAACCCTGAAGGATTCTTACTCAAATACGATGTTTCTTGATGCTTTTCTGTAACTGATTTTGTTCTGCTTTTCTTAATTTCTTTGCTTGATTATTTCGGATTATGTCTTGAATTGTCTTGATTTGTCTTGAATACCTCGCGCAACTTAAAGTACAATAAAAAAGACAATAAAAAAAAACTAATCAGTACTTTCTCACTGCTGAGATTCAATTTCTAAAATTCTACTTTTTTCGGGTATTCCTCAGGGAAATTATTTAGACTAAAAACTCGGTTTTCATGACAAAATTCTTACCTTAATTATCAAGGATTTATACTTGATGAAACTGGAACTTTATATTTTCTCCTGCCGGAGGAATTTTCGCCGCCATATTATGGTCTTTAAACACATGGTTCTGGTGATTCGTTGCAAGTAAAATTGCTTTTTCTCCACTTTTATTTTTCAATAAGAACGCAACCGAAAGACAAAAGAATTATATGAGTTCTTGCGTTTACTTTTTCTCTTTCAAGAATTACTAAAATGGATATTAATGAGTTGCGGATTAACTCACCAAAAATGGATTTTTCTCCCAATTGGGATTTATTGCGTTGATGTTACTACGTCGGCGGCCAGACAAATTTCAGTTAATAATAAACATGACAAAATAACTCAATGTGTTGAACGAACCCAATGTCTAGTTTACATACAGTGTTTTGAACAGACCCACAGATATGGCAAAAAGTAGCGCGACTAAAAGCAGAAAGTTGAAAATTATTCAAGTTTGGCGACAGCGACCGCTGCAGCTACAGCTTCTCATTGTGGCGCTGTGTATTGTTTTCGTATATTTTAACTTTGACAGTGCGACAAGCGGCCGCTACATCGACTCCATTCTGCTCGGGCAGTAAAAGGAATGTGTCGACCACTTCGATTTCAGAACAGACTAGAGTGAAGTTAGCCACAGCTACATGGAATGTTTGGAAATGAGACGAAAAGATCTGTTCCAATTTTCCAACAT
>OX439483.1:329741129-330077228 GCA_949320155.1 Melangyna quadrimaculata
CAAGTACTAGTGATGCATCCGTCAGAGCGTACCTGGTCGTTGAGAATGAAAAACTGGCTATCAAAACATTTGAGGATGGTCTCTTGGATCAAAATTTACGTTTGATGGTTCAAGCTCGCGGAAAAAACCAGCCTTAAAAAAATAATAACGTTCGCCTACCTATAGAACTAAACCCCCTTTACAGCAAAATTCACCCTCAACTTTTCTTCCCGACCCACCTGTCAAATTTACCGGATCTTGGTACATTCTGCCCAAACCTGTTACCGCAACAGGACCCTACCTAACATTACCCCAAAAACAGAAGTTATTAAATGCAATTATTGCAACAAAAACTATCATACGGAAAATGAGTGTAGACTTCGACAACTACACTCACAAACAAACCAAGTAAACCCACATAACCCTTTTAAAAGACCCTACCTAACATTACCCCAAAAACAGAAGTTATTAAATGCAATTATTGCAACAAAAACTATCATACGGAAAATGAGTGTAGACTTCGACAACTACACTCACAAATAAACCAAGTAAACCCACATAACCCTTTTAAAAATGACAGACAAAATGGCGAGCAACGACAGGTGAACTTCCACCACGTAATGCTCGAAAGCCAATTTTCTTATACGAGAAACGAGAATTGTCGGGTCGAAGAGATCGGCTATCCTTCCCGACCAAACACAAGAATAGTTGCTAAAGTAATAATTGAATTGCTCCCCCATAACGACTTAACCACGATTAACATTCCCTTTACAGACGGTAAATATAGAAAGCTTGTCATTGACACTGGTGCCGAAATTACCTCTCAACCTCCCAACCCATAACAAAAAAAGTAAAAACACTACAATTTCAACCATGGGCGGTCATAAGTTAATGAGTACCAGTGTTACGAACGTTACTCTATTATTTGGTTGGGATGATGATAGGATAACGATTATTCACCCTTTCCCTGTTCTTGATGTGAGTACCGACATGAATTTCGACGGAATCATAGGAAATGATTTTTTGAAAAAATACTCATGCGTAATTAACCACCACGAGAATTTTATTCAAATTTATCCCTTCCTTGATAACCACACAACAGCTTCAATTCAAAGTTCAGGGAAAGTACTCAGTACTGTTCCTGAACATGAATTGAAAAGAGTTGTTCATTCGGTACCCACATCAGAGGAAAAACTTATTACCAATAATACTACAAAATTGCTCAAAAATAAACCGTTTAAAGCCAAAACAAGCCTTCAAAAAGATTGCCCAATAAAAAATTCTAACCATACCCGCTATTGCCTCCCGAATATTTTCTTCCCTCCAAAAGGAGAAAGCACGGAACATTTTCGGTCGGCATCAGAGTGTCATCAAGACACCAACAAAGAAAAGGAATGGGAATCGTTGAATGATACCGCTAGCCTACGGGTCGGATCAGGAGATTCACTAAAACAAGATTTTAATAATATTGTTGGCAAAAATCTTAATGAAACGAAGGTACAAGGCACACAAAAACGTAAACGTATGGTTAAAGACACCATAGCTATAGAAAATATAAACACAATAAAAAGTAAGACTGAGATAACAGAAATCCCAGCAGAAAGAAAAACTGCGGTAAAACAAAATAAAAATATATACATAACTCTTGAGCAACGTAGTCAAAAAATGGTAGAAATTCCTTTTCAGAACAAATTTTTAAACACAAATTTTTAATAATAAAAAAAAAGAAATATCCCCTGGAATATATTTAGGCGAATCGATAGTACAACCAAAAAATAATACAATAAAAATACTCTTAATGAACACTTTGAAAGAAGAGAAAATTTTAAATTATAAAGACCTAGAACTAGAATGGGATACCCTTAACGATTACAATATAATTTCATCTGATGGTCACCAAGATCGTTTACAGGAAAGACTTTCAGACTTGGAAACCATAATAGAATAAGATCACTGTTATCAAGAGGAACAAAAATCCATACTAAAGATCTGCAGAGAATTCAATGATCTGTTCTTTCTCAAAGGCGACCATCTAGCCTACACAAATACAAAACAACACAAAATAATAACAAATAACACTAATCCCCCATTATTTCTAAAACCTTATAGACTCCCCGAGAGTCAGAAACATGAAATTCACAAACAAGTAAATGAAATGCTAGATGATTCAATAATCAGACCTAGTTTTAGTCCCTGGAACTCACCTCTTCTTTTAGTTCCGAAAAAATCTAGAACTAATGGTGAAAAGAAATGGAGAGTTGTTGTAGACTTCAGAAAACTCAATGAACAAACAATCGGTGATGCATATCCATTGCCAAATATCACAGACATTTTCGACCAATTAGGTCAAGAAAAATATTTTAGTACTTTGGATTTAGCCAAAGGGTTTCACCAAAAAAAACCGCTTTAAGCACACCATTTGGCCACTACGAGTATAATCGTATGCCTTTTGGGTTGAAAAATGCCCCCGCTACGTTCCAACGACTTATGAATAATGTTCTAATGGGTCTACAAGGCATCGAATGTTTTGTTTATGTGGATGACATTGTTATCTACGGATATGATCTTGATAATCACAATGGAAAACTCATTACAGTATTAAAACGTTTACGGGAACATAATCTAAAACTCCAGCCCGAAAAATGCAATTTTCTTAAAAAGGAATTAATCTTCTTGGGACATATAATTTCGGAAGATGGAATTAAACCCGATCCCGAAAGAAATCAAGGCAGTAAGAACATTTCCCATTCCGAAGAAGCCAAGAGATGTTAAATCATTTTTAGGTTTCGTGGGATATTATCGGAAATTTATTCCTAACCTTACCCCACATGGACAATGAATCAAAACTAAAGTTAAAAACAATTTTAACAAACATTTTTCAAAATCAAAACAAGGTCGTTTACTTTATAACCAGTGAAAAGATATTTTTAGATAATATAGAGTCTATAAAAACGGTACTTTATGAATTCCATGACTCCCCCTCGGAGGTCACCAAGGCATAACAAGGACTATAAAGAAAATCAAGCAACAATATTTTTGGCCAACAATGAATAATGACAACAATGAATAATGACAAACAAGTTAATACAGAATCCCCGAATACCCATGAAGATCACAACAAGCACATCTCCGTTCGAAAGAATAGCTTTAGATATTGTAGATCAACTTCCTATTAGTTACGAGAACCATAAATATCTCCTTACCTTCCAAGATGACCTGACTAAATTTACTGAGGCTATACCTCTAGCAAATGCAGAAGCCTCTACAGTGGCTAGGGAGTTTGCCGAAAAAATTGTATGCCGGTTTGGATTTCCTGAGGCACTCCTTACGGACCAAGGCACAAACTTTCTTAGCCAATTGTTCAAGGAAGTTTGCAAACTTCTTAAAATAAAAAAAAATTCAAACTACCCCATACCACCCTCAAACTAATGGAGCTCTTGAACGTAGTCATCGCACATTAGCAGAATACCTTAGGCATTATGTTAATCGTGATCCTCTTTCATGGAATACATGGATTCCGTACGCTATTTTTGTATTTTACACCACACCCCATAGCAGTACTGGCTATACGCCTCATGAGTTATTGTACGGTTATCCAGCTAGGATTTCTAGTATTCTTGGAAGAAATCCCCAAGTAACGTACAACTACGAAAATTATTTCAATGAACTAAAGTCACCATTGCAGCATGGATTTCATATTGCTAAGGAGACTTTAAAAGGTAATCAAGAAAAATCAAAAACTTACTACGTTAAACATTCAAAGCAAAAGAAATTCAATATAGGAGACAGAGTTCTCATAAAAAACCATGCAAGAAAGAACAAATTTTCTTCACTTTGGGAAGGTCCCCAAGAGGTATGTAGAATAATTTCCGACGAAACGACTGAAATAAAAATACGAAATCGAACTAAACTTATTCATAACAATGACCTCAAACTTTTTGCCGACTAAACACCTATCTCCTATCCCGAAATTAATAAGTAAGATAACTTGTATTAAGGGCAATCTCTTTTCATAGAATGGAAGTAATCAACTATGAGTTGCTTCAGAAGATAGCACACTTACAAAGTAAAAAATGAACCAAAACCCATTGTTTCATATCTCAAATAAGGAAGAAATCAAATCAGAGAAAACGAAAAAAAAAAACAAAAAAACGACTCCATGACAAAAACTCCCAACAATCCTCATCTAAAGATACCATAGCAGAAAGAATTTTTAATTCAAAACCTGAACCCTCTCCAAAATTTGTCCTACGCCAATACCCCAAGTAACCAATAAAATATATGTTAAAATAAAATTGTTAAAATAAAAACGTTATAAAAAAAAGGTTTTATAAAAACTTAATTATATAAAAAAAAATGTTTAAAATTTTTAATATAAAACTTCATTATAAAAATTTTTAAAGATAAATATTTTATAAGATACATACATAAATATTTTAAAATTTAAGACTTCTTGTTATTAATTATAAAATAATTTAAAATAAATATTCTAGAAGATACATACATAAATATTTTCAAATTTAAATGCAAAAAAAAATTTAAGATATGCCAATATTTTATGTGCTACATTTATATTTTCAAATTTAAATTTAACAAAAAATGTATTACCTATTAATTAAAAAAAAACTACAATACTATTTTTATAAAATTTCTTAAATCTATACAAATATTATTATATCAAAATTATATCGAAAATGTAACCTTTTCATCCTATCGCAATTTTACAGAAAATTAGCCTCTTCAAAGTATAATTTTCTTTCTTCAAGGGGAGCGGGATGTAGTGATCCACTACATGCGACTCACCCCTTACCATTAGTTTATCCATTTTTCATTCCCAAGCCATAATACAATTTCGTGTTAGAGATATTTTTTTTTGTTGTGTAAACGATCCTCACGATCATCATATCCAAAAACCCATAGCACCGCCTAAACACTGCAATATATTAATTGTCGCCTGTTGTTATCTGAAACCAATACACCAGATACACAACTATATGGGCCAGTGCATGACAAACACAAAGGGAAAGCAAGAGCTCTATTAATATGTCGTCACCCAAAATTAATTGACACCTTACATTGCCATTGTAATTTGCTTTTGTCGCTGGTTGTGTATCTGGAATCGATATAGCTATGGCTATAGATACCGATAAGGTTAGGATAGGTTAGGTTAAAGTGGCTGTCAGGAAAACGGCTGACACACTTAGACCTTAATTAGGTCCGTTGTGATACCACTTGATAGGAATGAGGAGATTATCCTCATTACGAAAACCATTCGGAGCTTTTTATGAAGCGAGAGAGACAGTGTATGTCTGTATTAGCTAGATCGCTTGGATCATTGAAAAAGTAGTCCCCAAGAAGGAGTCTGCGCCTCTGTGAAAGAGCAGGACATGTGCAGAGGAGGTGAGGAATTGTTTCCTCCTCCTCTTCGTCCATGCAACTTCTACAGAAGTCATTTGAGAAAACGCCAAGTCTTGTGGCATGTTTTCCTATAAGGCAGTGTCCTGTTATGACACCTATTACGGAGCTAATTTGTGATCTGCTAAGTGATAGCAAACTTTTAGAGCGCCTAGGGTCTAGCGATGGCCAGATTTCTTTTGTGGCCAGACATGTAGTAAGGTTTGTCCATCTAGAGTTTGCTTTCCTTGCAGAGTCTTGTTTTAGCAAAAGTTTACACGTAGCGATCGGTATACCTATGTTCCACCTGGGCATTAGAGTTCCATTTCTGGCAAGTTCATCGGCTTTACAATTTCCCGGAATATCTCTATGGCCCGGCACCCAAAGAAGGTGAATATTAAACTGTTCCGCCATCTCTTCAAGAGACAATCGACAGTTTTGGGCCGTAACGGAGTTGGTAGATTTAAGTGCTGCTTGACTATCTGAGAAGATGCGTATATCCGATGTTGATATCACGTTTTCTCTCAGCCAAGACAGAGCTTCTTTAATTGCCAGAATTTCCGCTTGGAATACGCTACAGTGGTTAGGAAGCCGGAAGGAGAGACTTAAATTAAGTCTGTCTGAGTACACTCCCCCACCCACACCTTCCTCAGTTTTCGACCCATCAGTATAAAAATGAACTGAATCACCTTTGAGAGGGTCCCCAACGTCCCAAGATTCTCTTGAGGGTATGGTGACCTGGAAACTTTTGTCGAAATTTAGTTTGGATGTGGTGTAGTCGGAATGACAAGGAATAGATTCATATAAGTCTAGAATTTTAGTATGACCGATAGAGTTGTTGGTCCATTGAGAAATGGCTTTAAGGCGGACGGCTGTGTTCGCAGCCATTTGCTTGCCATATATATCGAGGGGTGTGAGGCTGAGGAGTATGTCTAGTGCAGCTGATGGTGTCGAGCGGAGAGCTCCACTTATGCACATACTTGCTGATCTCTGGACCTTGCTCAGCTGGTCACAGTACGTGACTTTATCTAGAGCAGTCCACCAAATTGTTACCCCATAAGTGAGAATCGGTCTTACGACCGCAGTGTAGAGCCAGTGAGTTATGGCAGGGGATAGACCCCATTTAGTACCTATAGCTTTTTTACAGGAGAATAAAGCAACAGTGGCTTTTTTAATTCTCTCTTGAATATTAGGTTTCCAACTTAGTTTTTTATCCAGTATGAGACCTAAATATTTGGCTTCATCTGAAAAGGAAAGTGGAACACCATTAATTGTTGGAGGATTTATCTGTGGTATTTTATATTTCCTTGTGAAGAGGACAAGTTCTGTTTTGCGGGGGTTTACACCTAGCTCACAGCGTTCTGCCCATTTTATTAGCTTGTTAAGAGCGGTTTGAAGAAGTTCTGTAAGAACCTGGGGGTGTTTCCCTGATATAGCTATTGCAACATCATCGGCATACGCAATCACTTTGAATCCTTCACCCTCCAGGACTGTCAGTAAGTCATTTATGACCAAGTTCCATAGAAGTGGAGAAAGGACCCCACCTTGTGGTGTGCCTCTAGTGACAGATCTTCTAGTGGAATAGCCTCCCAATGCAGAGTTGATGACCCTACTTCCCAACATATGGTCTATCAACTTAATCAGTAGGCCGTCCACCTTCAAATTTTCCAGTGCTCCTACTATTGCACGGCCGCTGACGTTGTTAAAGGCGCCTTCTATATCAAGGAAAGCCGCAAGCGTGTACTCTTTATGGTGCAGGGAGTTCTCAATAGATCTTACTAAGGTGTGAAGAGCAGTTTCCACCGATTTTCCCTTACAGTAAGCGTGTTGTGCTTTAGAGATAAGGTTAAGCTCTATAGTGTCACGCAGGTGGATATCAATCAGACGTTCGAAAGTTTTAAGAATGAATGATGATAAGCTAATTGGTCTCAGGTCTTTTGGATTAATTTGGGAGTATTTTCCAGCTTTGGGTATGAAGACAACTTTCACCTCTCTCCATACTGAAGGAATATGAATGAAATTCAGACAACCGATCAGTATAGTTTCCAGTAAAGGAATTATGATATCTGAGGATCTCTGAAGTTCAGCAGGTATAATGCCGTCTGGTCCCGCGGATTTATAAGGTTGGAAGCTGTCTATAGCCCGTTGGAGCTTGTCCCTTGTAATCAGACCTGGTATTTGATTGACCAAGTCATGTGACTGAGCGAATTCAGTATTTGAGACAATTTGTGAGCTACCTGGGAAGTGAGTATCAAGTAGCAAATTTAGTGATTCCTCACAGGATTTGGTCCAGGAGCCATCTGCTGTTTTAAGAGAGCTTGGCATCCCTGGATTGGTAGAGAGGACTTTCCTAAGTCTGGATGCTTCTGAAGAATCTTCTATTTTGTCACAGAAGTTCCTCCAAGAAGTTCTTTTAGTTATCCTCATTTGTTTTTTATACACTTTCAGCGAGTTCTTATATATATCCCAATCTAAACTCTCTCTGGTGTATTTAGCTCTGTTGAAAAGTTTCCTACATTCTTTTCTGAGCGGTTCGAGCCCTGGCTTCCACCAATGAGGTTTCTTTTTGCCCCTAATTTTAGTTAGAGGACAGGAAGTGATCATTGATTTGTTGAGTGCATTTGTTAGATCTTTGACTTTATTATCGAGATCAGTTTTGTTCAGAGGAGGATTAAAAAGGTCAGGTTTGATTAACTTTTTAAGAGTTTCCCTATATAGGAGCCAATTTGTTTTCCGGTAGTTCCGGAAGGAAGGAGGCTTTTCAGTTTCATCATTTAGACTGAATTGAATGTATCTATGGTCTGAGAACGAGTGCTCAGAAGATACTTTCCAATCCAATATCGATTGATGAACCATATCTGAGACAAGAGTGATATCTAAGACTTCTTGTCTATTTCTAGTTACAAAAGTTGGTACGTTTCCAACATTACTTAGAAGTAGGTTAGTAGTAAGAATATAATCGAAAAGAGACTCACCTCTGTCGTTAATATCCGAACTCCCCCATACTGTATGGTGCGCGTTTGCGTCGCACCCGATAATTAGGCGTATATTCTGCCGTTCTGCATCAGCGATCAGTCTCCTTAGCTTTACACTGGGGAGAGGGCCAAGATCGTCATGGCCAAGATAGGCGGACACTATCCAGTACAACCCTTTTTCGGTTTGTAATCTGACGGCCGTTACATCTCGATCGCTATATTCAGGGAGTAAAAATACATTAGTATTACATTTAGCTACTATGCAAGATCTAGGTTCACCTTTATCTGGCGCATGCAGCGTGTAATAGCCCGGAGTCCTGAGTCCTTGAACACTGGAGTTAGCAATCCATGGTTCCTGGATCAGGACAATATCTTCCCCGTTTGTGTTCAGACGGAGAAGAAGGGAGGCCGAAGCCATAATACAGTGTTGGAGATTAATCTGAATCAGCTGCAGCATTGTTACCACAGTCGGTCAGATCAACCTCCAGCACCGTTTGGTCAGCGTCTTCGGCTTCAGAGGAAGATCTTAAAAGTTCTTCCTCGCTTAGAAGAACGTTGATAGGGGAGTCTACGCTCTCCATGTCGGAGAGGTCGACGGAAGGAGCCTTCCTTTCGGTTGGCAGATTGGGCAATACCATAGCCGGAGAAGTGTCAATGTCATCTATCTCCATCTCTGGAGTTTCGATGCCGACGACAGGGTCTTCGTCTATGGTCATGTCCTGGGGGTTTTGTGGAGGGGCTTCTTGTGCAACTTCCTCATCTTTTTTGAAAACCTTCAAGCCGATTTTGTGGAAGCCGTACCTAATCACATTTTCGGTCGACACCAGAGGAGCCAGAGATTCCTTGTTGATTACTATGATAGCAGATCTAAAGGAACCCCTGATCTCTTCCAGCTTCGCGACTACCCAATCTTTTGTAGGTAGGCTTGGATTGCTGTACTGCATCATCTGGAGTATTTCATCCTTGCTGGCTGGTTCGATCGGGATCCAGGCACGAGCTCTAGGCCTGCAGGGGATATCATCCCTAGCAACAGCCTCGAGACTAGCACCTGGCCAGACCTCTCCCAGTCTGCTAACAGCAAGCTTAAACAGATCACATGATCTCTGATCTGCACAGGCGATGAGCTTAACACGTCCTTGGTGCCAGCCTGCATCGTCTGTGATTGGTTGAGGTCCGGGATGCTCCCTCACTAAACTCATGAAGCCAGCTGAGAGCTTCACTATGACCTTCAACCAATTCTCAGGAGAGATCCTGCCATCTGCATTACTTATGTCGATGACTGCAATGACAATTTTGTCCTTTAGTACGTCACTAAAGGGCAGACCTTTATTCACGTTAAGTGATTTGTCGGTGCCTTGCACCTTGGGTCGTTTGGGATCGGGGATGGTGCTCCCGATGGACCGTTGACGCTTTGACGTGTAGTCCCCGCTGGTCTTTCTGAGAGCCATAATGTTCATGGCCCATTGGAGTTTGGCAGTTTGTCGCGAGTCACGATCCGCTACCGGAATGTCACCGATAGCTTTCACGATCCTCTCGGCATTCCGCCTCTCCTTACGGTTGATTTGGTTCCACCCCAACTCGGTGGAAGCAGAGCCATTTTTCATGACCCTACCACCAACGGGTTGTGGTATCTTCCTTGAGCCCAGGGGCGGTATACTTCGGCCAGCAGTGGAGGATCCGTAAGTCACGGACGCGCTGCTGGCAGAAGTACCCGCCCCTGGTGGGGTGTTGAGCCCCATCCCGATGGAGGGAGGACCGTTGTCAGCGGCCGTGCTTCCAACGGGTTGGGGGTTCTTCTGTGAATACGGAGGCGGCTTAAGCACCCCAGCAGTGTTGGATCCGGAAGTCACGGACGCGCTGCCGGATGTGATGTCCGTCTCCGAGCTCATCTGCGGGGGCGTGGCTTTGTTGAGCCCCATCCCGATGGAAGCAGAACTATTTTTCATAGCCCCACTTCCAACGGGCTGTAGCACTTTCTTTGCAACGGGGGTCGGTATGTTCCTACCAGTAGTAAAGCTTTTAACGGCTGCACTACTGGGCGAGACACCCGACCCGGAGTTGAGCACATGTGCATTTTTTCGCCCCAATCCGGTGGAGGTAGAACCTGCTAACGCACGCCGACCTCCAACAAATTGGAGTCTCTTCTGCGAACTCTTTTGCGGTCTGCCTCGTCCGGTAACGGAGAAGGCACCCGCTCCGGAGTTCGCTTGTTTACGGGCAGTGGTAATGGCAGCAGCAGTGTACGTCACGCCACTACTACCACTACGGTGGGCATTAGCCAACGTACCCGAAGAGAGACCCCCACGGCCAACGGCAGTGGAGCTGTTTTTCGCAGCAGCACTGCCAATGGTCGCGGGGGGTCCCCCCGAGCACGAAGGATTTGTACTACTGGCGGGGAGGACAAAGCCCTCTTCGCCAGCAGTAGCGTCTAGCTCACGAGCCGATTCACCCCCCACGGATGACTTATCAGTCTTTCCATGGATTGTGGTCGGCTCGCAAGACCTTCCGCACTTCGTTATACCAGGTGTACTAATTGTCACTGGCGACTTCTCCTCGTTAGAGGCCAAGCCATCGCCGGTAGTCGCGACTCCTACCGACTTTTGAGTGGATATCCCCACTCGCTTTTTAAATTCTTTAGTACTCATTTCATATTATATAGTTTTCAACATTTCGGTTTTCGGTTTTTTTGGGTTATGTTAGTTACCTAGACTTGCAGCTGGATTGCTGAAAGCCTAGGTGTAAGCCCCCTCACTACGACAAAGTCTAACCCGTGAGGGGGGATACCGATAAGAGATACACAACAAATAGAGCCAGTGCGAAGTGCATGAATTATTATTTAATGGTGTAAATGACCGGAGTCTTTTTAGCTACGTTTGGATATGTATGTATTTTTGGTATCAATTGGCAATAAAAATTGATACTTTACGATGAGAACGCAATGAAAATGCATGAAAATGCATATTTTAGATACAATTCTAGGCTGAACTTTCCTTTAAGGGCGCACAAATTTTAACACGCGAATACTTTTATTTAATAGATTTATGACTAAAAGTAATAAATATCACAATTTTAAAGTGAGGAAACTTTTATTTATATTTTTAATTAATTTTTAAAGTTTCAATTTTTCATACAAAGTGTATGCAATTGACGACCACGAAGTACTGTTTTTTTTTTCTTTTGACAGTTCTTTACC
This sequence comes from Melangyna quadrimaculata, assembly GCA_949320155.1. Taxonomy (NCBI): domain Eukaryota; kingdom Metazoa; phylum Arthropoda; class Insecta; order Diptera; family Syrphidae; genus Melangyna; species Melangyna quadrimaculata. The sequence continues at coordinate 329,752,671 of OX439483.1, forward strand.
ATCAGGGTATATACATGTGTAGTATGTGTACTGTGCTCTGCCATCACACAAGTAAGAGTATGTTACTGTGCTATGGTAAGTGTTGGGATATGTGGTTTTTTTGGGGATTTTTTTGGGAGCCACCCAAGGTATTGTTTACTAAAAAAAACTTTGATAATAGATCGACTGACAACATAGGCGCCTGCCAGACGACTGAGCATACCCTAAGCGGAGCGACGGAATCGCGTGAGCGGGACTGAGGACCCGAAAAGGGGGTTAAAATCCTTAAACCCGCGAAGCGGGCCACTCAAGGTACTGTTTACTACAAAAAACTTTGATAATAGATCGACTGACAACATAGGCGCCTGCCAGACGACTGAGCATACCCTAAGCGGAGCGACGGAGTCGCGTGAGCGGGACTGAGGACCCGAAAAGGGGGTTAAAATCCTTAAACTCGCGAAGCGGGCCACCCAAGGTACTGTTTACTACAAAAAACTTTGATAATAGATCGACTGACAACATAGGCGCCTGCCAGACGACTGAGCATACCCTAAGCGGAGCGACGGAGTCGCGTGCGCGGGACTGAGGACCCGAAAAGGGAGTTAAAATCTCTAAACCTGCGAAGCGGGCCACTCAAACCTACTTTTTATCGAAAAAAAAAATATCCTAATTCGCAAAAAACTTCCCAACAAAAAATCCCAAAATAAAATCCCACACGCCATTCAGCACTTATCATAGCAAAGTTGTTGAATAGTAGAACTGTCAAAATAATTGTGTGATTTTTTTTATTTAGTGGCCTCAGATTTCATCAATTTTATAACTTTAAATGTTTATTAAAAACTGAAATAAAAGTGTATTGATATTTAAATTATTGAATTAAATTATTTAATCTACCCAAAAAAAGTATTCGCCTGTGAAAATGTGTGCTATCTTAAGGGAAACTTGAGTAGTGTGAAAAAAAAGTGCCAACATCGAAAAATTTAAACATTTTTTAATCATATTTAGGGGGTTTTCCTCACCGTAATATTTTAAAGCTGTTCTATAGAGACCCCTAGCTCACTGTAAAAAAAAATCAAAATTCTAGCCGTGCGCCCTTAATGGAAAGTCGCCCCCAATTCTAAATTGGCGACGAGGAAATAAAAAAAGAAGGAAATACATTAAAGATTAAGAAAATATACAAAAGATTGCAACAAGATCAAGAATTATTTAATATATAATTTTCAAAGATTTTGAAAGAAATTAGAACCTTTTTTTTGGATGAAATTAAGAAGATTTTTTTTGATTAAACGAAGAATGTATGTATGAAATATGGAAAACGAATTTTTAGATAAAACAAAAAAAATGTATATACAGGAAAATGGTAACATTAATTATTGATGTTATGTAATATACATAATGAATGTGTGTTTCTATATGTGGAATTATTATTATTGATGATACATACATATGCATGTGTGTTTCTATATGTGTGTCCTTATGAATTATTTTCATTTAAATATTATTTCATAATTTCCACGTATGCAGATGCACATGTGAATGTTGTATTTATATAATATACATAAATATAAATTAAACTATTTAATGTTACTTTTACTTAAAAAAAATAGTTCTTTATTCAATGAAATCTAAATCTAAACTGAATTACAAATATTTTCTTAATAATAATGTAAGTTATTGCCGCAGGCAGAAGTTCGTTGTCGCAGACGCTTCGTCAGCACATCTGTTTGAGTTCGTTGCTGGTCAGTAGAATGGATCGTATTCGTGTGCAACGTTTTTTATGCTAGTCAGCAGAATGGGTTGTTGACCCATTACCTTTCCCACGGGCAGCTTAGTTTTGTTGTTATTGCTTGTCAGCGCAAATAGCGTTAACTTCTGCCTTCTTAGAATAATGCGTCCACGCATTTTTACATGATATTGTAGAGGCTGGGATATTTCTGCAGGGGTGCTGGCTGATTGGATTCGCCTTGGTTTGTTATCATAATCATAGGAGGTGGTGTTGTTATCGAGTTACTGGTGGATGTTCTGGATTTGTATCGTATCAATACTATTGTGAGGAATACGAATACAAATATAGCGTAAGTTGTTATTTGGTGCACGTCCTTCTCTAGTTGAATCTTGGTGAGATGCTGAGTGTTTTTCGTATGCAGCTCTTTCATAAGTTCTAAGGACAAAACTTCTTCTACTGCTAGGTCTGTATAAGTTGGATGTAATGTTGGTGGTAAAGCTTGAATATTGACGATTTCTTGCGCAACGTACTGTTTGTTATTGATTGTTATTGTTTCGTTGTAGAATTTGACTATGTAGTTTCCTTTAAGAGACTGAGTGTGATTGTTAGTTTCTATTGTACCGTTGAATTGATTGAGGATGATAAGTCCTGGTGATACTTCTTCGACCTGGGCAATGTGTTGGCTATTTGTGGAGTTACATGATGCATTTCTATTTTCTAGTAAACCTATTAAACATTTATTATTACTTAAATCAATTAGATCTGATTGTTTACAGAGATAAATTTCTTCAATTTTCTTACAATTATTTATCATTCCATATATATTTTTCTTATTTCTTAACATATTTCTATGAGATATTTTGTTTATTAAACCATTATTTTTCTTCATTGGGATTACAATTAATTTTTCATAAATTTCTTTTTTTGTTTTTGGAATACTAACAATGTAAAGTAAATCTTTTAAATTAGATGCAATTTTTACATCAGCAAATTTAATTGCCTGTTCAATATTTGTATATGGTAATATTTCTTTATTCATTTTATTTAATACAATATTTATCTCATATTTTGACATAATATTGGAACTAACAATATTTTCTTTAGCAAGTTCAATAGCGTAAATAGCATTCGTTAATTCTTCTTTTATAAGTTTTATCTTAAATAATAATATTATATTAAATTGATATTCAATAGTACTGTCTTTTTGTATTGTATTTATAATTTCATTAGTTACATTGGTAAGCAAATTAATTTTTTTCTTATATTCTTCATTAATTATTATTTGTTCGTTATTGTTTTCTATTACATTATTTATCTTATTTCTAAGGATAGTGAAATCTTCGTGATCAGGTGATCCCGCTATCCACTTCCATCCTGTCCCTATGAAATCTATTGATCGTTTTGATCTACTAACTTTAAGATTTTGGATTAAATTTTTTATTTGTTCTATTTCGTGGTGGATGATGTTAAAGTAAGGATTAGTCTTAGGGATTTTTTTAAGGATAATAGATTGTGCATTTGCGAGGAAATTTTCGTATGGAGTTATTTCGATGGTGTGGATGAGTTTGAAGTTCCCTTCGGAGATTTTAGCCATTCCATTATTAAGGATGATGATGGGGGAATTGGAGTGGTCTAGGATGTTGATGGTTCCAGGGATTGGCTTTATTAGGTATCTGTTGGATAAAGGAAAAGGAGTACGATTAGTTTCTAATTTTTGATTTGTGAACAATTTTGCCTGAATATGTTACAACGGTTGATGACTTATTTTCTTTTACTTTTTCTTTTTTGTATCGTGCTGAAAGTTTTGAACCTAATCGCTTATTTACTTTGACGTAGATGGTATCTCCAGGGGAGTAGTCTTTTAAATCAGGTATTTTCTTATTATGGTATGTTATATCAGTTTCTTGTTTGGACTTTAATTTATCTATATATTTTTGGTGTGTGTCCTTGATTTGAGCTGGGCTTTCGGTGTGTCTGCTAAAAAATAAATCGATTGGCTTCCTGTTTGTTACTGAATGTACAGAAAGGTTATATGCATTAACGGCAGCTTCTAAGAGTTCCGTGAAGGATTCGTAGATTTTCTCAGATTTTAAAAATCGCATAATCTCAGCGAGAGTTGAATGAAATCTCTCTATCTGACCATTAGATGTGCTTGTGTTGGGAGGTGTAGTAAAAACATTAATTCCAAATTGATTTTGCAACATGAAGAGTATGGAGGCTGAATTAAATGATTTTTCATTATCACAGACTATTACTTTTGGTATTCCGAAACCAAAGACAATGTCTCTTATTGGTTGTCTTACATCTTCTGTAGCTTTTGAATTGATTGTTTTTGTAACGACATATTTAGAAAATTTATCTATTGCAGTGATAACTAGTTTTCCTTCTGTAGAGAAAATATCAATGTGTATAATTTCACCGGGATATTTGTGTATGGGAGTAGATTGTATTGGGACTTTATTGGGGTGCCTATCATATTTATTTTGTTTACAAATTAGACAAAGCTTAGTAAATTTTTTTAGTTTTTTACTTAGTGTAGGGAAAAAGTATTTTTTTCAAAATTTGGACCCTATTTTCCTTTTGGTTTCGATGAGCACGATTATGCTCTTCCATTACTAGATTTTCTTGATCCTGTTCGTTTTCCACATCTTGAACTTGTATTTGTGTAAAACGGATCCTGTAAGAACTGAAATTGTCTTTGTAAATATTTTGGATTAAACCCATTATGCGTTCGCCTGTTTTAATTCCATTGGTTACAGATGGATTAAGGCATTTTTTTAGAATTTGAATAAGTTTTGATTCGTTAAAAAGGGGTTCAATGATAGTATGCCTGTGGTAAGTTGGGAATATGATTTGGAAATTTTGACTGGTAGGTGTACCTTCTTGAAGTAATATTTGGTTTTTGAAACAATTTATCGGTGATTCTACGCTATAAATTAAGCCATGCGACGATGATTCGTCGCTATGTATCGTAGGTGTTAGGGAATTAATTTGTGTTAACAGAGGTGGTCTAGATAGCGCATCCGCAACTACATTAGTCTTACCTGGTTTATATTTGAGTTCATAATTGAATTCTTCTAAAGATGCTTTCCATCCCTTGAGTTTGGGGTTGTTATTCTTTGTGCTAAGCGCACCGGTGAGAGGTTGATGATCTGTAAAAATAAGAACTTTTGCCGAACCGTATAGGTAATTTCTTAGGGAGTCTAATGCCCATATAATGGCAAGCATCTCCTTCTCATTTGTCGCATAATTCTCTTCCGCTTTACTTAATGTTCTTGATATGAAGGTAATTGGTTTGTTCTTTTGTGACAGGACAGCGCCTATGGCGTAATTCGAGGCATCGGTTGTAAGTTCAAAGGGACTTTTAAAATTAGGATAAGTTAGTATTATATCATCGGAAACCAAGGAATTTTTTATTTTATTGAATGCTTCGATTGCACTTTTGTCGAGATGAATTGGTTTTTTACTAGAAGTGTTTTTTGAAACACGGCCATCCTCCCCTCTCAAAAGGGATGTCAGGGGCTTAGCGAGTTTTGCGTACTCCCGAAGGAAGCGTCGGTAGTAACCTGACAGACCTAGAAATGATCTTAATTCCTTCAGGGTTGTTGGAGGCGGAAAGTTCTTTATAGCACTCACTTTTTCGGGATTTGTTTTAATACCTTTGGAAGAGACAATAAATCCAAGGAATTCTATTTGTTGTTTAAAAAACTCGCACTTGTCGAGCTGAACCTTCATATGAGCATTATTTAAAGTTTCAAAGACTTTGTGAATATTCTCAAGGTGAGAAGCCTCGTCTTGACTAAAAATGATAATATCGTCGATACACACGTAGCATATTTTGCCAATGTGGTCACGAAGAATATCATCAAGGGCTCTCTGGAATATTGATGGGGCGTTTTTAAGGCCGAATGGCAACCTGGTGAACTCATATTTGCCATGGTTAATCGAGAAAGCTGTTTTTTCCATGTCAGATTCTTTTAAGGGAATTTGGTGGAAACCGCTTTTTAAATCAAGAACTGTGAACCAATTATTCTTTCCTAAATTGGATAAGACATCATTTATCTCTGGAATTACAGTATCGGTCAGCTACTGTAATTGAATTCAATTTACGATAATCTATTACTAATCTGAATTTTTTTCTTCCAGAAGCATCAGCCTTTTTGGGTACAATCCACACGGGTGAATTGTAGGGTGATCTTGAACGTCGAATAATACCGTCTTTAAGAAGATCTTCTATTTGACTCTCAACTTCGTCTTTGAGTGCCATTGGGTAAGGGTAAAATTTAGAATACACAGGAGAATCTGTTGTTGTTCTAATTTCTCCTTTAACAACAGTGGTGCACGAAAGTTTATTATTGGGGTCATCAAATAATCTAGGGTATTTGCTAACTATGTTTTGAATGTCTGTTTTTTGTTTAGTGGACATGTGGTTTGTTCTTATGTTAATGGTGTTGACTGATTGTGCAACTAGTTGTTTGACTTTAACCTTAACAGAATTATTTATCATCATGAAATTGTCTTTTATATGGATGACAGCTGAAAGATCTTTTAGACTATCATTTCCGAGGATAGCATGAAAAGATTTCAGTTCAGGCATTAAGAAGAATTTAATTTTTATGTTATTGAGACCGAAAAGGTTTAGAAAGGTGTGTTGTGTAATTTTGAAATTTCCTCCTATAGAATTAGCATAAAATGGTTTTTCGTTAGTATGGGGTTTTGATACGAGGCAAGGTTGGATGTAATTTTTATTCGACCCGGTGTCGATTAGAATTTTTACTATTGTTCCACTCTTCGTTTTGCATTCGAAGTATGGAAGAGAGGAACAGCTTAATCTAAAAAATGGATATCATTGTATTCTATATTATGCTGTTCAGTTAAAAAATCTGTATTTGATTGTGGAAGAGATTCCGTATGTTCTTGAGGTAGTGCATCAGCGTATTCTTGTAGAGTTTGCTCGTATTTCTGATCTTCATATTGGATGTTCTGCTCGTAACTGTCTGCAGGGTTTACTTCGTTCGTAGTATTCAAATGAAAATTTCTTTGCAACTTGTTGGGGTGTATTTGATGTGATGGCGGGTCAACTGCTCTTTTAGGTGCTGGTGGCCAATTTTTTTGTAAGGGTTGATTCATGTAGTTGATATTATTTGTCTTAATTGTTGATGTGTCCATCCGTCTTGGTGGCGGTTGAGGTTTTGGTGCATACTGCATTTGTGGGCGATTAAAATTCGTGTAAGGTTGTTGGGGTCTTTGGGGTATTCCTGACCGTGGTTGGAAATTATTGGAACCTTGCGGAGTAGTCCAACTTGTAGGTTGTCGCATTAGTTCTGGATAGAACTGTTGTTGATTTTGAAAAGGATAGTTATTATTTGGACGTCTAGGTGGAGCTGGAGGTGGTAATTGATGAGTTTTTCTAACATTGTTGTTTGTTGCTGTTGCATATTGTGTTCGAAAATTTTGGTTTTCGAGTTTTAGGCATAAATGCAAGGCTTGAGGTTAATCTGAGGGTTCTCGTATGCCTAGGAGCCTAGGTAGATCACCCTTTAAACCTCTAACAAATGTGTCTAAGGCTTTCTCCCTATATGCGTGCATTAATAAGTTCAAGGCTTCTTGACTAGCATCCATTGAGGATATTTTGTTTAAAATCAATGAAAGGTGCGAATAAACTTCTTGGTAGAAGTCCTGAATAGAGAAGTTGCCTTGTACAAGTGATGTTAATTGGTACTCTAGTGTACCTAGATCCCGTTTGTCTGCATAATGCAGAGTTAAACATCTGGAAATGTTGTCCCAGTTTAGTGGTGTATTATATGATTCTAAAACATGGTCTGCATGACCAACAATCTTGTTTCTTTCTTATAACGTTAATAATTCCAAAATATTTTGGAGATCCTCTCAAGGGCTCATAAATCTTTAGGATTCTCTCTACACTTTTACGCCATGAACTAAATTCACCTGGTTGACCAGAGAATTCTCGTAGGCTTCTGACAACGTCTGGAATTTTATCGAGATCATTTACGTTCCCTCTTTGATCTGGATTTATCGCCTGATCAACTCCAGCGAATTGGTCAGCATTTGGGTTCAAGACTGAATACATTAAATTTCTTCCTTCTGTTCGAAGGGTTTGGTTCACAATAGAAGATATAAGGTTTGAGAGATTTTCCTTAGATTTTCAAATTGAGGATTGGGATTACCTTGAGGATTAGGATTTATTGGTGGTCGGAGAAGGTTGTTCGGGTTTGCCATGGTTTATTTAAATTTTATATAAAAAAAAAAAAAAAAATAATAATCGCTAGATTTCAATGGTTGTATAAATGAATAATTTATGTTCCTACCTAATAGTACTTTGTATTTTATTTAAAAATTCTAAATATTAATATTTTAATTAAATTATTGGTTTCAGTAAAAGAGTTTAAACTTTCTATCAGACAAATTGGAATTATCAAAAATTTTATCAAAAATTATTATTGAGTAATATTATTTTCTATTTATAGCACAAATTTAAAGTAATTGTTATTTTGTTTGTAAATGTATTATTTTCTTATCTTAAAATTTGATTGTTACTTATATTAAATTTAAATTTTGTTTATAAATCTTACACTAATAATACCAATAATACCACGTCCGACGCTGGTGTAGAAAACATTAATCCCGTTTGCTCTGCTACTAGTGGTATTGTCTGCACACTCCTTCGTAGGCCTCAGTGTCTAAGGACTCCTGATATTGGTAGTTGATGGTTGTGGATTCGTGTTGGCTGTTGTTTTTTATTTTTTTCACACGCGGCGAGGTACCTAACGTCGTCTTAAGCTTTGTAAGTTTTTTTTTAACACGCGGCGAGGTACTTGACGTCGTCTTAAGCTTTGTTATTATTTTTTTTTAAAACCCGCGGCGAAGTACTTGACGTCGACTTAAGCTTTTTCTTAGGTTTTTTTAATTTATTATAAAACAGCCACACAGGTTGGGCGCCAATTAAACTATTTAATGTTACTTTTACTTAAAAAAAATAGTTCTTTATTCAATGAAATCTAAATCTAAACTGAATTACAAATATTTTCTTAATAATAATTTAAGTTATTGCCGCAGGCAGAAGTTCGTTGTCGTAGACGCTTCGTCAGCACATCTGTTTGAGTTCGTTGCTGGTCAGTAGAATGGATCGTATTCGTGTGAAACGTTTTGTATGCTAGTCAGCAGAATGGGTTGTTGACCCATTTCCTTTCCCACGGGAAGCTTAGTTTTGTTGTTATTGCTTGTCAGCGCAAATAGCGTTAACTTATATACATATATATATTTATATATATTTATACATGCGTATAGCAATTCATAACAGATAAAAGAAAATTTTTGAAAGCTTAAACGCTGAAATGGGTCAGTTGACCAATAAAATATTTATTTAACTAAAGCTTAAATGCGGTGAAAAAAAAAAATAAATAAACAATAAAAATATGATTTAGAATTGAATTGTGTTCCTTAAATGCAAGTTAAAAAAAAATATATTGCCAATTCAATATGCTTAAATGCATGTTTGTTAAGCTTAAATTCGGTAAAAAAAAAAAAAAAAAATAAGAATATGATTTAGAATTGAATTGTGTTGCTTAAATGCAGTTTAAAAAAATATATATGGCCAATTCAATATGCTTAAATGCATGTTTGTTTAGCTTAAATGTGGAGAAAAATATAATAGAATTTAGAATTGAAATGTGGTGCTTGAACGCAGATATAATACCAAGTACAAATTATATGACCAATTCAATATGTTTATATACCATTTTTTAAAGTTTATAGATGCTGAAAAGAAAAAAATAACGAAATAAAAATGTTATATATGTGTAACAAATTTATGTTAATATGTAGTGAATTGAATTTATTTGATTAATTCCTAAATAAAATGGTAAAAAATATTATATATGTCAAAAGAAAGGCATTATTACTTAAGTCATTTTTAAGTAATTTAATTTTTAGATACGATTCGACCATGAGGACTTCAAGTTTGTGAATTTGATTATTTTGTGCATACAGATAATGTTGAAATCGAATGGCAGAAGTCTTTCGAAACTATGATTCGAGCAAGTCGTATCCATGATGAAAATTGGAATCAGGATTTACTTTTGCACTATGCTGGGTTAAAAATACAAATGTTGATCGCTACACTTCCAGAACTTTCCGAAAATTTATCATTTGGACAATTAGAGAATATTGAACAATTTATTCCACATATGAAGCAATATGAAAGAACTGTTGCTAAGTTAAATACCTTTTTCCTACCGAGGACAAATACCACATATGAACAACATTTCGATTACGTAAGCAAGCTGATAGATGTGACTTTGGATCGAATTTAGATGAAAATTTGAAAGACCAAATTATTCAGAATTGCCGATCAACTGCTCTGAGGAGAGATTTACTCAAACGAGGTGATGCCAGTTTTGAAGAAATTCTGCGAGTTGCAAAAGTTTTTGAAACTTTTGGTTAACAAGAAAAATTGTTTGCTGCAGATAAGCCACAACCACAAATAGATTATGATGTAAATAAAGTTAGTTTACAATCGATGTCATGGAAAGCAAACAAACTTAATCAATCACATGCCCCTCAACACATTGAATGTTATCGATGTGGTTTTCATAGTCATATACAAAATGATGAAAAATGTCCAGCATTAGGAAAATTTTCCAATAAATGCGGAGGACGTGACCATTTTTCTAAGAAATGTCGATCGCGAAGACGAACACGTCATTTTGATGGCAGAGATAACTCAACTAATAAAGTGCCAAAAAGTGAAGATCGACAATTTAATTTCAAAACAAAACATGAGAAATCCGTAAAACATATAACAGATAAGGACGAATATGTTTTCAATGTTACTAGGAGTGATGATAGCTGTAAGGTTCGATGCAGAATTGGTGGAGTAGTTGTAAATGCAATAATCGATTCTGGTTCGAAATATAATTAAATGAGTCAGCACATGTGGGAGACATTGAAATCACAATAGATCATTGTAACAAATCAACGAAAAGAGACAGCGAAAGTTTTTAAAGCATATGGCGGTTACGAATAACCACTAATAGGTGCATTTACGGCTGAACTTGACCTCTCTGGTAAACACAACAGCAATTTTTATGTGATTAAAGGTGAAGGCAAACTGATGATTGGACTAGATACTGCCACAAAAATAGGCATTTTAAAAATTGATCACACAATTAACAACATTGATGAAGAAAAGATCTATCAAATGGGAAAAATTAAAGGAGTGTTGGTAGATATACTGTTAAAAAAGATGCTGTACCTGTGGTTCAACCTTATCGAAGAATTCCAGAAGCATTAGAGAAAACAGAAGATACGAACATTGATGAACGTCTTGCCCAAGGTGTCATCGAAAAATGAAATGACAAACAGAACAATATGTTAACTTGGTTGCATCAAATGCAACTCCTGTTGCGATCAAAATGTTTGAAATCGAGCGTGAGTCAATTCAACACAAAACAATTCAAGCAGTTAAAATTGCACTTCGCTAAAATATTTGGACTGGCAAAGCATTGCAATTTAAGATTTTCTCCACTGAATTTTGTTTTGCAGGTGAGATTTTGTTGCGTGGAGCACGCATTGTTATACCTGAAGTTTTGAGGAATTACACACTCGATTTGGCACACGAAGGTCATCCTGGTTTGGTGGCATGGACGCAGATTTTGAGGCAATAGTTAGAAAATGTCTGGGATGCACGTTGTTATCTGCACTATCAGCACCCGAACCTTTAAAAAGAAAGCTTTTACCATCAGAACATTGGCAAAATCTTGCTATAGATTGTTTGGGCCCACTTCCATCACATCATCACCTGTTTGTAATAGTTGACTATTACAGTCGGTCATAGAAATCGAAATTATGAAGAAGATTGATTCTACGGAGATAATTAAAAGGCTGCAAATTATATTTTCACGTTGTAGACTTCCTTTATCATTAACTGCCGATAATGGAAGACAGTTTATAAGTGAAGAGTTTCGCGACTATTGTAATTTTAATAACATCCAGTTGATTAATACTACACCATATTGGCCACGGCAAAACGGAGAGGTTGAGAGGCAAAATCGATCAATATTGAAAAGGCTCGTGATCAGTCAAAACACTAACAGGAACTGGAAAACTTACTTAAATGAAATTTACTCTTGTACCGTTCAACACCATACTCAACCACAGAAAACACCATCGCAAATGCTTTTTCGACGTAATATCAGAGATAAACTGCCAAGTTTTTACCAGCCAATGGATATTGATGAGGAGGCCGCTGACAAAGACAAATAAAACAAAGAGAAAGGAAAAGTATATGCGGATAAACGAAGACGGGAACGAGGAAACAGTATTGAAGAAGGAGATGAAGTACTTGTTAAAATAATGTATTATCGAGGAGAGAGAGCTGGTGAGGTTGTCATTTTGTCCAATAAAACAGGCAGAACCTATCGACGAAATGTTTCACACTTAAAGAAGTTAAATAGAGTTTTAGAACCGATTGAAAGCTCACTGAAAATTAACTTCAACTGCAAAAGAAGAAAGGAATGTAGTATTGTACTGTTGTTTATATATTTGATATACTTTGTATTTTGATGAAGTTCACTATGTATGAATATTCACGAAAGAGTTTTAATAAAATATCATTCAATGTATAGGAGTCAACTAGAAAAGCTGTTTAAATATTATTTACAATTCTATAATATGGAAAGCGTTAAAAGATGGTTTGTGGTGGGGATGGAAATGGACAAATAATTAGTATAAAGAAGCAAAGGATGATGAGGAATAATCAGAATTTAGGTAACATTTTCACTTGAATGTCGCAGCATCGAGACAGCGGAGAATGTAAAATATTCATCTTTGCTGTTTTAGGTCACCAATCAATTCCTGAGTTATTTATATTACTAAGTTTTATCAAGAGTTTGTAATCGGCACCATGCTCTATTATTTTCTGTCCGTAAAGAGCTTCGTACGGGGATATGCCAAGTATAGAATGTACCGATGTGCGTAACTACCTATACAAGATAAGAATTCATCCCAATTATATTGCTTCGGGTCAATGTATGACCGTATGGCAGACAAAATTAAACGATTTACTGTTTCGCTCGCGTTTGCCTGCGGAGAGTATGTCGCGGTTCGAGTATGTTTAATACCAAACATATCGATCATTTTTTTTTAAATCTTTGCTAAGAAATTGCGTACCGTTGTCCGACAACAAACTTTCCGGAACTCCATACATGAGAAAAATCTCATCTCTCAAGAATTTGATTACTTCATTAGAATTTGCCTTCTTCAAGGGTTTGATGAACACAAAATTTGTTAGCTGATCTAAGGCTATTACTACAAATTGGTTTCCTCTACGCGATCGAGGGTAGGGTCCGAGAAAATCAACGTACATATGTTGAAAGGGTCTTTCAACTACATAGGCGTCTTCCATCTCCGTCCTAAAAAATTGTATTTGATGCTTTGGTTGTTTTACATATTTCACACTGGCCGATAAAGTGTTTGATTTGTGATCGGCGGAACATGAGCCTGAATGATCATCCGTTCCGTCAGCGCGGTCGGAATCCATAACTTCCAGACGGAATCGTTTTGTAGCGGTTTCCTGTCGTATGTCTGATCTTCTTGTATACGAAACTTTCCGTAACACAAAGATCAGGAAAACGTTCTTTATTGTTTCTGATGTGTTCGGCGATTTGAAGATATTATTCCGACTTGAATGCCGGATCTTCCAAATCAACATGTAACACTTCAGTCGGATTTGTTGACAAAGATCTCGGTTAGTGGTTAGTGGGCTGACAGTTGATCTTGTTACCGTCACACTTAGATCAGTGTAGATCCCTGGGGATTAATCCTCATAAAAGAAACCTATGATAAATCCAATGACATAGCCCGTAGAGGGCGTCAATACAGTTCTAACAAGCTGAAGCTTGGATCGTTTACAAATTGATTGAAGGAGTGTCAGTCGCTGCGTAAATACCGGGTTGAGGAAAGGTTGACGCACCATTGTCTTTTAAGGGCGTGTCCCTTTCCTTTACCCTCATTGGATTGATCAACCCCACACCAGACCCGTAGGAGCAGTGGCTCCATGCAACGTCTGGCGCTGGGTTCGATAAATCAGTGATTGGTGCCAGCGACTGCCCAGTTAGGTCAGATAAGGAGAGTCCGTCGACACAATCACCGGGCAAAAGAGAGGCCAGCTCACCATAGTGTTTTTAGAGCGTAAACCTCTCCCTTACCCCCAACAGGTAAATCATTCCTCCGCCAGGCCCGTAGGAGCAGTGGCTCCATGCAACGTCTAGCGGGTAAGTTTGTTAAATCAGTGGTTGGTGTATATGGTAGCTTTGTTAAGTTGGTCCCATTAAGGTGTTGGAGAAGTGTTTGTTTGCGCATAATCACCGGGTTGTGGAGATGTTAACGCACCGTTGTCTTTTAAGGGCGTGATCTTTAGCTCTACCCCCTCTGAATAGCAGTGGCTCCGTGCAACGTCTGGTGGATGAGTTTGAAAGATCAGTGGTTGGTGAATGTGTCTGCCTAGTTAACTCGGTGAAGCTATCCAGGTATTGAGCAATTGTCTGACGGCATACTAACACCGGGTTGAGGAGAGTTAAACGCACCATTGTCTTCTTAAGGCGTGATCCCCTCATTTACCCCCACCGAAAAGATAAATCAGTGGTTGGTGCATTCGTCTGCCCCGTTCAGTCAGATTAGTCTTCAGGTTACTGAAGAAGTGTCCGTAAGCACAATCACCAGGTTGAGGAGAGGTCAACGCACCATCGTCTTTTCAAGGGCGTGGTTCCTTCTCTTTACCTCCACTGTTTAAATCATCCCCACCACCAGGCCCGTAGGAGCAATGGCTCCATGCAACGTCTGGCGGTTGAGTTTAATAGATCAGTGGGTTGGTGTATGTGACTAATTTGTTTAGCTGTATTTAAGAATTGTCAAGCCATTTTGTAGCGTTAATAAATTTTAACATGTTATTGCTTGTAATGTCAGATAGTTCCTCTAAGTCATTGAAGAAATGTCTCCCGAGGAGCCTAATTCTTAGATGACATAGTGCAGGGCAGCGACAAAGGTAGTGTGGAGTATCCTCATGTATCTCTTCGTCACCACATCCTCTACATAAGTCGTCCATACTGAGACTCATCTTTTTCTTATGGTAACCCAGTTGGTTGTGCCCAGTGGTAACGCTCACGAGAATAGATAGAGACTTTTTTTCCAGATGGATGATCTTGTCGGTCTTTTGTTTATCGAAACTAGGCCATAATTTTATAGTTATAACACAGGTATCGAGTGAGTTCCATCTCTTGTTGGTTATAGCTAGAACTTTACTCTCGATTACCCTCTTAAGATAACAGGGCGGGATTTGAACAGTTGAATCTGCTTGATTAAGATCAAGTGCTGATCCCATTCTTGCCAGTTCGTCAGCACTTTCATTACCTGGGAAACCACTGTGGCCAGGAACCCAGCAAAGTCGTATGTTGTGCTGTGTACCAAGAACCCTTAGCTCTTCGCGACAGCATATCACAAGCTTCGATTTTATTTCAATGGCAGAATGTGCTTTTATTGTCGCTTGGCTGTCAATGAAAAAGGTGATATCCGCTTGTGGTATAGCCATCATTGAGACCTGTCTAGCAGCTTTCGTGACTGCCAGGACCTCAGCTTGGAAGACACTGCTGTAATTAGGAAATCTGAATGAGCTGGCTAGTCCAAGAGTTTCCGAAAAGAAGCCTGCACCAACACCAGTATCCATCTTGGAACCGTCGGTATATATTGCTATCATCGATTCGCAGGTTGATGGTTCTTTGGTTTGCCAATCCTCTCTACTAGGAAAGGCGATCGTGAATGGCTTGTGAAAGTCTAAACGGGGTGTAATGTAGTCAGTGCATACCATACTTCCCGTGTATTTCTGCAGAATCTGCGCGTGTCGTATGGCGCTGCGCTTCCAGCTACTAGTTTGGCTAATCCGAAGTGCGCTCTTGGCTACCGATTCTTGTACAAATAAATTAAGGGGTGTTAAGTTGAGTATAGCTTCCAAGCCCGCTGTGGGGGTGGACCGCATAGCCCCAGTGATTCCAATACATGTCATTCTTTGTACCTTGGTCATGAGTTTAAGGTTAGTAACATTGTCGAGCGCATTCCACCAGACTACGTTACCGTATGTCAGTACAGGTCTAACTATCGCCGTATACATCCACCTGATAATTTTTGGGCTAGGTCCCCAGGTTTAACCAAATATCCTGTTGCAGGAGTAGAATGCAAACATGGCTTTGTTAGTTCTTTCTTTAACGTTGCGACTCCAATTCAATTTCTTATCCAAGATTACACCAAGGTATTTTGCGTGATCGGAGATTTTGAGTTGGATCCCTTCAATGAAAGGAATCTTGAAAGTCGGTATTTTCCGTTTGTTCGTAAAAAGGACTAGTTCGGTTTTTTGCGGATTAACCGCAAGTCCACAATTCCTAGTCCGTGTATTCACTATTGATAGGGCATTTTCTATTTGTTCACTAATTTTGGAGGGAAATTGGCCTGTCGCTAGTAATGCTTGATCATCTGCATATGCAATTACTTTGACTCCACTGTATCTTAGTCTCACAAGAACTGTGTTCATCACGAGTGTCCAGAGAGAGGGAGAAAGCACCCCACCTTGTGGGGTTTCTCTAGAAGTAAATACTTTGATTTGCACTCCTCCTAGCTCTGAGTTGATCTCTCTGTTTTTCAACATGAACATTATCCATCTGATGATAGCGTTATTCACATTAAGATTCACGAGCGCTCCTTCCACCGCCTCGTTCCGAACATTGTTGAAGGCTCCTTCAATGTCTAGAAAGGCAGCAAGGGTGTATTCTTTGTCCTTGAGCGTTTTTTCAATTGTGCTGACGACACTGTGTAGTGCTGTCTCAACACTTTAACCTTTTGTATAAGCATGCTGGGCTGGAGATATGACTTCCGGGCTCAGTGCGTTGCGTATATTTATATCAATCAATCTTTCTAATGTCTTTAAGAGAAAAGACGTGAGACTAATGGGTCTGAAATCTTTAGCGGTCGTGTGGCTTGGCTTTCCAGCTTTCGGAATGAATACCACTTTGACCTCTCGCCACGCCTTCGGCACATATCCTAATTTAAGGCTACTTAGGAATATGTTTTTTAAGTGTGGGATTACATGGTCTTCACATTTTTGTAGCATCATGGGGAAGACACCATCCAAACCTGGTGATTTATACGGTGAAAAGAAGTTAATAGCCCATTTTATCCTTTCTTCCGTAATCAGCTCCGTTGGTGTTGTGTTCTCTATGCAGAGTTCTACTTGTGGGTTGTTATTCCCTTTAGAGGTGCAACCAGGAAAGTGAGCGTTTACCAAGAGTTCCAGTGTTTCGCTACACGCCCAATGTCCATTGGGTTCCTTAAGAGATCCTAGAACAATTGGTCCCTTAGCAAGTATTTTTCTGAGTCTAGCTGATTCGTTGGTACTCTCAATTTGACTGCAGAAGTTTCTCCATGAGCTCCGTTTGGCTCTTTGAGTTTCCATCTTGAATTTCTTTTGACTAGATTTTTAAGTTTCCCAGTCACTATCTGATCTTGTGCGCTTGGCAACATTAAAAAGTCATCTTGTTTCCTTCCTGATGTTGCCAAGTTCAGTTGTCCACCAGGGTGGTTTTTTTTTACCCTGTCCCCCTAGTTTTAATGGACATCCTTTTTCGAATGCTTTACCGAGAATTTCAGTGAAGCTATCAGTAGCTTTCTTTATAATCTCGGGTTCTTGTAACGCATCAGTATTTAGCTTTCGTAATTCTGTTTCTACCTCCATATTAAAAATTTCCCAGTTTGTTCGTCTGAGATTTCTAAAAGGTTTGTGAGGATCTGGGGTGTCAGGTATTAAGAATTCTATGAGTTTATGGTCAGAGAATGATTCCTCTTTTAATACCTTCCACTGATCTATAAATATGGTATCTGAGTTATTTAATAAAGTTACATCAAGTACCTCTTTACGAGTTTTGGTGACAAAAGTGGGCTCATTCCCCTGTTCGCCACCAAAATGTTATTTTCAATAATAAATTCAAATAGTAACTCACCCCTTTCGTTGATATCTGTGCTTCCCCACTGCGTTCCATTTCTCCAGTGCAGCACGTGCAATGAGTTGCTTTGTCATCTCAGCCGGTGGACCTTCAATTCCATCACCCGGCATATAGCAGATTCTATAACTAGTGGTGGGAGCCCGGCTCGATCAAGTTTGACCGTCGTTTGGTCTAAACAACTGTATGTAGATAGAAGAAAGAGATTAATCTGTTTTCTAGCTACGATACAAGCTCAAATACTACTGAGTGAAGGCCCTTAATTCTGCCACCTGCAATCCAGGGTTCTTGAATAAGGGCAATGTCTATTTGTCTATCCTCCATGAAGTAGACTAGGTTGGCACTGGCGGCTTTACTGTGTTGGAGATTAATTTGTATTATTTTCATATTGTTATAAACTTTTCTCCCCCTTATTTACCTTCTTCTTGTGGTCTATAAGCCGCAGTCTGCATCGGTTTGTACCGACGCGTACCTTAAAATCAATTTTTCTGAGCAGCGGTATTGACAGTTCACCGATTTCCTTCCTCCCCATGAGGCGAAGGTCAGCGTTTGGCCAGGGAGCTTCAGCTTTACTGACTTCTTGAAGCCATGTGTGGGTATGTTCATCCTCACATGTCAGCATTTTGAATCCTTGGTAGGTGCCGAGAGTACAGAAGAGTGGCGGTGGCCGGCTCTTGACGATAGCCTCATTTACCTCCACAAGGATCCGAAGTTCGATTAATTGCCATTGGTCTTCCGTTAGTTTCCGTGTAGGATTACCGTAGTCTACTACGGCAACTTGTCTAGCTACTACAGGCACCTTAGAAAGTTTGGCTTTTTTCTTCCTGTTCGTTGGTGAGTGCATGTCTTTCCTCGCTCGCTTGGACGTACCTGCATTAGCTGGTGGGTCAGTGAGGGGCACGGGGCTCTTCTTAGACACTCCTAATGCGGTACTCCTAGGACTCGGATTGTCGCGTTCGTCAGTTGTTTTTGGTATTGTCAGTAATTTTTTTCTGGATCTGTCCAGAGCTAGCCGTTCCTTAGCCGTTAGGGTTTCAGGGTTTTTGTTTGCTAGAACCCGGACAATCCGCGTAGCGTTCCGTAATTGTCGGCATTGTATCTGTTTGTCACGAGGAGTCTTTTTACCTTGCGTTGCATTGCTGGCTTTGCGTTGCGTTGCGCGGTAGGATTCTCCACGACAGTCTTGTTAGTTGGGTCGCTTTCAATTGTTGAGTTCCCCATGCAGTTACCTGGTCGAGAGGAGCAGGAAGCATTTAGGTTGCATGTAGGGCCAGTGCCCAAGATGTTTCCCGTGTGCTTCCCACTACTCTCAACCTCACCAGTGGCCGCCCTCTCACGACACAGGCCCGTAGGAGCAAAAGGCTCCATGCAACGTCTGTGCGGTGTGACAGGAAGCTTAGTGGTGCATTTCTTTACGGGGTCCTTCCATTCGTCATGTCGTCTAGGTTGTGAGGAGGTAGACGCACCAAGGTTGCATGTGGGGCTAAGACCCTGGATGTTTCCCATGTGCGTCAGCTCCACACCTACCTCTCCCGGGGGTATCTTATCACCCACCAGACCCGGAGTAGAGGAATTCTCCACGCAACGTCTGGCAGGTGAGTCCAATATTCCGGAGGTTTGTATGAGTCCTTGTCGTTTAAGGAGACAGTCCTTTTGCCAGTATGGGTTTTACCAACACTCGAAGCAGGCGGTCCCATTAATACACTCACGCTTATGATCTCTATAGGAGAAGCCCCCGCCGATGTATGGGCAGATGGCCCATTCTCCATTGGGAGCTTCTTCTGCAGAAACGTACGAGCGTTGTGCAGTCGTGTGCGTTCTGTGTCTGTCAGTTCATCCCAACTCCTTTCACCAAGTCTCTTGACTGTTTTCCTACTGTTGGAGATTTTACTCAACCTGGAAGAGGTTGACAGTCCGGAAAAAGGAGCCGGCGGCGGAACAGCAGTCAATGATGCTCTCACCATCACTGTCAACCGTTCCGACGCTGGCCCCATCTTCAACTCTGAGGTTGGCAAAAGGGTTGAGGAGTAGGTCCTCTTCCTCGTCAGTCATTGTTACTGGTTTGTCTTTTTTGTCTAAAGTGTGTGTGTTGTTTGTCACTGGCGACTTAGGTTCTTGCGAAGCCAAGCCCTCGCCGGCAGCCGTGACTTCTGCCGACACTGTAGCGTATATCCCCGCTAAATTTGTTCCTGTTTTTGTTGTGTCTGTCATGGTTTGTCATTGGTTTGGGTTTCTTAGTTTGTCAAAAATCTACAGCCGACCAGCTGAGGATTTAAGAAAGCAAATCTACAACTGGTCAGCTGAAGATCCAAACGTAAGCCTCCTCACCGTGGCAAGGTCAACCCTGTCGAGAAGGAAAATCTCGGTTGGACTTCTTCTGAACGTAGACCCTCTACCTTGAATGTTCGGGATAAAGCATCAGGTACAACATTCAGAGTACCCTTCCGATGTTCAATCCCAAAATCAAATCCTTGTAGTTTGAGACTCCAGCGCTCTAAACGTTCCGTCGGATCCCTCAAACTCATGAGCCGCTTCAGGCTCGCGTGATCGGTGATAACTCTAAATTGATATCCCTCCACGTATGGTCTGAATTTATATATACCTTTGACAGCCGCCAAATACTCTCGCTCGGTGACGGTGTAATTTCGTTGCGCCGCGTTCAATTTTTGAGAATAATAATATATAGGGCTTTCTGCACCCGTCTCGTCAACTTGACATAACACGCATCCTATTCCAGTATTTGACGCATCGCATAAAATGACAAACTCTTTAGTGAAGTCAGGGTTAATCAAAACCGGAGCTGATGTTAATGCTCTTTTAATGGCTTCGAAACTTTTCGAAGCTTCCTCACTAAATTCGAATTTCTTACCTTTCCTAAGAGTATCTGTCATCGGACTAGCTACTCCAGACAAATTTTCTATAAACCTCCTGTACCATCCATCCATGCCGAGAAATTGACGTACTTGACGTGTGGTCGTTGGTACAGGGAACTCCCAACTAACAATTTTTCCTCTATAAGGTCCATTTTTTGAATTTCTATAAGTTATTATTTCGACAAGGCTTCTATTTAGTTTGGATATCGAAGTTGCAAATTTTCGAAGCTATATTTTTTAAAACAGCTTCCTACAAACCTATTACAGGCAGAATCTATAATTTTCTGCAAGCCTGAATATTTACAATTTGGTTACAGTTTTAGAAAGGCTTCCCAGAAATTAGTTTTGAGAGGCATGTGAAATAAAAGCAAAGAAAAAGCTTTCACAAGGAAGCACTGCCAAGAGCTCTTGGAGGGCCTGCTTACAAACGCCTGAAACAAGCTATTATGTGTACGAAAGTCTAATGGAAGCATAATTGTCAGTGGAATTCTGTCAATTTATTTTGTTTGTGTAAGCCCCTTGGGCAAAAGCCCGATACAAGCATTATTTTGTGTACTGGTCGGCGCATGTATGTTTCTCCTGCCGAGAGAGGGTTACCACAATCATTTTGAAAATTTAAATTAAACCGATTCATTGAGTAGGTATGGTCTTATATTAAATCGTTTATATTTTGCAAAACAAAAACGGAACAAATATTTATTTTCTGCAGCGATATAAATATGGTAAAAGAAAACAATTTAAATTCACTTGATTAACAAAAAAAAACGAAAAAAAAAT
The DNA here is from genome assembly GCA_949320155.1 of Melangyna quadrimaculata. NCBI lineage: Eukaryota > Metazoa > Arthropoda > Insecta > Diptera > Syrphidae > Melangyna > Melangyna quadrimaculata. The sequence continues at coordinate 329,774,087 of OX439483.1, forward strand.
ATATTTATGTTTTTACTTGAAACTATAATTATGTATATTCATAATTGCACTACAAATACAAATTATTTATTTATATTTTATTAAAACGATTTAACAAAAACAGATAAACTTTCTTCATATTCGTGGTTTGTCTTATTTTTTTTTTTAATTTCTATAAAAAAAATAATACCCCGTATCCAACCAATAAAATTGATTCCCTCAGAATTAAATTTGATCGCAATTTTGGTTCTATAACCCAAACGCAAGCCCGACACAAGCATAATAATTGTGTGAACTCTGTCAGACGCATGCGCGAGAAGCATTTATTTCGATGAATTTGCCTCAGCGAAGTGATGTCAGCCTAAGTTGTTTCTATAAGACCTGTGAAGAGGTGGTTATGAAAATTTAATTTTAATCATCCACTTAGGCGCATGTGTGGGAAGCAATAATTCCGATTATTTGGTCTTAACGAAGGGTTGCACACTCAACATGAAAGCATTAAAAGCTGGTACTTCGCATGGAAAACAGTATTCATGTGTAAATAAGGTACTGCTGGCTGAATTATTCACAAACGAGGTGACCATAGTATTGTTCCTGTTTCATCGTTAAAAAATATTGTCACGTTAAGAAATTCGATTTTTTCAAAAATTATCTTAGTACGTTTCGAGCTAACTCCTCACGAAGAAATCTCTGATCTTCTGTTCTGTTCAGACCTACTGTTGCTGAAACAACTTCCTGCACGTAATTGTGGAACTGACTCGCGTCGAAAGACTCGCGTCCTTCATTACGACTTGAACTACGTGTTGGACCTAACTCTACTACTTCTTCTTGAACATTTGCATCATCATGTTCCTCCTCAACGTGACTCGATGTTCTGGCGTTGGAATTGTTGTTGGTATTCCTATTGACATTATTGTCACTATTCGAAATCATATTGTTTCGCGCTCTACGCCTTAAGTCACGTGCAGTCGGAATCGATAGTCTCCTATTATGAAACGTTCTACTCATCGGTAATCTCAAAAAAAAACAAATGTATGTAACTCTATCTAAACTCTAAATATGTAATTATATTTTACCAAAGAACTTTGAAGACCCGCCTAATGAGAAACTCTAAATACTAAATCTAAATTTCCTAATTATATTTTAACAAAATATGGGTGCCACCAGGCAAATCTAAACTGACTAAACTAAATATCAAAAATCTCTAAACTAATAAAGTGCTACCAAGCGATACTAAACTAAAGGGTCGCCACCAGGCAAAAATATACTAAATGCGTCACCAGGCAAACTGAACTGATTTGTGCCACCAGGCAAACTAAACTAAATGCGCCACTAGGCAAATCTAAACTAAATGCGCCACCAGTCAAATCTAAACTAAATGCGCCACTAGGCAAAAACATACTAAATATGGTTTCTTAGTATCTAAATGCTTATCGGGGTTTGACCATTGGAATGACCTTTTTGTGGGAGTTGGAACGACAACAATATCCTTCCCCCGGTTTCCTACCTAAATGTGTTGTAGAAGTTGGCATTTGACTTGTTTGATTAAATCTTCTACACGCAAATTCTAGAATGTTTGAATCTTAAGAATAAGTCAATTGGATATTCGTCTCGCCACAACAGACGTGCATCAGGAAAATATTCACCAATCACCGGTCAACGTATCTGAAATCTCCGAGATACCATCCCCAAAAATTAAACCTTCTAAACATGAACAGATGTTGATGTTCGTTGAGAACAAAAATTTAGTTCAGAAGTGAATTCTGTCGTAACTTTCTCTATGCTTTCGCAACAGACGTGCGTCAGGAAAATGTTCACTAACCACCGGTCGAAAGGTTAAGATAATAACTACTATAAAACTCTATCACACAATAATGTGTTTAGCCTTACGCAACAGACCACTAGAAGAATAAACATCCCAGTGCGGACGTAAGTGCTCACCCAAAATTTCGAGGTTGGAGACAATTAGTCGGCCTAAACTACAGCAGACGAAGATTCGTAACTAACAAAAACTTCCGGATAGCTAAGTCTACTAACTCCCCCCTATGGAAAACCTCGAGTGAACTTCCAAACTGAAAGTTCGCTCATCAAAACTAAATATGAAACAAAAAAAAAAAAATTCGCTTCATTGAATTGTTTCACTCACAAGAATAATAAATTTTCTACCGTACTTTCGTTAACAATTCGCGCCCCACGTTGGGCGCTATCTGTAACGTTAAGTTACAGGTGGAAGATACACAGTGTTACCTCCAACGTTGTTTATTCGAAGACTAGGAATAAGGCGTGCGTTCAATTACATTCGCGCCCCACGTTGGGCGCCATCTGTAACGAACAAATATAAGTAGAATTCCATCAATACATCACAAACAAAAGACGACAACGTGAAAACTCTGACGTATCGGGCCCCACATTGGGCTTCATCCGTAACGTACAAATGGAAAACTGTAATTCCTTTACAGCAGTGAGAGTCTGACATAGGATTAGCTTCCCATGAAGTCAACACCTCTGCCAGTCTACTTACCTTTATTAAATATGCTTCGTTGTCTCACATACTACTTTATTCAAACACCAAAAATAATCTCTGACCAATAGATGAGTCAAGAAAAACTGATAAACCAACATGACTATTCTTTACCAAAACAAAACAGAGAAAGATATGTAAATCATTAGATTTAAAAATCCTATTCCTTTTGGCCATTTTATACTTTCCTTTGATTCTCATAACTTTCTCTAATCGGTCATCAACCATATCCAATAGGAGAGAACGGACAGAAAAGAGGAAAAGCTATATTAATTGTTTTGTTCGAGAGGATGCTAAACCTCTCCGACTTCACAAAAGAAATCGAATTTGCAATTCCCTTCTCCACGATCCTCCCTATAGGAATCTTTCTTCTCCTTTTCACTAAGTTTCCCCCTTGCCTAACATAAGACAAAAGAATTACTCACCTACACAGATAGGAAGTTGTTCCCGCTCGACAACCACACTAAGCCTGCTGGATGCACGATTGCTTAGCTCGCCGGATGAGGGGAGGATCTTGCAGTTTGAACGGTGTTACACTGTTTACATAACCTAAATTCCTTGATGTTCTAGGACTGAAAAATTTTTAGTTTGCTTGGGCCCGAATTGGAAAAGTATGACTCGGTCGAGTAGTCGTACGTCCTGTCCGAATTTATTATTCTTACTCGAGAGTGAATTTACGCGTATTGCGAACATTGCTGTTATCGTCGCGTGAGCGTGACTTCGCCCTTCCCTTTCTCTTGGTTCGCACCTGCCAAAGAGATACCTACGTTTCTATTTGGTCGATTTTCAAGAAACCCCATGGTCGAGACGCAAAGATGTGCTGCGGTCTCTGAAGCCTTCTATAACCACCCTATTGCGTGATGAAATTACTTTCACCATTTTCTGCGATGATCCTCTATTAGCGATGTTTGTCATTGCATATAATTTCAGGTTACGACGTACAGTAAGAAAAATGTCTTACGGTATCGTCTCGATTTGTTATAGCAATAAAAAAAAATATATATACAAACTTTTTGTTCCAAAATTAAATTGAGGTTGCACCACTGTATTCAACCAATCATTAAGATAAATAAATTTAAGCTTCTTAATCTTGTCTTTTTCAATCATAAAAATCGTATCACTGTACTTAAAGATATGTCCACAAATAAAATCAATAACTCAAATCAAAAATTGTATCAATATGTGTAAATCAATAATTTGTTTTAACAATATAATCAAATAAACAATAAAATGACTCACCGTACTTTCCGACGTATTTGTGCACAACTGCTTCAGATGAATCTGGATAACTTTTTGTAGAATATGCTGTTAATAATTGATTTTTGTTTGATTGATATTATTAGTTATCTGGTCAATAACTATTCTTGATGTACTTTTCATATATTTGGTAAATTGATGTTAACTTTAAACTGGCAAAATGATATTCGTTCGAGTGGAAAAATTCACATTGATTTATCCTTGTTCAAACAGGAATAGTATACACCCTACTTTTCTCAAAAGAAAGAATACTCTAATCAACAGAAATGAACTTTCTGCTTCCTTCAATCAAAACTTCGAATCTGATACCACCCAGGTAAATGATTCTCGTTATCCTTTTTCCTCAGATTGACAATATGCTTCACAAAGAAAAGAAAGAATACCTCTCTATAATCTTATCCTTTTCTGTGACTAAATCTTACTTTAAGGTTAGTAAATATAAATACTGAATGTTATTTTTATCTTGTTATGAAATTTTTTACCCTGACTTGTTTTCCTACTATAATTTTCGCTTTATACTATACATGTGATGTTATGACATGAATTTTGGTTTGTCCCGATCTACATTACCCAATTTTTTCACGAAGATTTTTCCAGAAATCGTGTGAAATGTACACACAGAACGATTTTTTCCATTAATTTTTTTTTTCTTTGTCTTCTATATTTTTTAATTGTTGTGCTCTTCATTTTTCATTGACCATCATTTTTCAACTATCAAACGAACGGCACACTGACACCGAACACACACAAAAAACTGGAAGGAAGGTGAAAGAGACATAAATAAACTGGAAAAATCATTCTAGTTTTGTGATACAAACTATTTGATCCCTACCCCTCACTTTTCACTCCCTTTACCAACGAACAACAGATCGGCACTGGAAAAAATCATTCAATGTAGACCGGGACTTCCTTGACTGTTGACTTTCCAATGATGACTTTTACTAGATCGATTAAAATTTTTTCTGATTTGACGTTCTATATCGGCTACTGATGACTTCACGAAATACTTTGCTTTATGAATTGTTCACAATTAGTTGCTTTGCTGAAGGTAATTACTCAAGATTACTCGATGTTTGTGTAACGATATTATATTTGAATTTGATTTGGATCGCGCCTGAAAGTTGGCTCCCTTTCTTGCACTCGATTGTGGTTGTGACATGTGACTCGTAAACTGATATCGGATACACTTTAACGATAAACTATGGACTTTTACCTTTATGGTGTGAACCATAATTATAGCTTCTTTTTGGTTTCAGATTTTCTTTCAACCATTGTATATGAAATCCATAGTACTATCATGGTGAATGTCGAATGGACTGACATCTTCATTCAGTGGGCAAGAGAATTTCATTAAATTCCACAACCCTATCTCACGGAGACATTTGAATTTTGTGGAGAATTATTTGCAAGAATAGGAAAGGAATAGCCTAATTTATAACAGTTAGAGTGAAATAGGTAGAAGGGATGTTTTTTGTTGGTTTACATTTTTTTGTCGGTTACTTTTCTATGCAAAGGTGCAGAGAATTAAAAAGTGTGAAATAAAATTTTGGGTATTCTCCTTGGTTTGTTGGGTTTTGTGCGGTTAAAGAGGAAGGGGTGGTTTTTTTTTTACAGCTTTGGGTGTCTTGTGTGCAAGAAGACAATGGTGACGGCGGCGCGGGGCGCGCGGCGCGTGAAGGCCAAGGCATAATAGGTAGGTAGATTGTTTTTTGTTGCTTTCTAGATATTTAGGTCTGTTGGTAAGAATATGAGTGATGCAATAATTTATGAGTTTGATGGCGATGCTGTTTTTTGATGAGTATGGCTCGTGGTAGGTAGTTAGCTATGTATGTCGCTTTTTTATTTTAACCTAGTTATGGTTGTATATAATTGTATTGTGGTGAATATGCCCCCTTTCCACGCCATCTTTGAGTGAAATCAATAATTAAATCCAGCACGGTTGGTGTTCGTACTGGAATAATTGACGAAACCTTTTTGGAAAGCACCATCTAGCAGACCCTAGAACATTCTAGACCCTTTATTTTCGGATGTAAATACAGGGGCACCAGTCCGAAAGGGCAGTTTGATTTTGAAAGTGAATGAATAAATGTCAGTGTGAATAAAGAGTTGCATACTTGTGCTTGCTTATAATAAAAGAAAAGTATTTGAAATAAAAAGCGTTTTATTTTGTGAATTAATTGCAGTTTCAGTTTGAATAAAGGAAATTAGTTTTATTTGCGAACCCTTAGTAAAATACAACAGTATTAATATCTAGGTAAAAACTTGTAGGTAGGTAGGTACCTAGACCTACCCAAATTTTAATTGAATGTTTATGATTATTTTTCGCTGTTTTTTGTCTTTTAAAGGTCTTAGTTTAGAAATTTGAAATTAATAGGACTGATGGCTACCATTATTTAGGATTTTCAGTGAGAAATTTGAACTTATAACTTACCACTATGTGACCATGTTGTTGAGTCTTAAGGGCATCTAGGTATTACCTAAATCGTTACTCTTGGTAATTAAAAATTGGGGAAATTTCTTTGAAATTCTCTGTTTGGTTCACGGTCGATAATCGCCTACCAATTTTCTAATTGGAGTTTTAAAAAATCCTAACTTCATTTCTGCGGAAAGGAATTTTCAAATTAAGATACCTATTAAAATAAGCCTTTAAATGTGCCTAAATTTTTGTTTAAAATTTAGTGAGGAAAAAAATTAACTTTTGTACAAAAAAAATTAATTTTTTTACAAAAAAAATTAACTTTTTTACAAACAAAAATTAACTTGTTTACAAAAAAAAATCAACTTTTTACAAAAAAAAAAAAAATTTCAGTTATTAAAATAATTAAATTTTGTACAAGGAAAAAATTAACTTTTTACAAAAAAAAAAAACTAACTTTAGTAAGCCTATATTGAGTAAAATTTTAAGGGTTGCCATATCCTTAAAATAACTTCTTTTTTTAAGTGAAGCGTGAGGTAGTCAACTAATTTATATACATACATATATAGGTATTTACGCTCAGCCCTGACTCACATTAAATAACATAGCGCCTTTGGCGACCAGCTACCTACTAGTAAGTATGTAAATAATTTTCTATTTGTTAATCTAACGGGAACAAAGTGGAGGCGTTTGAATTTGATTTTTATCGCTTTAAAAAAATTAAAAAAAAAAAAATAGTGATACACAATTATATACCTATACATAAAATACTCGTAAATGGTCATAACTTGGGCAATTATTTTTTGATATTTATAAAAGAAGTATCAAATGAAAGGTTATAAAATACAAAAATTATATACAAGGATTTTGTTTTTGCATCAGCTTTTTTATGGTGTTATGAATTTTTGAGTAGAAGTCCCTATCGATCCTAGCTCCGCGTCTATTAAAAAGAGGGGTCAAAGGTCACGAAGCATGGTATTTCGCTGATTTTGATCAAACAAAAATCGTCGACTAATGAAACATGACGTAAATATTTCAATTTATCATTGAAATATAGGATCAAAAGCGTGCTTACAAATATCTGGGGTGAAAGGTGTTTTTATAGTACGGGGGGGGGGTTTGTAGATTGAAGAATGGGGTGTGGACTTATAATAAAAAAGTATATAAAATAGTGTCAGTGAAATTGTGCAAAAAAGTGGACAAACGATGTGCCATATGCGTAGGTTACCTCAAAATAATTTGACCCCTCCTCAAAAACCACCCGTCTACCCTAATCTTGACTTCGTTATCATGACAGCAATCAAATTTTTCACAATTTCGTTGACACTATTTTATAAACTTTTTTCAATATAAATCCACACCCTATTCTTCATTTTGCAACCCCCACCCCCTACCTTTAAAACACCCTTTAACCCTAGATATTTGTAGGTACGCTTTTGATCCTTATTTTCAATGATAAACTGAAATATTAACGTCATGTTTCATTGGTCGACGATTTTTGTTTGATCAAAATCAGCGAAATACCATGCTTCGTGACCTTTTACCCCCTCCTTTTAATAGACGTGGAGCTAGGATCGATGGGACTTTTACTCAAAAATTCATAACACCATAAAAAAGCTGATTCAAAAACAAAAACCCTGTATATAATTTTTCCGAACTTTGTAGGAATTTATGTCTAATTTTCCTGGATTATAATGTTTAAATGATCTTCTAGTTTTAAGTGTTTGACTAAAAATTAATTGCAGCAGTTTATAAAGAAAAAAATAGTATTTAGTCAAGTAAAATTTTGAAAAAAAAAATTGATACATTTTTTTCCAATTTTTGTTCTTTAGTTTAAGGTAATTGTTAAAAAAAAAGTATTTTTAAAATTGATTCAATATAGCTTTTAACGGCCTTAAGTCCATAAAAATTGGCGTTTCATTCCGGTGTTCTCACTTTTTAAAATTGTTTTTCAGAAAAGTTGTTTTAAGATTTTTAGTTTTTAAAAGTAGATATACCTAAGGTCCTGTACCAACACGACCGGTACAGTACCGAAAATTAACGCTGTGTACCGCGTACCAAAGAAAAGCCTCGGTAAACACAAATATACCGAAATCAAATTCGTGTGTACCAAAATTTTAAAATAAATTGAGATCAAGTCTGATCTGTATATGTACCTACCTAGGAACATATACAGGGTGTCCCATTAACAATGGTTAAAACCAAAAACTGGTGAAAGGCCAGGGCATACCCTATGAGAAATTTGGTAACTTTTCCATACCGAATCATAGCAGTTCTCGAGTAACGGCTATTTTTTGAAATAAAAAAAAAATCTTACTTTGAACCAGTTTTTTGCTCACCCTGTCCACAATTTTTTTTTTTTTTTTTACAAATTTTGCATTAAAACATTGACTTATAGTTCCACTAACTTTACTGAGTAAAATATTTTTCATTGGCATCACCATTTGCCTAAAATTCATTAGTTAATATTGAACTTTGCCAAAAATAAATTTTGACCTCAATCTTCTGAAGAGCTCCCTGAACAAAATTCATATGGCTCAATACAGGTTTTATATTTCAAAAATTGCCTATTGCAGTTATAATCGTTTGAACCCAATCAAACAGGTGCTGCAATAAAAGTATGTAAAAAACCCAAAACTCGATTTTGTACCTGGTTTAGATTTTCCCAAGTATCATAAAATGTATGGGTTTTTGGGTGCACTTATTAATGAGTTCTTTTATTATTGTTTTGTTCATCAGGTAAAAATTTATGTTATTAGGCATTTTTTGAATACAAAATTGACCTCAAAGTCAAAATTTTGCTCGGGCAAGAAAAATTGAACACCATTTAAAACTAAATATCTAGCAACCCTAAACACATATCGGCTTAACTTAGTTAATAGTTTTAACGGCTAGTTATTTCTAACTAAAAAAAGTCCAAAATGAGGTCCCTTCCATTAGCACTGACAGAGAAATTAACCTTAACAGGTGTCAGGGTACACCAAAGTTTGCCTTTTTTTAAATCCTCAAAAAATGATGTCAAAGTTGAAAATCAGACTTTACTATAAATCAATTTCTTTCTTAGAATATGACCAAAAATCACATGCCAAAGTATGGGTTATGAATTACCGGACACCCTGTATACATATAAGTATGTGCACAGTACACTATCCATCTTGCAATTTCATTTTCGCCTTCTGGTTCATTTGAAAAATAAAAATGTTAGCTACATACCTATGTTAAATATCTAGCAACCTTAAACACATATCGGCTTAACTTAGTTAATAGTTTTAAAGGCTGGTTATTTCTAACTAAAAAAAGTCCAAAATGAGGTCCCTACCATTAGCACTGACACAGAAATTAACCTTAACAGGGGTCAGGGTACACCAAAGTTTGCCTTTTTTTAAATCCTCAAAAAATGATGTCAAAGTTGAAAATCAGACTTTACTATAAAACAATTTCTTTCTTAGAATATGACCAAAAATCACATGCCAAAGTATGGGTTATGAATTACCGGACACCCTGTATACATATAAGTATGTGCACAGTGCATTATCCATCTTGCAATTTCATTTTCGCCTTCTGGTTGATTTGAAAAATAAAAATGTTAGCTACATACCTATGTAGTATACATACCTATAGGCAGTTTTAATTAAACGAACAATGTTGTAGGTACATGGCGTAGCTAGGTATATATTTGAAAAACTGCTAGGTAGGTAGGTACCTACCTAACCTACACTCAAATAAAAAAAATTGTCTGACAACTAAAACTTATAAAACCTATCTACCCACTATGATATCGCCCACTGGCTGAAACCACCACATTGACAGACTCTAGTGTCAAACAATTAAAAGTTACCTAGGTAGGTACCTTCATACCTACCTACAATCCTACTAGTATGATAAATTGTGAATGCAAAGTCAAACCAAATAAACCTACCTACCTCCTACCTACCCTGAAAATCAAACAAACGAATTTCAAGTCAAAAACAGGAAATTTGTTTTTATTTTCTGTACCTAGGTATACAATCTACCTACCACCAAGAACCTACCTACCTCAACTTGCATACAAATTCTCACTTTTGTCATTAACTTATATAGGTATTCCTCGGCATAATAAATTGTAAATTTCTTGTAAAAAATTTCAGGTCAAACTCAAAATCATCCAACAATTTTGATATTAATAAAACCTAGCATTCCTTATTTATACGAATATGTATATCTATACCTATTTAGTTATATTTTTCTTTCCCGCAAAAAAATATGCTCAAAATCTTGCACTTGCAACGAATTTCACGGCAAATAAGAAATCTTTGCAGACATACAAAATCGGGTGGCACAACGGCTCATGAAGAACCAGGGCCTAGTGACTAACAACTCGCAACCAGTCCTGTGTGCGCCTTTCGACAGGAATAGAAGGGACCTACAATTTTATGCCGATTCCGAACGGCTAGACGAGAAGCACTTATTCGTGACAAGTGATACTCTTGGAGGATTTGTCAATTCCTCGCAAGAGGCAGTAGCCCTGAAAAAAAACTTTTTAGTTTTAAGGTGGACGAGGCTGGGAAGCGATCCCAGACCTCCAGCGTGACCGTCGAACGCACTAACCATTACGCTACGAGCTACTACTACTACTACTTTGCAGACAATTTTATATAAATACTACCCTCAATAATACCTATACGATGGCATATACAAATATATAAATATACTTACACAACATGACCATATTTTTCTTTCCACTCACTCTCTACTTCTCTTGTTCTTCTCGCATATATCATATTAGTAAATTAAGAAAAAAAAATACTTTGCACATTCAATCAAAGAGGATACGAACATTTTTTTCTCATTCTCTTCACCTTTTTCTCATCATAGACGTTTAAAAAAACCTTCAATTGGTAATCTCGCTTACTCCATTTGATTCTTATTAGAATCGAAAAAAATACACTTGTCTTGCTCTAACTACATAAGTTTCGATTCTCCGATACATGCAAGTCTCCAAAAATGGAAGTCTCCGCCGGAAATTGTCTCCCAAAAATGGATTTCTCCGCGAGCTAAAGTGGCGCCACCACAGGCAGTGGGTCGCCCTAAAAAATTTTGTCCATGATAGTTCTATGGATTTTATATACAAGGTTTCAACCTTTGTATATACAAACTATAGTACTATCATGGTGAATGTTATGCGTGGTTTAATAAAAAGACGAAGTTCTTTTCTTTGCGTCTGAATTAAGACTACTCATTTATTCTTATGAAATTTTATTTACAGTGTCGATGAATTGGCATCGACAGATACTTAATATTAATATTGGATGGAGATGCTGCACACTCAGCATATTTGCTGTATTATAAAAAGAAGATAAGGCACCCAAAGAAAAGTATCTCATGACGGGTGTCATTTGATGTTTATTTCATAAACATAAACAAATGCATATCCGGAAGGGATATCCGCAGTTAATTAGAAGATGTTATGCATGGTAAGCACAATAATAGTGACGGGCACAACACCTCCCCCCATAGAATAAAACATATGATTACAAGATAAATAAAATATGTTTTAAACAAATAAATAAAATATATAACATTCAATTCATTTGTTTTTCTTTTGTTTATAAGTTTATAAAGGGTGATTTTTAAAGAGCTTGAGAACTTTTTTTAAAAAAAAAACGCATAAAATTTGCAAAATCTCATCGATTCTTTATTTGAAACGTTAGATTGGTTCATGACATTTACTTTTTGAAGATAATTTCATTTAAATGTTGACCGCGGCTGCGTCTTAGGTGGTCCATTCGGAAAGTCCAATTTTGGGTAACTTTTTCGAGCATTTCGGCCGGAATAGCCCGAATTTCTTCGGAAATGTTGTCTTCCAAAGCTGGAATAGTTGCTGGCTTATTTGTGTAGACTTTAGACTTGACGTAGCCCCACAAAAAAAAATCTAAAGGCGTCAAATCGCATGATCTTGGTGGCCAACTTACCGGTCCATTCCTTGAGATGAATTGTTCTCCGAAGTTTTCCCTCAAAATGGCCATAGAATCGCGAGCTGTGTGGCATGTAGCGCCATCTTGTTGAAACCACATGTCAACCAAGTTCAGTTCTTCCATTTTTGGCAACAAAAAGTTTGTTAGCATTGAACGATAGCGATCGCCATTCACCGTAACGTTGCGTCCAACAGCATCTTTGAAAAAATACGGTCCAATGATTCCACCAGCGTACAAACCACACCAAACAGTGCATTTTTCGGGATGCATGGGCAGTTCTTGAACGGCTTCTGGTTGCTCTTCACTCCAAATGCGGCAATTTTGTTTATTTACGTAGCCATTCAACCAGAAATGAGCCTCATCGCTGAACAAAATTTGTCGATAAAAAAGCGGATTTTCTGCCAACTTTTCTAGGGCCCATTCACTGAAAATTCGACGTTGTGGCAGATCGTTCGGCTTCAGTTCTTGCACGAGCTGTATTTTATACGGTTTTACACCAAGATCTTTGCGTAAAATCTTCCATGTGGTCGAATAACACAAACCCAATTGCTGCGAACGGCGACGAATCGACATTTCACGGTCTTCAGCAACACTCTCAGAAACAGACGCAATATTCTCTTCTGTACGCACTGTACGCATTCGTGTGGTTGGTTTAATGTCCAATAAAGTAAACTGAGTGCGAAACTTGGTCACAATCGCATTAATTGTTTGCTCACTTGGTCGATTATGTAGACCATAAATCGGACGTAAAGCGCGAAACACATTTCGAACCGAACACTGATTTTGGTAATAAAATTCAATGATTTGCAAGCGTTGCTCGTTAGTAAGTCTATTCATGATGAAATGTCAAAGCATACTGAGCATCTTTCTCTTTGACACCATGTCTGAAATCCCGCGTGATCTGTCAAATACTAATGCATGAAAATCCTAACCTCAAAAAAATCACCCGTTACTTTATTTTATGGTAGCAATTTGTCATCGCTTATTTATTTTCTTACGTTAACAATTTTCTTACTTTGATCCGGTATGTAAGCAATTTGATTTTGCACTGGTTTAGTACGTTTTTTATTAAAGCATTTATTAAATAAAGTAAAGGTATGACGACCTTCAATACAAGTTATGGTAAAATAAATTAAACCTATGGTTGTCAACATTCCAGTTATACCAATTAAGGCACCTTTTGATTTCTCGGGTAGCTTTTGTAATAGTTTACTAACAATATTTCTTTGATTATTAATTTCGATTGATAAATCCCTTAATTCTCTTAAATTAGTTCCTTTTATTTTTATAACTTTATCGATTGGTGAAATTTCATTTAATTTTATATTTTTAAATATTTATTATTATTAATTTTGTGAAAGAATTCTACATTGTTTTGTATTATTTTTATTTCACATTTATTATTGCCCCTTTTCAGAAAAACATTTGTTTCACAAACTTCATTTTTAATTGTACTTTCAAGTGCTAAATTTTCACATACGTATACATATATTATCATGATTAAAGCAATCATTCATATTATATTTTAATGCAAAATTAGCTCTATTTTGAGTAATAGCGAGAATATTATTTTTATTTTCAAAAATTGTAAATTGTTCATTTACAACAATTGGCAAAGTGATTATTTCATATATTTCCATTGTTTCTTCTTTCAAAATCGGGATAGATATGATAACATGTATCATATGATCTTTTTCATAACATTTAACATCAATTTGCTTAACTATAAATTGATAAGCTATTAAACTAGGAGTAAATAACATTTTATTAATGCTGTTTATTAATGCTTCAATTAAGTTTTCAGGAGTGATTATAAAAGGATGAATAATTTTTAATTGTTAAAATAAAATCACATCAATAATTTTTTCTAATTCTAAACTTTTATCAATTATTGAATTATGCACTTCTTGCAAGTATTCTAAAGCACATTCTCTCCTCTCTATATATTTCATATTTGAAATAACTTAATTTAACTTTATTATATTTTCATTAGTTTTGTTTTCTATACGATAATAATTATTATTCAATATCTTATTTTGATCATTTACTTTTTCCATTATATTTATTTCTTCTACTAATCCTTTTCTTAAAGATTCTGGATTTTCTTTTGTAATTGCTATGATTTTATCATAATATTCTGCATCAGAACTATCCATAGTTCCAAATAATGTTTTAAGTCCCGTACCAACAATATCTATTAGTCCTCTTCGGATTCTGTTTTTCCTTGTTCCTAATAAATTATAAATTGTAACCATTTTATCTAATAAATTATTATAGCTTCTCTTTCCTTTTTCAGCTAAGTCTCTGCACTCTCCGAATAATTTTAAACATACTTCATGAATGTTATTAGTTTGTAACTTAATATACTCTATACTATTTTCAACTTCTGCTAGGTCAATTCCATTAATGACTGAAACGTGTCCATCGATTGTTTTCATAGTACCAAGAGATTTAAAATAAAATCCATTATAATCATCTAATTTCTCGATGTTGATGCTTGTTGCAATTCCGATTGCGATCGTCCATATCCTATAAAAAGTTTGACACGACTTTTATTATAAATGGTTAATTTTCCGTTTCTTTTAACAATAATATTATTATCTTCTACAGAAGATACGACATAAGGACCTGACATAAGTCTAACTTTCCTGCACTTGCTTCTTTTACGTAAACTCTATCTCCTGATCGAATATCTCTTAATTTTAGTCCTAATTTCTGATCATATCTGACTTTAGATTTTTCTTTGTTATCTAATAGCCTCGCTTTAGCTTTTATTTCCATTGCTAACAACTTCATTCTTAGTTCTGTCGAATAATCATGTGTTTGAATTTCTTCATAATCTACATCGCTAGGTTTATTAGCTGTTCTACCAAAAACAAGTTCGTAAGGCGTGAAGCCTGTGCTTGAATGTTGGGTCGTATTATAACAAAAACTTGCATACTTCATATATTCATCCCAGTTTTTGGAGCTATCTAAACTTTCCCTACTTACTGTTCTAATAAATTCTGTTAGTCGAGCATGTACTCTTTCGACACTACCATTTGATTGAGGGTAAGCCACACTGGTAGTAATATTCTTAAAACCAAATATTTCGGATAATTCCTTCATTAAAGAATTACAAAATTCTGTCCCGTTGTCGGACAGTATTATCTTTGGTACTCCAAATATAAGTATCCAATTTTCTACAAGAGCCTTAGTCACTATGCTTGCTTCTTTACTTTCTATAGGAACAAATTTAATAAACTTAGACAGATCGTCTTGAATCGTAAGTCCGTATTTGTTGATAATTTTGTCCTTTGTAATATTAGGACCAGTCAAATCAATTGCGATTTTTTCTAATGCATGATTTGCACTTGTTACAATGGTCATTGGATTCCTTGAGGGATGTCTATCTATTTTTTCTGTTTGACAAGCTTCACATTTAGAAATATATGTTATTACATCTCTATTGAGACCTTTCCAATTATATTTTTGTTTTATTTTATTAATAGTGGCTTTTTGGCCACAATGACCTCCTACAAGACCTTCGTGATATTCTTTTAAAATTTTAGTTTTAAGTTCACCATCCACAACTTCTTCTATTAGGGTTTCACTTGTAACTTCTTCTGTTCGGTTATTTAGAATTTCATTAACTTCTTTTTCTAAGTCTATATCCGTGTCTTCATTTTCATCTATATCTTCTAAAATGTTAATATTTCGACTTAAATCGTCTGCAACAACGTTATCACAACCCTTTTTATACTCAATGGAGTAATCATATTCCTCTAATTTAAGTCGCCGTCGAACTAATCGAGATCCAGGATCTTTCCCATTAAAAAGCCATTGTAAAGGCTTATGATCAGATCGAATTACAAAATTTCTACCATATACATATGGTCTAAGAACCTTTACTGCCCATGCGATTGCCAAGCATTCCTTTTCCGTTGTGAAATAGTTTTTCTCCGATTTACTTAATGATCTGCTTATAATTTGCAATGGCAGATCTTTTCCATTACTTTCTTGGCTTAATACTGCCCCTAAACCGTAATTGCTTGCATCAGTTGTAATAACGAATTTCTTATTATAATCTGGGTATTGTTAAATTACGATATTTCTTAACGCTTCTTTTAGTTCTAAAAATGAGTTTTGTTGCTCCGCTGTCCACTTAAAATCAGAATTTTTATTCAATAATTTGCTTAAAGAAAACGCCTTCTTACTGAAATCCTTGATGAATTTCCTGTAGTAACCTATCATTCCGAGGAATGATTTTATTTCTTTTTGGTTGTTTGGTGGTTTAAATTTATCGAGTGCTTCTACCTTTTGCGGATCTGGCTTAACGCCTTTTTCTTCAATAACATGACCTAAGTACGCAACATCTTTTTTGAGAAAGTCGCATTTATTCATTTGGAGTTTTAAATTTGATCTACGCAGTTGTTCAAAAACCTCTATTAATTTTTGATTATGCTCGTGAAGAGTTTTTCCATAGATAACTATATCATCTAAATAAACGAAGCACTTTACACCCTGTAGTACACTCAGAACAGTGTTCATAAGCCTCTGAAAACACGCCGGTGCGTTTTTTAATCCAAAAGGCATTTTCGTGAACTCATAATGCCCATATGGCGTAGAAAAGGCAGTCTTTTCTACATCTTCCTCAGCGACTGGAATCTGATGAAAACCAGATATAAGATCTAAAACAGAGAAATATTTACTATAACCTAACTGGTCTAATATCTCACTTATATTCGGGAGTGGATAATTGTCAGCAATAGTAATTTCATTTAACCGCCTGTAATCGACTACTATCCTCCACTTCATTTCTTTACTTGCATCCCTTTTCTTAGAGACCACCCACAAAGGTGAATTCCATGGCGATTTACTATCTCTTATAATCCCTTCTTCTTTTAAATTCTTAATTTGGTTATCTACCTCCTTTTCATGAATTTTTGGATAACGGTACGATTTAGTTTAAACAGGTTCACTATTTTCTTTAACTCTAATTTTATGTTCTACCAAACTCGTTGTAGTTAATTTATCTCCTTTTAAACTAAAAATATCACAATATTTTTTAGCTATAGCGAATATACTATCGGCTTCTTCTTCATTCATATGATCAGTTCTTAAATTACTCAGTATTTCCTCAATTCTACCATAATTCATTTCGAATGTATTGATTTCTAATAAGTCGGCATCTTCACAATCTGACTCATTTGTATTGAAATCCTCTAAAGGGTATCCAATAGCTTTGAGCTCAATGTAATGTATATCTTCATCAAAATTTATTACTTTAACTAAACCTTTTCCATCACTGCGCACCAAAGTAACGCAATCTGGGAACAATATACCATTTATCTTCGCACTGAGTATTACCACTTCACTATTTTCTGGAAATTGATTTCCCTGACCATCAGTTATATTCACTAACCTGAAAACTTCGCACCTGGGGGGTATTTCTTCTAAGTACAGCCCCTCAAAATTGATATTTTCATTAAAACTTTTCTTATTTCTAGGAGATTTTTCTTTGGCAACTTCTACACTTTTTCCGAAATTTAAAGGGATATTCTCGTTCTTCCTCCTAAGAGTTTTACGATCATAATCTACAATGAAAGCATTGTCTTTCAAAACATCATTTCCAATAATACCGTCATAATTACTTAAATACTCCTTATTTTTGACGTGGAATTCTATTAAGTAGTCAGAATTCCCAAAATCCACAGATAAAGTACATGTACCTAAACTTTTTATGTTTCCGTTCCCTATACCTTTAAAATTAAGAAATTTATTTTGTGTTAAGTCCTTTTCAAAAATGTTATCAACTTTTATTAAGCTAACAGGTGCTCCTGTATCTATTAACATTCTACAGCTTTTACTTTTGTAATTCATGATAATATGAGGACTTTCTGTTATATTAAATAGCGAAATGTTGACCTCTCCAACTATTCGCTTTTGCGAAAACCCAGACCATTTTGGTTTGGCTGACCACTTGGTCGTCTCCAATGAGTATGAGTATTGCTTTGGTTATTTTGTCTATTCTGCTGGATATTAGTGTAATTATTTTGCCTGTTATGTCTGTTGCGACAGACATTAGCCTTGTGTCCAACTTTACCGCATGCAAAGCAGGTAATTGTATTAATTCTTACTGTATTTTTGTTTGTATAGTCCTTACTACTAGAAGGTTTTAATAAATTAACATGTAGCCCTAACTTTGATTCTTCTTCTATAGCATATCTGCTAGCCTCATCTAAATCCCCTGGCTTTCTATTGTTGACATATGAACTTATTTTTTCTTTTAATCCGTTAACAAAAGCATTTAAAATATTAAGTTTTATATATTCACTTTTCCCCTTCCAATCGGAAGTTTCAGTATCAACTATTTCATTTTGCAGCATTCTGCGTTGTAATGTATCAACTCTCTATGGAGTTGTAAGTTTGAATAATTTTCTTTATATACTTTGCTAAGCTCTGCTTTTAATTGACTCCAAGAGTCTAAGGTTTTGTTCATTAAAATTGACGAAGCGTTGCCGCTAATGCATGATTTGGCAAAAGCCAATAAAGGTTTATGCTGAGGCTCTTTGGCGAGCTTAAAGGCATTTTCACAATTTTGTATAAACGAAAAAGCTTCGGAAGCTTCTCTACGGAATTTAGGGATAAATTGGATTAGAATACTTAGTGGAATATCCATTTTTTCATCAGGCATACTTCACTGTTAAAATATACGAAAATCACTTAAGTTAAACTATTGTTAATCCACAATATTAATACAAGCGTATGTGTTTTGCAATTATTTTATTTTCAACAATTATTATTAAGGATGTCTTCTTGACCTTCCTTAATTACTTTTTTAATCCTTCATGCTTTTTCCGCGAGGTATTTACAATGTTCTTCTAATTTTTCTTAACTATATGACTTTGCTGGCAACATTATACATTAACATTATACTATTCTTATACTTATACATTATACTTTTACTTATTCATTTTAATAAAAACTTCGACTGTTTAATATATATATTTTTTTTTTAACTTTTTTTAACTTTTTTTTTTTAACTTTTTTAACAATAATTCAATCATTATGATGTTTAATTTGATGATTCGGCTGGCTGGTAAACTACACCATCGTTCTTAATTCCTTGGAATTCTGGTTCTCTTCTTATTTAATAATATATTGTTCGAGTTTTTTTTTTTTTTTTTTGTATTCATATAAGTTTTAATAATTTTTTTTTTTTATTAATATGGATAAGTTTGTACGTGCACTCATCCAGATTGTAATTACTTAAAAAGCAGAATACGTGCTTTTAACTTAAAATATTACCGGAATAAAATTTATTTACATTATGTACAAAGATTTACAACACCGGTATTTTATTTTCAGTGCATATTGCACCGCTGGCACCAATTTGTTATGCGTGGTTTAATAAAAAGACGAAGTTCTTTTCTTTGCGTCTGAATTAAGACTACTCATTTATTCTTATGAAATTTTATTTACAGTGTCGATGAATTGGCATCGACAGATACTTAATATTAATATTGGATGGAGAGATGCTGCACACTCAGCATATTTGCTGTATTATAAAAAGAAAATAAGGCACTCAAAGAAAAGTATCTCATGACGGGTGGCATTTGATGTTTATTTCATAAACATAAACAAATACATATCCGGAAGGGATATCCGCAGTTAATTAGAAGATGTTATGCATGGTAAGCACAATAATAGTGACGGGCACAACATGAATGTCGAATGGACTGCCATCTTCAGATCGATTGTGAAGGAATCTCATTGAATTTCACAGTTGAGAAAATTGAGTTTTGTGGAGAATTTCAAGTAAGAATAGGAAAGGAATACTCTAATTTATACTAGTTAGTGTGAAATAGGTACAATGAATGTTTTTCACATTTTTTACATTTTTTTGTCGGTTACTTTGCTATTCAAAGGTGCAGAGACTTAAAAAGTGTAAACAAAATTGGGGAATTCTCCTTGGTTTGATGGGTTTTGTGCGGTTAAAGAGGAAGGGGTGGTTTTTTTTTTCTTGTGTGCAAGAAGACAATGGTGACGTCGGCGGCATGAAGATCAAGGCATATAGTTAGATTGTTTTTTTTTTTTTTTTTTGCTTTCTAGATATCGATTTAGGTCTGTTGGTAAGAATATGAGTGATGCGATAATTTATGAGTTTGATGGCGATGATGTTTTTTGATGAGTATGGCTCATTGTAGGTAGTTAGGTATGTCGCTTTTTTATTTTAACCTATAAATGTAGGTATGTTTGTACAATTGTATATAATTTGTATTAATATCTAGGTAGGTACTAAGTACATGTAAGTATGTACCTACCCAATTTTTATGTAATTGTGTATGATTAATTTTCGTTAGATTTGTCTTTTTAAAGGGTTAGCTGAGAAGTTTGAAATTATTACGGATGGCTATCATTGTTTAGGATTTTCAGTGAGAAATTTTAATTTCTAACTAACCACTATTTGAACATGTGGTGTTAGGGACAGTCTAAAGGGCATCTAGGTATTAAATCGTTTCTCTTGATAGTTAACAATCGGCGAAATTCCTTCGAAATTCTCTGTTTGGTTCATGGTCGACAATCGCCTACCAATTTTCTAATTGGATTTTTTAAAAATCATAACTTTATTTCTACTGGGAAGTATATTAAAGTTAAGATATTAAAATTTAGCCTTTAAATGTGGCTAAATTTTTGTATAAAACTTATTGAGGAGGATCGACTAATTTCACACTAAAACGGTGTGTAAATGTCCCGTCAAATTTATATTTGATCTCTTAAATTATTGAAAACTTGATGACAAATTTTAAAATTTCAAAAAATTAATGACAAAAAATTATTATTTTTTGTATTATTCATTTATTTATATTATATAAATGAAAGAATAAAAATTGTCCTAATTACAACCACTTTTACTAATCACGCTACAGCTTAAACTAGAAGTATTAAAATTAGGTAGGTATCTATATAATTTATATGATAGCAAATTGTATTGAGGGTTGCACTAAGAACGGAATTTTTGAAATTCGCACATTTAATAGGGTAAAATAGGGTAAAACTGAATCAAATTCAAAAAAATAACTTCTAAACGCGACGTCGCACAGTGGGACGAATCCATGGGAAAAACGGCGAAATTAATATTTCTTGATTGAATGATTGAAACCACATTATTTTGCATTGTATCAATTATTATATTAAATATCTATGTTAGAAACTAAAAAATACATGCATAAGCCCTCAATAAATGCCCCGCGTAGCTTCTTCCGGAAAAAAAGAGTTGAGCAGCGAACTTTTTTTTTGGAACTCAATTTTTATTTTTCTGATCTTGTGATTATTTTTAGGCTTTATTGTTTTATTTTCAATTAAAAATTGTATGGCTAAATAAACTTTAAATTTTATGTAAGCAATAAGTATAATAAATAAATAATAATAATCGATTAATCGCTATCGCTCACTGATGCCCCGTCAATATCGTTCAGGTCTAGATTAACTGGTAATGTTAAGACTTCCAAATTATTGCTGAGTAGATATTGATCAATTTCTGGGTCAACCTTAGACATATATGAGCTTTTGGAACGAATATTTGAAATAAGTGGGTCAGAAGTAATTAATAAATTATTAATCAAATCAGTCATTGAACTTATTATTAAGCACTTTCGAGTATGATCTAGTCTCGCCTTTCGGATTTCCTTATGTCTAGCCTCAAATGCTTCTTCAGAAAGGACACCAATAGGTAAATGGAAAAAAGAAATTATATCTTTCGCATGAACTAAAAATACACAAATACTTCAAACTGAAAAACAAACATCAAAACGATACACTTTAGAAACATAACACATTTTAAATAACAAAAATAATATGAACAGGAAGCAAGACACACAATGTATTTCATCGGTTTATTGTTCTCTAGTCTCTACATAACCACTATAAGTTTACACATACATACTAAAATAATTTTCTTCTTTTCCGTGTATATCTTTCATTTATCTTTAAATAATAAGCCGTTGTGTTGACTAAACCTCTTACTAAGAAGTGGTAATCGTACCTACTTAAGCAATTTTGTTTTTTTAAATTTTGTATTTAAATGTAAAAATTAAAAATAATTTAGTTGATAATACCTGTAAGTGTAAAACCATAATAACCAAATGTATACATACAAATGTTTTTTTCTTATTTTTAATTTCATTGTTTAATAAAGTGCCCCTGAAGAAGACTGAGAACTCAGTCGAAACGTTGGGAAATCTAATGAACATCTTTCATTAATTAACGATAATGACCAAAAAAGCCGAAGAAGTGAAAACTTCAAATTTTAAATTTTAAATATTGAATTGGTCAAAACACCTTAAATTAAATAACACATCGGACGGCCTGCCGAATTCATTTTTGTTAAACCATGAATAACTACTACCAACACATCAAGTATAAATACGGGGAACATGTATGCATACATTTAAAACAATACAGCAAACTTCAAAAGAAACTAGCAAAACCGAAACAAACTAGAATATTCTTACTAACATGTAGAGATTATGGACTGATTCCTAACCACATAAAACATTCTACCAACTCGACTAAACGTCTATTGAAAAATATTCATTCTCAAAAGTCTTACAATAAAATAGAACAAAAATTTCATCAAAAGGTTCTCAATATTGAAATCACTGAAATGTGCCACCTAATAAAAACAACGGAGAACACACTCAGATTGATTGACAAACGTATAAAAGATGAACTATCAAGAGCTGAATATAAACAATACACTTCAAAACAAAAGCAAGTCTACAAGAATTTTTATGCAAAAAAACAACGATCAAATACACAGAAAATAGAAAATCTAAAATTATCGCTGTGGAGTTCCTTGAACATCATTATGCACGAAAAGTGGTTCGTAAATAAAAGTTCCATCGAATTTCCACTGGAGACTAGGTGGCTTCTATCACTGGGCAAAAAGTTTGCTCTACCGATAGAAAGAGACAACTTCCCCCTTTTTCAACTCATAGCTGATGGCGAAGAGGTAATAAGGAATATTGAGGATGAAAGAGAACAGGAATTGATGAGATCAAAATATAGCAATATGATTCACTCGTTTCAAAGAAATAACAACAACGATCAATTTGCCAAATATGTATCAAAAGTTAGAAAAGAGACAGTTACTTTCTTAAAACGAAATAAAGACATTATCATCGTCACAGCTGATAAAGGCAATGTCACTGTAGCTATGAACAAAAGCGAGTACGAAGATAAAATGGTAGACCTGTTGTCAGATCGTTCTGTCTACAGAGGAATACGAAATAATCCAATTTCATCTCTTCAAAACAAAAACAACGAATTTGTAAAGTACCTCCACACAAACAAATTAATAACTGATAAAGAAAAGCAAAACATGACAACATACACCGCTCAGCTCCCTTCCATCTATGGACTGCCAAAAATCCACAAGCCAAATTTACCACTGAGACCCATTGTATCGTCTATGAAAGTCCCGTGTTATGAACTATCAAAACACATAGGGAGAATCTTACATTGTGTTACTCGCAACTCAGAGTACACTGTAAAAAATTCATTCGAGTTCATTGAAAAAACAAAAAAATTGAAATTAAGTGAACATGACGTCTTAGTTTCCTTCGACGCGGTGTCACTTTTTACCAATATTCCAGTGCATGTTGCCATCAACATTATTAAGAAAAAGTGGAATATTATCCGTGAAAATACAAGTCTTAGTTTAAAGAAGTTTTTAGAAATATTTGACTTTTGTTTGAAAGATAACAACCTTTTTCAATACAACGGCAACATATACAAACAAATACATGGAGTACCAATGGGCAATCCACTTTCACCCACCATCGCCGACCTCGTTTTAGATTTTTTGTTAGAAGAATCGTTCAAATCAATAAATCCGCCAAAATGCATCACCAAATACGTTGATGACGTATTTGCGATAATGGAAAAGGGAGAGATTAAAAAAGTATTCGAATGTCTTAATGCATTCGACCCCAAAATCCAATTTACGGTGGAGAACGAAGAAAATAGGACGATTGCATTTTTGGACGTGAAAATACACCGTGAGAGAAATCATCTTTCCTTTGACTGGCATCAAAAAGAGACGGCATCCGGCAGAATTGTCAACTTCCGTTCAAATCAAGCAAAACACATTATAGTGAATACGGCTTCTAACCTTGTCAATAAAGTTTTCACAATCAGTGACAAAAAATTCCATCCCGCCAATAAAGATAAAGTCACCAAGATTCTGATGGATAATTGATATCCACCAAATATGATCCGAGAATTCATTGAACAACACCATACTTATCACCAACAAAACAATAAGAACGAGAGAACAGGCTTCTTTAAAAGTTTGGTTTACGTGCCGAAGCTTGCTGAAAGTTTTAAGAAAACCATCGGTGATAAAGCTAAAGATGTCAACATTGCTTTTAAATCCAACCAAACACTCAACACTCTGTTCACAAAACTGACCAAAAAAAGTGAAAAGGATCAATGCACAGACGTCGTTTATAAGATCGATTGTCTAGGCAACGAAACAGAAAACTTTGGGCTTTGTTATATTGGCACAACAAAACAACTTTTAAAACAGAGGATCTCAAATCACAAATCGGATATAAAATCGAAAAATTCCCAAAAAACAGCTCTTGCCAGTCATAGTATAGAAAAAAAACATGCTCCAGATTTCAAAAATACACAAATACTTAAAACTGAAAAACAAACATCAAAACGATACACTTTAGAAACATTACACATTTTAAATAACAAAAATAATATGAACAGGAAGCAAGACACACAATATATTTCATCGGTTTATTGTTCTCTAGTCTCTACATAACCACTATAAGTTTACACATACATACTAAAATAATTTTCTTCTTTTCCGTGTATATCTTTCATTTATCTTTAAATAATAAGCAGTTGTGTTGACTAAACTTCTTACTAAGAAGTGGTAATCGTACCTACTTAAACAATTTTGTTTTTTTTTTTTAATTTTTAATTTTTTATTTAAATGTAAAAATTAAAAATAATTTTGTTGATAATACCTGTAAGTGTAAAACCATAATAACCAAATGTATACATACAAATGTTTTTTTTTTTTTTCTTTTTTTTTCTTATTTTTAATTTCATTGTTTAATAAAGTGCCCCTGAAGAAGACTGAAAACTCAGTCGAAACGTTGGGAAATCTAATGAACATCTTTTATTAATTAACTATAATACCAAAAAAGCCGAAGAAGTGAAAACTTCAAATTTTAAATTTTAAATATTGAATTGGTCAAAACACCTTAAATTAAATATAAAATTTTTAGTGATAATACGCCTGGACTAGCCTGGAATAGCTTTATTTGGGCTAAATTATAGTTAATATTATAACTATTTTTCTGCCAATTTTCACAACTTAAACTTGACGATAATCAACTGGTTGCTGAAATAATCATTTAGCCGGATTCTTCTTAGTTTAATGTGAAAGTTGCTTCATTAATTTTTCATATCTTGAAAAGTAAATATCCTAGATCCATACGGTTTCCACCTTTTGACTAAAAATTTACAAGAGCATTAAGTTTTGAAAACAAAAATGATGCTTTATTACATACAATTTTGAAAAAAATTAGCTTGAAATTTTTTTAATTTTTTTTATCAAAATTTTGACTTTGAAAATTTATTTTTCAAAAACTATTCACTCGAACAACTTAATTTAAAAATTATATTAAAGAATAGACTTTTGACTTTCCAATATGCTATAGCGTCACTCTGTAAGTGTCACCGTTATTTTTTAATATTTTTTTTCTGTTTTAAGTGATTTTTTTTTTTGGAAATTGCCCCTCCCGCCTAAACGGAGGAAAATAGACCCCTCTCCCATACGAATTTTGTCTTGTCTAAGTCCAACCTACACGCTCTAGCCTTTTATGACACCTTATGCAAATCACCCTGTATACACGTACTAAATAACTACTCAAAAAAATAATTTTGGAAGATAAAAGTACTTTCATAAGTTGCGATTTTTTCTAAAACTAAACTATATACAAGCTCCTGGTTATTAGCGTTTGACTAAAAACTAATTACAGCAATCGTTTTTGGAACAAAGAATATAACGTAAAATTCTGAAGTAAAAAATACAAATAAATTTTGTTTTTCATTTTTTTTTATTAAATTTTGACTTTGAAAAATTTTGTTTCAAAAACTATTCATTGAACATTTTTATTTTGAAAACAATTTGAATAAAATAGACTGAAAAAAGCTATCGCATAATATTTTAAGTAATATCGTTGATTTTTAATAATTTTTAATCCATTTAAAGCAAATGTTTTATAAAATTGCCCCATCCCACAAACGGAGGGAGATAGAAGTTTTAAGCTAAAAACATTAAAAAAAAACACTAACTAATTAAAATTATTATAAATTTCTAAAATTGTATTCCTTTTAGAAATTTATAAAAAAAAGTTTACGAAAATAGGAACAACTTATAATTATTATTTTTGTGTTAGTTATGTACCAGCTCCTGGTTCTTAGCGTTTGGCTAAAAACTAATTACAGCAATCGTTTTTGGAACAAAGAATATTACGTAAAATTCTGAAGTAAAAAATACAAATAAATTTTGTTTTTCAATTTTTTTTATTAAATTTTGACTTTGAAAAATTTTGTTTCAAAAACTATTCATTGAACATTTTTATTTTGAAAACAATTTGAATAAAATAGACTGAAAAAAGCTATCGCATAATATTGTAAGTAATTTCGTTGATTTTTAATAATTTTTAATCCATTTAAAGCAAATGTTTTATAAAATTGCCCCATCCCACAAACGGAGGGAGATAGAAGTTTTAAGCTAAAAACATTAACAAAAAAAAAACACTAACTAATTAAAATTATTATAAATTTCTAAAATTGTATTCCTTTTAGAAATTTATAACAAAAAGGTCACGAAAATAGGAACAATTTATAATTATTATTATTGTGTTAGGTATGAAAAAATTCATATTTAAGTTTTTCAAATTTATTTTACACTTAAATTTCAATAAAAAAGGAAAAAAATTCCTAACGAAAAAAGTTATTGGTAGGTATATATCTACAGGTAGGTACCTACCTGTCTACAATAAAACATTTATTTTGTAAACTACCTGGAATCAAAAAATCGGAAATAAAAATTAAAATAGGTAATGTGTTGGCACGTTTTGCAATTGGTTGATTTGAAAAAAATAAAATAAAAATTTAGATCTAGGTTTAGTTAAAATAATTTTTTTTAAATGTACACACCTATGTATGTATAAACCTACCTACCTACCTAGGTATATATAAAAATGAAATTGACAGTCGACTCCGCATAACTGGAGCACCATAATTGCAGACCATTTGTTGCAGTAAAGCGGAGTTTTCAGTAAACCGAATACCGAAATTTGGATAACTGAAACTTGTTTCAAATAAGCGGAGTTTTTTCAAAACAAATATTAAATTTCATTTAGCCTGGGAATCAAAAAAAATAAAAAATTGGTATGATTTTTTGTGTCAAAATATGTATGTAGGTATGTTGTTATATTTCCGTATGAAACAATTTAAACAACAAAGTTATTTACATTTTTAATCACAAAACGAATATGAATATACCTATGTAGGTACAATAATTAAAAACGGGCGTTTCACTTATACGGAGTTGAAAAAGTGAAAAATATAAATTTTGTTTCAATTATCCCGAGTTTGCAATTAAGCGGAGTTTAGTTATACCAAGCAGTTTGTGTGAAAAATTCTTAAAAAAGCCTCCGGAATAAATTTCTTGTTTCAGATAACCGATGTTTTCAGTTAAGCGAAGTTGACTGTACCTACACACAATAATAAAAAACATTTTATTTGACGACTGAGACTTCGTTTCTTCCTTTTTTTAACAATATATATATACCTACCTACAAACCTATATGTACATACCTACCTACACCAGCTGTGTATAATTCAATTTTTAGTGCACTGGCCGTTTTGCAATTTACATTAAATTTCTCTCTCTGGCTGATTTGAAAAAATAAAAATGTAGGAAGGTACCTACCTAGGTACATACCTATGTACATACCTTACCTACTTTACTTTTGATGGCGCTCACAGCCCAGGATGGGCTTCGGCCTCAAATAAAAAGCCCCTCCAGCTCTGTCCCTAGCTAGCCGCTTCCAGTTGCGCACACCGAGTGCTTTGATGTCATCATCCACTTGTTTGCGCCACCTGTTACGGGTTCTTCACCTGCTGCGTACCCCATCGGGGTTGGATTCGAAGACTCGTCGGGCAGGTGCGTTGCTGTCCATACGCTCCACGTGCCCCAGCCATCTCAGGCGCTGTATTTTCAGCTTTTTGAACAGGTCACCGTCGCTGTATAGCCCGTATAGCTTGTCGTTGACTCTTCTCCTCCATACTCCTTCGATACACACCGGACCGAAAATCACACGAAGAATCTTCCTCTCAAAGCACCCTAGCAGATTTTTATCCGAATCTTTCAGTGTCCATGCTTCTGACCCATAAAGCAGGACCGGGATGATTAGGGTCTTGTATAAAGTCTCCTTGGTTCTCTGAGAGAGGGCCTAACTACTTAAATGCCTTCTTAGACCGAAGAAACAGCGGTTGGCAAGAGTAATTCTTCGCTTGATTTCTGCACTGATGTCATTCTGCGATGTAAAGGTAGACAAAGTCCTTGACAACTTCGAAGTTATATCTGTCCATCATGATATTTTGCCCGAGTCGACGATGTTGAGATTCCTCTCTCGATGACAGCATATACTTCGTCTTGTCCTCATTAGCCGCCAATCCCATTTTAGCCGCCTCCGGTTCAATGCTCGCAAATGCCTCTGCCACAGCTCGCTTCGTTCTGCCGACAATGTCTATGTCATCCGCATACGCAAGCAATTGAACGGACTTTTGGTAGATTGTACCGCTGGTGTTGACATGTGCGTTGCGTACAATGGCTTCAAGAACGATGTTGAATAGGTTGCATGATAACGCGTCGCCTTGCCTCAATCCTTTCACAACATCAAAGGAATCGGTGGTGTTCTTACCAATTTTGACGGAGCAGCGAGATTTCTCCATCGTCATCCTGCACAGGCGGACGAGTTTGGCTGGGATACCGAGACTCCACATGGCTCTGTATAATTCGTCCCTATTCACGCTATCATACGCGACTTTAAAATCGATAAAAAGGTGGTGTGTATCGATCTGGAATTCCCGGGATTTTTCTAAAATCTGTCGGAGTGTGAACATTTGATCGACGGTTGACTTGCCTGGCCTAAAACCACACTGATAGGGGTCGATCAGATCGTTGACAAAAGGTTTTAAGCGGTCACACAGAGTAGCCGACAAGATTTTATAAGCGACGTTTAGGAGACTAATTCCTCTGTAGTTGGTACATTTCAGAACATCTCCCTTTTTATGGATGGGGCACACTATACCGAGGTTCCATTCATCGGGCATACTTTCCTCCGACCAAATTTTGCAGATGAGCTGGTGTATGCTCCTAGCCAATTCATCTCCCGCTGATTTAAATAGTTCGGCTTGTAAGCCATCCGCACCTGCAGCCTTGTACGACTTAAGTTTGGATATCGCCAGCCGAACTTCGGTTAGGTCGGGTGGACGGAACTCTTGGCCATCATCGTCCAAGTTGAATGGAGCGTTCTGCCTTTTAGCGGCATCTTGGCTGTCTTCGCCATTAAGCAGTCTAGAGAAGTGTTCTTTCCAGATTCTCAGCACTGACTGTGTGTCTACTACCATATTCCCACTCTCATCTCGGTAGGCTTCCGTTCTAGCCTTGAATCCTTGGGTGGATCGCTTCACCCTCTGATAAAATTTTCGAACATCTCCCCTACCGCTACAACCCTCAATAGACTCTACCGCCCGCTTCTCGTGCTCTCTCTTTTTCCTCCTGAGAAGTCGGCGTTCCTCTTTTCGTTTCAGCCCGTAGAGCTCCCGGGCCACTCTCTCAGCAGCTCTTGTTCGAGTCTGCAGCATTGCCTGGTAGGCCTCGTCCTTAGCTGCATGCGCTAGCCGGCACTCTTACTCGAACCAGGGGTTTCGTTGTATTCGCCTAGTGAAACCCAGCACATCAGAGGCGGCACTTCTGATGGCTTGTTGATAGTGTTTCCACTGGTCCTCTGCACTTGATGCTGGTGGCGGACCTCCTGAGAGATTAAGAGTTACGTGGTCTGCAAAAGTTCTGGCGGTCTCTTGCGATTTAAGCTTCTCGACATCGAATCATACCTAGGTACCTTTAATTAAACGAAAAATGTTGTAGGTATGTACGTAGGTACAGGTACATACTATATTTCAAAAATGTCTGGGTACCTACACTCAAATAAAAAAAAAAAAATAGTTGACAACTAAAACTTATAAGACCAATCTACTAGGATATCGTCCACTGGCTGAAATTCAACCACCACATTGACAGACTCTAGTGTCAAACAATTAAATACAATTTTTTTTTTAATGATTACAAGTCTTTTATGACCTAGTTTATAAAACCGTCGCCGTCGGTCAGATTGACAGAATATGAATTCCATTAGCAAAAACAAAGAAAAAAACAGACTCTAGTGTCAAACAATTAAATCATACCTAGGTAAGTACATACCTACCTACATGCCTACTCGTATGATAAATTGTGAATTAAAAGTCAAAGCAAATAAACCTACCTAGGTACCCTGAAAATCAAACAAACAAATTTTAAGCCAAAGACAGGAAATTAGTTTTTATTTTCTGTACCTACCTCAACATTGCATAGAAATTCTCCCTTTTTTCATTAACTTATTTTTATACCTACCTACATATACATACATAGGTATGTTTTATGTATGAACCTATTCGTGGGCATAATAAATTGTAAATTTCTTTGCAAAAAATTTCAAGTCAAACTCAAATCATGCAGACAACCTAAAAATTAACAAAACCTACCATTCATAATTTATACGAATATATCTATTATATGTAGGTATATTCTCCTTTCCCGCAAAAAAAATATGCTCAAAATCTTGCACTTGCAACAAATTCCACGGCAAATAAGAAATCCTTGTAAGACAATTTAATATAAAAACTACCCTCAATAACATACGATTGCATATATACCTACAAATATACTTAAACACCATGAACATATTTTTCTTTCCCGCATTAAAATCAACACACCCTTAATAACATACGAATATATACCTCCACGCATTATTCTTTCCCGCAAAAAAAAATAAACTATATTCCTTGCTTCAAGGTTGATGACAACGACGACGCAAAAAGCTTACTTACATGTATGTATGTCCACTTCTCTCCCCGCATATAGAATAATCAGTAAATTAAGCAAAAAAAAAATTAACCTTGCATTGCACATTCAATCAAAGAGGATACGAACATTTCTTTGCCATTCTCTTCACCTTTTTCCCATAATTGACGTTTAACAAAACCTTCGATTGGTAATCTCGCTCACTCCATTTGATTCTTACCAGAATCGAAAAAAATACAGTCCTCTTGCTCTAACTCTGCTCGATTCTCTGATAAATGGAAGTCTCCCAAAAATTGAAGTCTCCGCCGACAATTGTCTCACAAAAATGGAAGTCTCCGCCGAGCTAAAGTGGCGCCACCAACGAAGCATTGTTGCACACAAAAATTTTGTCCATGATAGTACTATAGTTTTCATATACAAGGTTTCAACACAAAAAAAAGGAACTGCACTGAATTTCACAAATAAAGATTTCTGAATCTTAATCGCACGACTAGTGATGTCGATTGATCGATTTGGATTGGATTTGGGAAATTGTTCGAAAATTGTTTGAAAATTGTAGGAAAATTGTTGGAAAATTGTGGTGTCTGTCCACGTGACTGCGGAAGTCCAACGAGGTTTCGTAACCCTGAAGGATTCGTACTCGAATACGATGTTTCTCGATGCTTTTCTGTAACTGATTCCCAACTAACAATTTAGCTTGTAGTAGGTCCGATTTTCATAATTTGGGAAGCTATTGCTTGCATATAATTTGTACAAGGCTTGTTAATGCAAAACACACATTTTTTTGGTATTTTTCCAAAAACAATCTGCTTAAGGCCTTTTAAAACAAGTCATATAGCAGCCAATAAGATTTAACTTGCATAAGGCCTTTTAAAGATCTGCTCGAAAATAAATAGTTTGTATATAGCATTCAGCTGAGAGCCTAATACAAATCATGCCCAAAGGATTTGTATATAGCCAACTACTACAAGCTATAGCTTTTGCATTTTGTTCATATGCAAATGAGTAGCTTTTTTGGTCTGTATATAGCCAACTAATACAAATCATACCACGTGGATTTGCATATAGCCAACTACTACAAGCTATAGCTTTTGCATTTTGTTCTTATGCAAATGTTTGGTTTTTTCGGTTTGTATATAGCCAACTAATACAAATCATACCACGTGGATTTGCATATGGCCAACTACTACAAGCTATAGCTTTTACATTTTGTTCTTATGCAAATGTGTGGTTTTTTCGGTTTGTATATAGCCAACTAATACAAATCATACCACGTGGATTTGCATATAGCCAACTACTACAAGCTATAGCTTTTGCATTTTGTTCTTATGCAAATGTTTGTTTTTTTTTCGGTTTGTATATAGCCAACTAATACAAATCATACCACGTGGATTTGCATATGGCCAACTACTACAAGCTATAGCTTTTGCATTTTGTTCTTATGCAAATGTGTGGTTTTTTCGGTTTGTATATAGCCAACTAATACAAATCATACCACGTGGATTTGCATATAGCCAACTACTACAAGCTATAGCTTTTGCATTTTGTTCTTATGCAAATGTGTGGTTTTTTCGGTTTGTATATATCCAACTAATACAAATCATATCACGTGGATTTGCATATAGCCAACTACTACAAGCTATTACTTTTTGCATTTTGTTCATATGCAAATGAGTAGTTTTTTTGGTCTGTATATAGCCAACTAATACAAATCATACCACGTGGATTTGCATATAGCCAATTACTACAAGCTATAGATTTTGCATTTTGTTCTTATGCAAATGTTTGGTTTTTTCGGTTTGTATATAGCCAACTAATACAAATCATACCACGTGGATTTGCATATAGCCAACTACTACAAGCTATAGCTTTTGCATTTTGTTCTTATGCAAATGTGTGGTTTTTTTGGTTTGTATATAGCCAACTAATACAAATCATACCACGTGAATTTGCATAACGCCAGTTACTACAAGCTATAGCTTTTGCATTTTGTTCTTATGCAAATGTTTGGTTTTTTCGGTTTGTATATAGCCAAGTAATACAAATCATACCACGTGGATTTGCATATAGCCAACTACTACAAGCTATTACTTTTTGCATTTTGTTCATATGCAAATGAGTAGTTTTTTTGGTCTGTATATAGCCAACTAATACAAATCATACCACGTGGATTTGCATATAGCCAATTACTACAAGCTATAGATTTTGCATTTTGTTCTTATGCAAATGTTTGGTTTTTTCGGTTTGTATATAGCCAACTAATACAAATCATACCACGTGGATTTGCATATAGCCAACTACTACAAGCTATAGCTTTTGCATTTTGTTCTTATGCAAATGTGTGGTTTTTTCGGTTTGTATATAGCCAACTAATACAAATCATACCACGTAGATTTGCATATAGCCAACTACTACAAGCTATAGCTTTTGCATTTTGTTCTTATGCAAATGTTTGGTTTTTTCGGTTTGTATATAGCCAACTAATACAAATCATACCACGTGGATTTGCATATAGCCAACTACTACAAGCTATAGCTTTTGCATTTTGTTCTTATGCAAATGTGTGGTTTTTTCGGTTTGTATATAGCCAACTAATACAATTCATATCACGTGTATTTGCATATAGCCAACTACTACAAGCTATTACTTTTTGCATTTTGTTCATATGCAAATGAGTAGTTTTTTTGGTCTGTATAAAGCCAACTAATACAAATCATACCACGTGGATTTGCATATAGCCAACTACTACAAGCTTTAGATTTTGCATTTTGTTCTTATGCAAATGTTTGGTTTTTTCGGTTTGTATATAGCCAACTAATACAAATCATACCACGTGGACTTGCATATAGCCAACTACTACAAGCTATAGCTTTTGCATTTTGTTCTTATGCAAATGTGTGGTTTTTTCGGTTTGTATATAGCCAACTAATACAATTCATACCACGTGGATTTGCATATAGCCAACTACTACAAGCTATAGCTTTTGCCTTTTGTTCTTATGCAAATGTTTGTTTTTTTCGGTTTGTATATAGCCATTTTGCATTTTGTTCATATGCAAATGAGTAGTTTTTTTGGTCTGTATAAAGCCAACTAATACAAATCATACCACGTGGATTTGCATATAGCCAACTACTACAAGCTTTAGATTTTGCATTTTGTTCTTATGCAAATGTTTGGTTTTTTCGGTTTGTATATAGCCAACTAATACAAATCATACCACGTGGACTTGCATATAGCCAACTACTAAAAGCTATAGCTTTTTCATTTTGTTCTTATGCAAATGTGTGGTTTTTTCGGTTTGTATATAGCCAACTAATACAAATCATACCACGTGAATTTGCATAACGCCAGTTACTACAAGCTATAGCTTTTGCATTTTGTTCTTATGCAAATGTTTGGTTTTTTCGGTTTGTATATAGCCAAGTAATACAAATCATACCACGTGGATTTGCATATAGCCAACTACTACAAGCTATAGCTTTTGCATTTTGTTCTTATGCAAATCATACCACGTGGACTTCTATATAGCAAGCTACTACAAGCTATAGCTTTTACATTTCCTTCTTATGCAAATGTGTAGTTTTTTTGCGTTTTGTATAAGGCCAACTAATAAAAGCGATACCACGTGGATTTGAATAGGTACCTATAGCAATTTCTTTTGCATTTTGTTAATAGCCGTACGTTTTGAATTTCATGAAAACAATATAGCCTTAATACTATTGTGCGTTGTATATTAATTTATATTTCATGGAAATTACACCATTATTGAATAAGTATTGAATAAGTATTGGATGTTAATATTAATTTTGTTTTAACTTCATCCTAAAAAAAAAGTTTTTGTTACCAGCAGGATTTGAACACAGGACCATTCGGTTTGATCCAAACGCATCGATGGAAAAATAATAATTGAGCACAAAATTTAAAAATTTCGACCAGAAATCACAATATGAAAAAAGAAATAGATGCTCGTATTGAAAAAAAAAATCGGGTCACATTAAATAATAAAAAAAAGCGAGTGAGTCTACTAGTAGTCGCCAATTATGTGTAACATTTCACCTTTTAAGCGAGTAAGCCTTGCATTGAATGTATTTCCAATAGCATTTTCTTATTATTTTTATATAAACGGGTATTCATTACAATTATTGCAAAGGAATATTTAAACATGTGAGTTGTAAAACAAGCGTAAAACATATCGAAACTGGCAAAAAAAAAATGGTTTACTTTGCAGGTGCGAGCTAGAATACATACGACGTTGATTTGTATATATAGCAAGTTACTACAAGCTATAGCTTCTGCATTTTGTTCTTATACAAATCATACCACGTGGATTTGTATGTAGCAAACTACTACAGATTTTCTTTTGCATTTTTTATATATATATGGAACCACAACAGCATTTATACGTTTTGAATTTGATGCAAACAATGTACATATATATTATGTACATAATGTACCCTACCTGTAATACTTTTTTGCGTTGTAAATTAATTTGTATTTCGTGGAAATTTAACCATGAGTCGCCGGGAATAACTATTGATGTTGATTCATTTCGATTTAACTTCATTGTTAACAAAAAAAAGGTTTTGGTACCAGCATATAAGTGAACAGTATTGTTTGTATATACAATATATAGGTATTTGGAGTACCTATATATTGTATATACAAAGTTTCTATGCCAACCACGAGAAATAACAAAAAATTTCAATTGGTCAGTAAGAAACCAAGGAATAAAGGAAATATTGTGGAACATCCTTACCCAATGTAGCTACCTATGATACCTCAAATAATATTTGTTAAGTAAATAAAAAGAAACTCAAAAAAGCGTTTGATTTTCTAAAGCATTTTATTCAAATACCATACGAACAAATAAAGTGTTTAAAAAGAAAACAATTTTATAACCACCGCGAAGTTAGCCGACCGACTTTCGATTTTCGAAAAAAAAAATGTCAGGCGATAGACCTCTTTACAGTCATACCATTTCTGCGAAAAAACAATGGGTCACTCCCACACTTTTTTTTTAAATATAAACAATTTGCACTTTGTATGGAGCTTTTAAATGCCTATAACTCGGTAACCAAATTGAATACCAAATGCAAAAGGACTTTTATTTAGTGACTCTAAAAAGATTAAAATGGTCATCCAAAAATTTGATTAGAAAACCTCGTAATTTGTTAGTAAATCAATAATTAAAATCTTAACAAACCGAAAAGTTTACCATACATACTTATATTATTATAATAAATCGGCCATGAAAATACAAAGTTGAACTTAGCTTAATGGATATGTTACCGCCTATGGTGCCAGGGGTCAGTCGATCTCGATCTGTGGAAGTGTGCACAACGTTATCGGCTTTCACAGTTTTCTAAATAAAATCGCGAGTGACGTATTAGTACAAGTTTACCCAAGCCAATTTCATATAGTGCAATAGCACAAAAGTAGAGTGGCCGACCGCGGTGTGGAAGGTAGCAGGTTCGAGCCCCAGTCTGGGTCTCAACTTTTATCTGCTTTTTTACATAATCGAAAGTTCAAACGATTATTGCATTGGACAATCAACGAATGGAAGGTGGAAAAGGTGCGGGGGCACCGAAAGGTGGCCCAGCAAAGATGAAAAAGCCGACAACCACAAAGTCAGAAGAGGCAGCCAAAGCTGTTCCAACAACAACATCTTCAACAAGCAAGTCAGCAACGGCATCAAAACCGGGGACATCGAAAGATGCCCTGGAAACAGCATCATCCGATGCCGGTACGGTACCGCCAGCCGACCAGCCGAAAAAGAGGAGAAGGAGGGTAAGGAGTGTACCCAACCTCAATGTAAAGCGCCGCTCCATCACCACAGCTCAGCTGCCAGCTGGATGGGGGGAGAGGGCGCATAGAGACAAAGAAGAAATAGCAGCAAATGACAACAAGCAATTAAATTCCTCGTCATCAAAAGCCATTTATGATGACGAGGAAATTCAATATATGTCGGAGGGTGGAGTAGGGCTCTACACTAGCGGCGAAAAGAATCACTTCGTGAACCTCACATCGCCAGAGATGTCAGCAGCAGAAGATGATGATAGAGAGGAGCAAGCCCTCCACAGAAAAATCACTGAAGTACAGGAGCAGATAATGCACCTCAGCGCCGAGCTTGACCCCATGATACAAGCGCTGAAGGAGAAGCAAGAAGCTCGTCGTGAAAGAGAAAGGCAGGAGCGGGAAAAAATAAAGTCACTACAGGCTACACAAAAAGTAGCACAACAGCAACAGCAACAAAAGCAGCCTCAAAAACAGCTGCAACTAGAACAGCCACAGCAGCAGCAAATACAACAGAATAAGAATCAGCAACAAAAACAACAGCAGCCGATCAAGAAGCAGCAACAACAACAGCAGCAGCAGCAGAGGGAACACCAGCAGCAGCCACAGCCGCCGAATAATAAAAAAGAAAAGGTGCCGCCCATTAACGTATATAAGATGGACCTAAAAGAGACCATTGATCTATGTAAGTCGGCCATAGGCCAAAACTTTATTATTAAAAAACTAAGCGTAGATAGACATGCTTTTCACTGCTCCACAGTGGAGCAGCATAAAATTGTTAAAAATTTACTAAAAGCTTCCACAACTGAGTTCTTCAGCTTCACGCCGAAAGTTGAAAAATTGCATACGGTCCTCTTGTAGGGCATAGATTCCTGCACGGAACCGCTGGACCTCTTAAATGAGCTCCGCCAAAAAGCGAACGGCGATCTCGACTTTATCGAGGTCAAGCCATTTACCACAGTCCGAGCAAGACGAGAGAAGCGGAATTTGTCCATCTTCCTTGTCCAGCTCTCACCCAACAGCAAATTGGATAGTTTGAGGAGTATCTCCGTCCTCAACTACCAATATGTGACATGGGATAAATTAAAAAGGCGCGGTGACATGCTTCAATGCATGCGCTGCCAAAGGTTCGGACACGCCGCAGCAAATTGCGAAATGCAGTCACGCTGTGTTAAGTGTGGCGAGAACCACATTAAAGGGGAATGTAAGTTAGGTGAGGAAAGGGTCGAAGACAAGGCCCTGCTCAAATGTGCACTCTGCCGGAAAGACGGGCACCCTGCAAGCTATCGGGGATGTCCGATCTTTCAGGAACTGAAAAATAAAAAAGTAAGGCAAATAGAAGTAGAGAAACGCCCATTAACGCGTGCTCCCACAACAATGCCCGTTAACCCCCAAATCTATTACGCCCAAATGGCGTCAGGGAGGGGTACAACGGTACAGCCTACGCCAAAGGCAGCCCCACAGGCCCACGTGCCTAAGGCTCCGGCGGAACAGGCGGATATTATGACCTTGTTGGTGGCCATTCAGGGCCAATTAACAGGTCTTCAAAAACAGATCGGGGAGCAGGCAAAGCGGGTAGACCATCTCTACTCTTATTTGCCTAGCTTAACGCAATTTATAGGTTAAGGGCGCGCTGCCGGAGAGGCCCTTTAGGATCCTTGCTGTGAATGTAAATTCACTGGTTAGGACCGAACGTAGAGCAAATTAATTCCAACTGTTGAAAGATCAAAGTCCAGATGTGTTTATGGCCAGCGAAACTAAGCTGAACCAGAAACATAAATTGACTCACAATACTTACAATATCGTACGAAGAGATCGGCCCAACTCCACTTTTGGGGGAGGTGTCGCAATCTTTGTACGAAAAGGCATTAATTATAAAGTTATATATAATAGTGAAGTACGCAGATTTCGGTTGCTTGAGGCGTGTATCGTATGCATTCCTCTCAAACATGGGAAGCGGATGTATGCGATTGCGGCTTATGCACCGGAATCACCTCAGCCAAGGCATAGATCCAGAGGAAGCCGTCTTGGACGATGACCTCTTTATTATCGAAGATCCTCTTGAGAAAGTGGAGGCTGTGGGGGCTGCTTTCCAGCAAGTGTACAAGGTGAATGCTAGCATTCGCCCGAACCATGACCTGGAGAACAGAGCCTTGCTTCACCACTTCTACCTTCGAAATGAAATGACGCAATGGCGATCAGAGAATCTCGGTTTCACCGGGTTCAATGAAGAACACTTGGCAAACGCCACCATCGCCGAGCGAAACGGGGCTAATTCCCTGTTAATTTCGAAAGTTGAGCTCCAGCTCATCTTCGCTTCATTAAAGAAAAAGAAGTCAGCAGGAATCGATGGTATATTCAACGTTGTACTGCGACATCTGCCTCAGGAAGCAGTTGACATTTATGCCACACTGTTTAACAACGCTCTGAATAATGCATATTATCCAGGGCGGTGGAAAACAGCTGTGGTTCATCCTCTCCCGAAAAAGGGAAAGGACAACTCCAATCCGGCCAATCTCCGGTCGATAAGTCTTATTCCGAGTATCAGTAAGGTATTTGAGAAAATTATAAATAGAGCTCTGTCCAAGTGGGCGGAGGACAACAATATCATACCGGACAATCAGTTCGGCTTTAAGGCGGGACATGACACCATTCATGCCGCGTCTAAGCTCGTTTCTGATGTCCAATGGAACAAATCTAAAAGACAGTGTACGGGTGCTTGTCTGGTTGACTTGGAGAAAGCTTTCGACACCGTATGGTTAGAAGGTCTCTATCTAAAGTTAGCCAGACTTGGCATAAATAAACCCCATTTATATATGCTTTATGATATGCTCAATGGCAGAAAGTTTGTTGTCAAAAGTGGCAGTGTAACTTCTACCGCAACCTTCGAAATTAAAAATGGTCTTCAGCAGGGAGCGGTTAACTCACCGATTCTCTTCAGTATTTACACCAGCGATCTGATAGGTAGTCTAGCCCATGCCATAGCGTATGCCGACGATCTAATTGCGTACAGAACAGCCCCAACAGTTGAGGTCATCAGAATTCTCTTACAGCGTGACTTCGACAAGATTCAGCGATATTGCGATGACTGGAAGTTGAAAATCAACGTCCAGAAATCAGAAACTATTCTGTTCAGGACTCCATTGCATGGTGCCCCTTGGGATACAAGAAAGAACTGGCGCAAGCTGGTGATCGTAGAGCCACATGGACATCCACTGGCGAATAAAAGTGTAGTAAAGTACCTTGGCATCTGGATGGATCAGTATTTGTATTTCGACAGACATATAAATGCTGCTCTGACCAGAGCCAGGGGAGCTTTCGCCCTGACAAAACGGTTGTTTTTTAGCAGCCGTCTTGATAGCAGGGTTAAGGTGATTTGCTACATGGCCCTTATCCGGCCAATGATTGCCTATGGATGCCCGGTGTGGTTTAACGTTGCCCCATCTCAAATGGAAAAGATTCGGGTGTTTGAGAGACAGTGTCTTCGACGCTGCCTTGGATTACACAGAACACCAGAGTCGGAGTACAAACATTATTATTCCAACGAGGTTCTATACAATGGAGCCAACATTAACAGAATCGATAATTTTATAATCAAGCTGATTCGGGGTCACATTGCAAGAGCGATGTCCTCGGCTAATAGCTTAATTTTTGGGGCTTACTACCCCAACAACGAATACTTTGAGAGTGTGCGTTTGAGCGGTTATATTCCACCTAACGCATTCTTCTATTTAGACAGTCGGGGGCTGACACAGGATAGAGAGGCGGTTCCGCTAATCTACCACGTCTGCCGTAGAACTGTGGATAGGCGACTTCTTTATAGTCGAGACGTCATCGCACAACGTGGAGCTGAGCGACTTCGGTTCAGTAGGACTGTGTCTGAAAGGGACCGAAGAGATAGGGTGAAGCAGGAGAGCCAGTTTTGGTGGCTTAATGCTGAAAATAATAATTTTTAAAGTCGACTCAGATATCGTTCTGGTCTTGGTCGACTTACATAGTTTTAGGTTTATTAGATTTAATTAGGGACAGTCAGGGTGGCACAAGAAAAAAAAAAAAAAAAAAAAAAATATAAAACAACAAAATCAAACAAAAAAAAAATATACAAAATTAAAAAAGCCTGCTGTGGCTGTTCTAGTTTTTAAGGTAGTTATAAGTAGTTTTATAGTAGTTTTTAAGTAGTCTAAGTAGTTTTAATTAGTTTTAAAATATTTTTAAGTAGTATGTAAGTTTTATATAAAAAATAAAAGAAAATGATATGGATACCAAGTTTTTTTGCAATCTTTCTTGGAGAAAAATAAAACTAGAAAGATATTAGTATATAATTAGTTCTTAGGCCGAAAGGCATTAGTATTAGGATATTGTTTAACTTAGAGCGCCCGCCTAGGGCCAGTAAGTTAGCTGTAAGATATTGATAAGTAGGCTAGTTTTTATGAATTTTTGTCTAGCATTAAGGTTGTTATAAGTTAAATGAAAATAAAAATGGATTTAAAAAAAAAAAAAAAAAAAAAAATGCTGCCAGGGGTCGCAAGTTTAAACCTCGCGACCTACTTTTTTTTTAAATATACTTATGTTTTTTTTTTTATGTGTTTAACTTTTAACAAATGTTCTCGGCAGGGGGTAATTCGAAAAAATGGCTTAAGAGCGTCTGGTTGAGCATAGAAAATGTTAAAATTTTAAAATTATTACAATGTTTATTTTATTACTATAAAAGAGAAATGTCGTCCGTGTGTGCGTATAACTCGAGAATGGATCGTTCGATTTTCACGATTTTGGGCTTGATGAACTCGTTTTGGCTCAAAGAAGGACGTAGGACACTGGAGGAAAATGCCGGAAAATTTCCAGGAAAATTGGAAAACGGGGAACATCCAGTTTGGAATGCCTAACTCGAAAACGGTTGCTTAGATATTTACGATTTTGGGCTTGATGAATTCGTATTGGCTCAAGGAAGGACATAGGACACTGGAGGAAAATCTTCGAAAATTTTTAGGAAAATTGGTAATCGCGGAACATAGTTTGATTTTTAAGATTTTGGGATTGATGGATTCGTGATGGCCTAAAGGAGGAATATGAGGTGTCCTTTTCGATTCGGCATTCAAATTGAATTGTATATTTGCTATTGCGTTCGGTCAAAAAAAATGTCAGGCAATAGACCTCTTTTAGGTCATACCATTTCTGCAAAAAAATAATGGGTCACTCCCACTGTTTTTTTTTTAAGTATAAACAAGTTGCACTTTGTATGGGGCTTTTAAATGCATATAACTCTGTAACCAAATTGAATTCCAAATGCAAAGGGCCTTTTATTAAGTTACTCTAAAGTGTTTAAATGGGTTATCCAAAAATTTGATCGCCATGGGATAATCGTAATTTGTTAATAAATCAATAATTCAAATCATAACCAACCGAAAAATTAACTATACATACATATATTATCATAAAAATCAGCCATGAAAATATAATACCGAACGTAGCTTGATGGATGTGTTACCGCCTCAGTCG
Source organism: Melangyna quadrimaculata (assembly GCA_949320155.1). Taxonomy (NCBI): domain Eukaryota; kingdom Metazoa; phylum Arthropoda; class Insecta; order Diptera; family Syrphidae; genus Melangyna; species Melangyna quadrimaculata. Next base: position 329,816,710 of record OX439483.1, read on the forward strand.
ATCTCGATCTGTGGAATTGTGCACAACGTTATCGGCTTTCACAGTTTTCTAAATAAAATCGCGAGTGACGTATTAGTACAAGTTTACCCAAGCCAATTTCATATAGTGCAATAGCACAAAAGTAGAGTGGCCGACCAGTCGATCTCGATCTGTGAAGGAGTGAACACGTAATTGACTTTCACAGCTAATTCAACTTAAATCGCGACTTTTTTTTCAAGTATAAAATTTGCCAAACTATTTTCATATAGTGCGATAGCACAGTGGTAGGGTGGCAGACCGCAGTGCGGAACAAGGCAAGTTCGAATCCCGTCCGGGGTCCGAATTTTTATGTGCTTTTTTTCACAACCGGGAAGTGGCACAAATAATTAAAAGGGATTTGGAGCAACAGATGGATGACAAGTACTTTGCGGGACCATCGAAAGGTGTTATCCCAGCAACAAAATCAACGGCGTCAGTAACTGGGGCATCGAAAGATGTTCCAATAACAACGGCAAAAAGAACAGCGAAGACATCGAATGATGACACCGCAACAACAAAAATACCAGCAGCGAGTACATCGAAAGATTACACAGCAGTAAAAACAATACCGGCAACGGCACCAACAGCCGTAATCACCAAGAAGAGGAGAAGGAGGATTCGCTGTGTGCCGAACCTCGTCAAGCGTCGCTCCACAAGCACTTCAACTAAGCTGCGAGCCGAAGGGAAGGAGACGGCGCGCACAGCTAAGACAACAGCAGCAGCCAAAATTCAAAGGCAATTAAATACCTCGCCGTCCGACGAAGAGATAGAATACATGTCCGAGGGAGGAGAGGGACTGTATGCAACGGGTGACAGTACACTTCTTGTGGACCTTACCTCACCATCAGAGCCAGAGGCATCATCAGAAGATGAAATTGAAGAACAGCAACTTCAAGCTAAAATCGGTGCAGTGCAAGGGGAAATAGAGCTCCTCAAAGGCCAGCTCACTTCTCTGATATTGGCCGTGAAACAAAAACAAGAAGCGCGCCGACAGAGAGAAGTCCAGGAGCGCCAACAAAAGAAATCCCTTCAGGCGCCAGTGGGTGCCCCAAAGCAAAAAAAATGATGGGCAGCTGCCACAGCAAACTGAGCAGCCTACCCTTCAAGATCAAAAGCAGCGAAAAGCACTGCCACAAGTACAGCTACAACAACAACAGCCACAGCAGCAGCCTAAACAGCAAAGGCAACAACAACAGAAGCAGAAACAACAGCAGCAGAACCAACAGCAGCCGCAGCAGCAGAATCAACAGCAGCAGATACAACAGCAGCAGCCACAGCTGCCCAAAAACAAAAAAGAGAAGGTGCCACCCATCAATGCATTCAAGATGGAGTTAGAGGATGCCATAAAACTATGTAAGTCGGCCATAGGCGAAAACTTTTTTATTAAAAGATTAAGTAAAGATAGGCATGCCATTCAATGTTCCACTTTGGAACAATATAAAAAAATAAAAGGTTTATTAAAAGAAACTAAAACTGAGTTCTTCAGTTTTACTCCTAAAACAGAAAAGTTCCAAACGGTCCTGCTAAAGGGCATAGATTCCTGCACGGAACCTCAGGTGCTCTTAAATAAGCTCCGTCGAAAAGCGAGCGACGATCTCGAGTTTATCGGGGTTAAGCCGTTCGCTACAGTTAGAGCCAGACGGGAGAAACGGAATCTGCCGTTCTTTCTAGTACAGCTTTCGCCTAGCAGCAAACTGGATAGTTTGAGGAGTATCTCCGTTCTCAACTACCAGGTTGTCACATGGGACAAATTAAAGAGGCGTGGCGACATGCTTCAATGCATGCGCTGCCAAAGGTTCGGCCATGCTGCGGCAAACTGCGGAATGCAGTCACGCTGCGTCAAGTGTGGTGAGAACCACATTGTAGGAGAGTGTAAGCTCGGGCAAGAACGGGTCGAATTGACCCAACTTAAATGTGCACTTTGCCGAGGCGACGGGCACCCTGCTAACTATCGGGGATGTCCGACGTTTCAGCAATTGAAACATAACAAAGCGGCAAGGCAAGCAGAGGTAGAGAGACGCCCACCAACGCGTCCTCATACAACAATTTCCGTCAATCCCCAAATTTCTTACGCCCAAATGGCGTCAGGAAAGGGAAACACGGTACAGCCTGCGCCAAAGGCAGCCCCACAGGCCCTTGTGCCTAAGGCTCCGGACGCACAGGTTGAAATAAGAGGTTTGCTACTGGCCATTCAGAGCCAAATAGCAGGACTTCAAAACCAGATAAGTGAGCAGGCGAAAAGGGTGGACAATATCTACTCTGCTTTGCCGAGCTTAACGCACTTTATAGGTTAAGGGCGCGCTGCCGGAGAGGCTCTTTAAGATCCTTGCTGTGAATGTAAATTCATTGATTAGGACCGAACGTAGAGTAAATCTATTCCAATTGTTGCAAGATCAAAGTCCGGATGTGTTTATGGCCAGCGAAACTAAGCTGAACCAGAAACATAAATTGACTAATAATAATTACAATATCGTACGAAGAGATCGGCCCAACACCACTTTGGGGGGAGGAGTCGCAATCTTTGTACGAAAAGGCATAAATTATAAAGTTATATATAATAGTGAAGTACGCAGATTTCGGTTGCTTGAGGCGTGTATCGTATGCATTCCTCTCAAACATGGGAAGCGGATGTATGCGATTGCGGCTTATGCACCGGAATCACCTCAGCCAACTGAATTTTTAGCAGAGCTCGAAAAACTTTTTCAATGCTTACAACTGAACTCGGAAGAGAATTACTATATCATGGCCGGTGATTTGAATGCCAAACATGTAGATTGGGGAAATCAAATACAAAATCCGAGAGGTAGCCATCTATTTAATTGGATGAATCAATACAACGTTGAGTATATGCTCGACCTTCTGGCTACTGATAGGCCTTCGTTTCCAAGAAGCGGTTCCTATCTGGATCTATTGCTTAAGGACTCAAGACTGACTATTACTGACACTGTGGGTCAACGACCTAGAAACTGTTTACGAACGATAGAGTACGACAGTGACCACTGCGGACTCGCTGCCGTAATTCAACTTCCGAACGAGCTCGTGGAGTTGGAGGAGTATGTGCCGGTGCATTCTTACAATTACAGTAAGACTCGCTGGCCACGCTTCACCAGCGCTTTATCGAGTGAACTACGTACGAACAACATATCCCCACCAAATGACAGGAATTTAACAAACACTGAAATTGACGATTACTTGGAAAAGATGGACAGTACAATCCAACGAACAATGGAAAAACTAATACCGAAATACAAAGAACGCGAAGCCACAGACATGTACCGCAACGCGACCATCGACGCACTACACAGACAAAAAAGTGGACTTTTGACAAGACTGAAACGCTTGTACAGACGTTTTACTGACATACACGATCTGGAGATTAGGACACTGAAGTCGTCTATCAAAAACATCAACCAACTGATCAAGGAAAATTACCGGTTGTCTATTAATTTGTATTGGGACAACAAAATTCGGGCCGTTAATTCTAGCGACCCGAGTATGTTTCCTCAAATTAATAAAATATTTAGACGGAATGATCAAAACGAACTTCCGTGTCTTAAACTTCAGAGAACGACAGAGAACAGAGACGTACTTCTGATAGCAGGCATAGATCCAGAGGAAGCCGTCTTGGACGATGACCTCTTTATAATCGAAGATCCTCGTGAGAAAGTGGAGGCCGTGGGGGCTGCTTTCCAGCAAGTGTACAAGGTAAATGCTAGCATTCGCCCGAACCATGACCTGGAAAACAGAGCCTTGCTTCACCACTTCTACCTTCGAAATGAAATGACGCAATGGCGATCAGAGAATCTCGGTTTCACCGGGTTCAATGAAGAACACTTGGCAAACGCCACCATCGCCGAGCGAAACGGGGCTAATTCCCTGTTAATTTCGAAAGTTGAGCTCCAGCTCATCTTCGCCTCATTAAAGAAAAAGAAGTCAGCAGGAATCGATGGTATATCTAACGTTGTACTGCGACATCTGCCTCAGGAAGCAGTTGACATTTATACCACACTGTTTAACAACGCTCTGAATAATGCATATTATCCAGGGCGGTGGAAGACAGCTGTGGTTCATCCTCTCCCAAAAAAGGGAAAGGACAACTCCAATCCGGCGAATCTCCGGTCGATAAGTCTTCTTCCAAGTATCAGTAAGGTATTTGAGAAAGTTATAAATAGAGCTCTGTCCAAGTGGGCGGAGGACAACAATATCATACCGGATAATCAGTTCGGCTTTAAGGCGGGACATGACACCATTCATGCCGCGTCTAAGCTCGTTTCTGATGTCCAATGGAACAAATCCAAAAGACAGTGTACGGGTGCTTGTCTGGTTGACTTGGAGAAAGCTTTCGACACCGTATGGTTAGAAGGTCTGTACCTAAAGCTAGCCAGACTGGGCATAAGTAAACCGCTTTTATATATGCTTTATGATATGCTCAATGGTAGAAAGTTTGTTGTCAAAATTGGCAATGTAACTTCTACCGCAACCTTCGAAATTAAAAATGGTCTTCAACAGGGAGCGGTGAACTCACCGATTCTATTCAGTATTTACACCAGCGATCTGATAGGTAGTCTAGCCCATGCCATAGCGTATGCCGACGATCTAATTGCGTACAGAACAGCCCCAACAGTTGAGGTCATGAGAATTCTCTTACAGCGTGACTTCGACAAGATTCAGCGATATTGCGATGACTGGAAGTTGAAAATCAACTTTCAGAAATCCGAAACTATTCTGTTCAGGACTCCACTGCATGGAGCCCCTAGGGATACAAGAAAGAACTGGCGCAAGCTGGTGATCGTGGGGCCACATGGACATCCACTGGCGAATAAAAGTGTAGTAAAGTACCTTGGCATCTGGATGGATCAGTATTTGTATTTCGACAGACATATAAATGCTGCTCTGACCAGAGCCAGGGGAGCTTTTGCCCTGACAAAACGGTTGTTTTATAGCAGCCGTCTTGACAGCAGAGTTAAGGTGATTTGCTACATGGCCCTTATCCGGCCAATGATTGCCTATGGATGCCCGGTGTGGTTCAACGTTGCCCCATCTCAAATGGAAAAGATTCGGGTGTTTGAGAGGCAGTGTCTTCGACGAAGTGGATTTATCCCACCCGATGCTTTTCTCTATTTAGACAGTCGAGGGCTGATACAGGATAGAGCGGCGGTTCCGCTAATCTAGCACGTCGGCCGCAGAACTGTAGATAGGCGACTCCTTTATAGTCGAGACGTCATCGCACAGGGCGGAGCAGAGCGCCTTCGGTTCAGTAGGACTGTGTCCGATCGGGACCGAAGAGATAGGGGAAAACAGGAGAACCAGTTTTGGTGGTTTAATGAAGAATTAGATACAATATAGTTGACTTAGTTTTCTCGTCTTGGCCGACTTACATAGTTTTAAGTGTATTAATTAAGTAGGGACAGTCAGGGTCGCACCAAAAAAAAAAAAAAAAAAAAAAAAAAAAAAATTATAAAATCCAAAAATGAAACCAAAAAAATAACAAAATCGAAAATGCTTGCTGTGGCTGTTCTAGATTTAAGGTAGTTGTAAGTAGTTTTATAGTAGTTTAAGTATAGTTTTAAGTAGTTTTAAGTAGTTTTAAGTAGTTTTAAGTAGTTTTAAGTAGTTTTAATTAGTTTTAATTAGCTCTTAAATAAAAATAAAAAATAAAAAATGATATTGTTTCCAAGTTTTTTTAAATCTTTCTTGGGAAAAATAAAACCAGGATAAGATGTTATTTTAAGTAGTTCGTAGGCCGAAAGGCATTAGCATTAAGTTATTGTTTAATTTAGAGCGCCCGCTTAGGGCCAGTAAGTTATTTTTAAGATATTGATAAGTAGGCTAGTTTTTCATGAATTTTTGTCTAGCTTTAAGATAGTTATAAGAAAATGAATAAATAAAAATGAATTAAAAAAAAAAAAAAAAAAAAAAAAAAAAAAAAAAAAGAGTGGCCGACCGCGGTGTGGTAGGTAGCAGGTTCGAGCCCCAATCTGGGTCTCAACTTTTATCTGCTTTTTTACATAATCGAGAAGTTCAAACGATTATTGCATTGGACAAACAACGAATGGAAGGTGGAAAAGGTGCGGGGGCACCGAAAGGTGGCCCAGCAAAGATAAAAAAGCCGACAACGGCAAAGTCAGAAGGGGCAGCCAAAGCTGTTCCAACAACAACATCTGCAACAAGCAAGTCAGCAACGGCATCAAAACCGGGGACATCGAAAGATGCCCTGGAAACAGCATCATCCGATGCCGGTACGGTACCGCCAGCCGACCAGCCGAAAAAGAGGAGAAGGAGGGTAAGGAGTGTACCCAACCTCAATGTAAAGCGCCGCTCCATCACCACAGCTCAGCTGCCAGCTGGATTGGGGGAGAGGGCGCTTAGAGACAAAGAAGAAATAGCAGCAAATGACAACAAGCAATTAAATTCCTCGTCATCAAAAGCCATTGATGATGACGAGGAAATTCAATATATGTCGGAGGGTGGAGAAGGGCTCTACACTAGCGGCGAAAAGAATCACTTCGTGAACCTCACATCGCCAGAGATGTCAGCAGCAGAAGATGATGATAGAGAGGAGCAAGCCCTCCACAGAAAAATCACTGAAGTACAGGAGCAGATAATGCACCTCAGCGCCGAGCTTGACCCCATGATACAAGCGCTGAAGGAGAAGCAAGAAGCTCGCCGTGAAAGAGAAAGGCAGGAGCGGGAAAAAATAAAGTCACTACAGGCTACACAAAAAGTAGCACAACAGCAACAGCAACAAAAGCAGCCTCAAAAACAGCTGCAACTAGAACAGCCACAGCAGCAGCAAATACAACAGAATAAGAATCAGCAACAAAAACAACAGCAGCCTATCAAGAAGCAGCAACAACAACAGCAGCAGCAGCAGAGGGAACACCAGCAGCAGCCACAGCCGCCGAATAATAAAAAAGAAAAGGTGCCGCCTATTAACGTATATAAGATGGACCTAAAAGAGACCATTGATCTATGTAAGTCGGCCATAGGCCAAAACTTTATTATTAAAAAACTAAACGTAGATAGACATGCTATCCACTGCTCCACAGTGGAGCAGCATAAAATTGTTAAAAATTTACTAAAAGCTTCCACAACTGAGTTCTTCAGCTTCACGCCGAAAGTTGAAAAATTGGAAACGGTCCTCTTGAAGGGCATAGATTCCTGCACGGAACCGCAGGACCTCTTAAATGAGCGCCGCCAAAAAGCGAACGGCGATCTCGACTTTATCGAGGTCAAGCCATTTACCACAGTCGGAGCAAGAAAAAGGTGCGGTGACATGCTTCAATGCATGCGCTGCCAAAGGTTCGGACACGCCGCAGCAAATTGCGAAATGCAGTCACGCTGTGTTAAGTGTGGCGAGAACCACATTAAAGGGGAATGTAAGTTAGGTGAGGAAAGGTCAAAGTTGAAAGATTAAAGTCCAGATGTGTTTATGGCCAGCGAAACTAAGCTGAACCAGAAACATAAATTGACTCACAATACTTACAATATCGTACGAAGAGATCGGCCCAACTCCACTTTTGGGGGAGGTGTCGCAATCTTTGTACGAAAAGGCATTAAATATAAAGTTATATATAATAGTGAAGTACGCAGATTTCGGTTGCTTGAGGCGTGTATCGTATGCATTCCTCTCAAACATGGGAAGCGGATGTATGCAATTGCGGCTTATGCACCGGAATCACCTCAGCCAACTGAATTTTTAACAGAGCTCGAAAAACTTTTTCAATGCTTACAACTGAACTCGGAAGAGAATTACTATCTCATGGCCGGTGATTTGAATGCCAAACATGTAGATTGGGGAAATCAAATACAAAATCCGAGAGGTAGCCATCTATTTAATTGGATGAATCAATACAACGTTGAGTATATGCTCGACCTTCTGGCTACTGATAGGCCTTCGTTTCCAAGAAGCGGTTCCTATCTGGATCTATTGCTTAAGGACTCAAGACTGACTATTACTGACACTGTGGGTCAACGACCTAGAAACTGTTTACGAACGATAGAGTACGACAGTGACCACTGCGGACTCGCTGCCGTAATTCAACTTCCGAACGAGCTCGTGGAGTTGGAAGAGTATGTGCCAGTGCATTCTTACAACTACAGCAAGACTCGCTGGCCACGCTTCACCAGCGCTTTATCGAGCGAACTAGGTGCTAACAATATATCCCCACCAAATGACAGGAATTTAACAAATACGGAAATTGACGATTACCTGGAAAAAATGGACAGTACAATCCAACGAACAATGGAAAAAACAATACCGAAATACAAAGAACGCGAAGCCACCGACATGTACCGCAACGCAACTATCGACGCACTTCACAGACAAAAAAGTGGACTTTTGACAAGACTGAAACTCTTGTACAGACGATTTACTGACATACACGATCTGGAGATTAGGACACTGACGTCGTATATCAAAAACATCAACCAACTGATCAAAGAAAACTACCGGTTGTCTATTAATTTGTACTGGGACAACAAAATTCGGGCCGTTAATTCTAGTGACCCGAGTATGTTTCCTCAAATTAATAAAATATTTAGACGGAATGATCAGAACGAACTTCCGTGTCTTAAGCTTCAGAGAACGACAGAGAACAGAGACGTACTTCTGATAGCAGGCATAGATCCAGAGGAAGCCGTCTTGGACGATGACCTCTTTATAATCGAAGATCCTCGTGAGAAAGTGGAGGCTGTGGGGGCTGCTTTCCAGCAAGTGTACAAGGTGAATGCTAGCATTCGCCCGAACCATGACTTGGAGAACAGAGCCTTGCTTCACCACTTCTACCTTCGAAATGAAATGACGCAATGGCGATCAGAGAATCTCGGTTTCACCGGGTTCAATGAAGAACACTTGGCAAACGCCACCATCGCCGAGCGAAACGGATCTAATTCCCTGTTAATTTCGAAAGTTGAGCTCCAGCTCATCTTCGCTTCATTAAAGAAAAAGAAGTCAGCAGGAATCGATGGTATATCCAACGTTGTACTGCGACATCTGCCTCAGGAAGCAGTTGACATTTATGCCACACTGTTTAACAACGCTCTAAATAATGCATATTATCCAGGGCGGTGGAAAACAGCTGTGGTTTCATCCTCTCCCGAAAAAGGGAAAGGACAACTCCAATCCGGCGAATCTCCGGTCGATAAGTCTTATTCCGAGTATCAGTAAGGTATTTGAGAAAATTATAAATAGAGCTCTCTCCAAGTGGTCGGAGGACAACAATATCATACCGGACAATCAGTTCGGCTTTAAGGCGGGACATGACACCATTCATGCCGCGTCTAAGCTCGTTTCTGATGTCCAATGGAACAAATCTAAAAGACAGTGTACGGGTGCTTGTCTGGTTGACTTGGAGAAAGCTTTCGACACCGTAAGGTCTCTATCTAAAGTTAGCCAGACTTGGCATAAGTAAACCCCTTTTATATATGCTTTATGATATGCTCAATGGTAGAAAGTTTGTTGTCAAAAGTGGCAGTGTAACTTCTACCGCAACCTTCGAAATTAAAAATGGTCTTCAGCAGGGAGCGGTTAACTCACCGATTCTCTTCAGTATTTACACCAGCGATCTGATAGGTAGTCTAGCCCATGCCATAGCGTATGCCGACGATCTAATTGCGTACAGAACAGCCCCAACAGTTGAGGTCATGAGAATTCTCTTACAGCGTGACTTCGACAAGATTCAGCGATATTGCGATGACTGGAAGTTGAAAATCAACATCCAGAATTCTGTTCAGGACTCCATTGCATGGTGCCCCTTGGGATACAAGAAAGAACTGGCGCAAGCTGGTGATCGTAGGGCCACATGGACATCCACTGGCGAATAAAAGTGTAGTAAAGTACCTTGACATCTGGATGGATCAGTATTCGTATTTCGACAGACATATAAATGCTGCTCTGACCAGAGCCAGGGGAGCTTTCGCCCTGACAAAACGGTTGTTTTTTAGCAGCCGTCTTGATAGCAGGGTTAAGGTGATTTGCTACATGGCCCTTATCCGGCCAATGATTGCCTATGGTTGCCCGGTGTGGTTCAACGTTGCCCCATCTCAAATGGAAAAGATTCGGGTGTTTGAGAGACAGTGTCTTCGACGCTGCCTTGGATTACACAGAACACCAGAGTCGGAGTACAAACATTATTATTCCAACGAGGTTCTATACAATGGAGCCAACATTAACAGAATCGATAATTTTATAATCAAGCTGATTCGGGGTCACATTGCAAGAGCGATGTCCTCGGCTAATAGCTTAATTTTTGGGGCTTACTACCCCAACAACGAATACTTTGAGAGTGTGCGTTTGAGCGGTTATATTCCACCTAACGCATTCTTCTATTTAGACAGTCGGGGGCTGATACAGGATAGAGAGGCGGTTCCGCTAATCTACCACGTCTGCCGTAGAACTGTGGATAGGCGACTTCTTTATAGTCGAGACGTCATCGCACAAGGTGGAGCTGAGCGACTTCGGTTCAGTAGGACTGTGTCTGATAGGGACCGAAGAGATAGGGCGAAGCAGGAGAACCAGTTTTGGTGGCTTAATACTGAAAATAATAATTTTTTAAGTTGACTCAGATATAGTTCTGGTCTTGGTAGGGACAGTCAGGGTGGCACAAAAAAAAAAAAAAAAATTATAAAACAACAAAATCAAACAAAAAAATTATAAAACAACAAAATCAAACAAAAAAAAAAAAAAAAAAATAAAATACAAAATTAAAAAAGCCTGCTGTGGCTGTTCTAGTTTTTAAGGTAGTTATAAGTAGTTTTATAGTAGTTTTTAAGTAGTCTAAGTAGTTTTAATTAGTTTTAAAATATTTTTAGGTAGTATGTAAGTTTTATATAAAAAATAAAAGAAAATGATATGGATACCAAGTTTTTTTGCAATCTTTCTTGGAGAAAAATAAAACTAGAAAGATATTAGTATATAATTAGTTCTTAGGCCGAAAGACATTAGTACTAGGATATTGTTTAACTTAGAGCGCCCGCCTAGGGCCAGTAAGTTAGCTGTAAGATATTGATAAGTAGGCTAGTTTTTATGAATTTTTGTCTAGCATTAAGGTAGTTATAAGTTAAATGAAAATAAAAATGAATTTAAAAAAAAAAAAAAAAAAATGTGTTACCGCCTATGGTGCCAGGGGTCACAGGTTCGAACCTCGGGATTTTCTTCTTTTTTTTTAATATACTTATATTTTTTTTTTGTGTTTAACTTGTAATAAATGTTCTCGCCAGGGGATAATTCGAAAAAAAAATGGTTCAAGACCATCTGGTTGAGCATAAAAACACGTTAAAATTTGAATATAAAAATTATTGAGAAGGGGTGAAAAATTTCATACTGAAAGGGTGTGTAAATGACGCGTCAAATTTATATTAGCTCTTTTAAATTCAAAACTTGATGAAATTTTTATAATGAACTAATGATACAAAATTATAGTTTTAACCCTTTTCTAGAAATGTGTAAAGAATTATTTATTTGTTTATCTAACGGGAAAAAAGGAGGGGCAATTCAATAAATTAAATCACAAAAAAGCTCCATTTAGCCAACTTTAGAGCCTTCAAACTTGAGTAAAATTTAATAATTTTCTTTGTTTAAGACATGTTGTTTAAGTAGAAATTTATAACCTGAATTTCTTTGTAAGATTGTTTGCAATTTAAAAATAAAAACTCATACTTAAAATGTGATTTAATTAAAAATCATTTCGATTTTTGGTAATTAAAATTCAAAAGTTAATGAAAAATTGATAAATTTTGAAAAACAAAACCAACACACCTATTACTCTAATCCTATTATTTTAACAGGAGCGGCGTTAATATTGGTTATATCGATTTTTTAACAAAAAAAATGAAAAACGGATCATTTATTTTACAACAAATTTTATTTTTATATTTTCACCACGCCCAGCAAATATTTCCAAATTTAAAAAATATAAGTTTTTAAAATCTAAAAAAAAAAAATTATATATAAAACATAACCGTCCGTTGCTCACAAGCTTCCTTCACAAAATAATTTCAAATATAAAAATTTTACATTCTAAATATTTTTATATTTTTACGGATAAAATCCAGAGAAAATTTTAATATTGTCAATTTGTCTGCTCAAAGTCGGCTATACATCGAAAAGTACTTATCCGAATTTCAAAATTTAGATGTCTATAGTAAGGTCATTTTTCCACCATTTAAACACATACAAAATATTAATAGACAACCATTCAATTTTAAAGACAAATACGTCTAAGAAGATAAAATAGCATTATTTTGACTAAATAGTGAATATCATATCTTTTTATTTAAAAATTTGATATACAAAATATAACTGTGCTAAATACTTTATACAGATAAAATGCAGACAAAAATGTGAAATTGCTGATTTCTCTGTATTACATTGGCTAAACAGAAAAAGTACTTATCCGAAATTCAAAATTTAGACAGCTTATTTCCTCACCATTTAAATACATATATAAAATGTACAAGCGACTCAAAATTTTTAAAGACTAATACACTTGGGCAGATAAAATAGCATTATTTTGATTAAATATTGAATAACTTAACTGTTTCCGCACCGATTATCAAAACTTAAATTTTCTAATAATATATACCAATCAACAATTATCTTGGCATATTAAACATATTTCTACGATAACCAGAAGCTTTAAAATGGATTTTTAAGCATAATCGCAGGAAAAATTCATCAAAAATACAGTCTATTGGTCGATCAAATTGTTTGTTTTTTTAAAAAAACCAAAGCAATTATTTTTTGATATACAGATACATATAAATGTGGTATCAAATGAAAAGATATAAGAAAAAAAAACTATTCACTTTCATGACATAATAAGTTGTTAAAAGAGAAAGTGTTTGCCATAAAGCGAAAACTGCATACCTTTTAAAATTGGTAAAAATTAATGAAAAATCTAAAAATTAAAAAAACAATTATAGATATAACCTTCTTCTACAAATTTGTAAATAAAGCAAATTGTTCTTTTCTTGGAAAAACACTGTAATTATTTGTTGATATTTAAAAATGAGGTATCAAATGAAAGGTTATAGGACATACAATATTATAAAAACCAAAAACACGGAAAGGGTTTATTTCTAGAAAATGAAAAATTTTATAATTAGCATGTAACTCCTTATGATTATCAAGGGTATTCATATTACGAGATAATTTTCTGTTTTCCAGAAAAATATTATAACTTTCCGTAAGATGTTTACATGAACACCCCTTTCAAAATTAAATGAAACGTCACAAAGGACTTATCCCAGTGTATCAGGCTTTTCTCTAAGCTTTCCGCATCAAATTCATGAGATAATATTATCTGTTTTGCACATTATTTTTCCCATACAATGTTTGACAGTTCATTTCCACCGAGATATAATAATATGGTTCACCAGGTATACCGCTTTTATACTTCTTTGATTTTTTTCTTTTTATAGTTCGCTTATAGTTAACTAGAGCTAAGGTAAAATATTAGAGTGCCTCTAGATATCGACTCATTGCTCTTGAGTGCGCTTAACGATTCATTCAAACCAATAAAAAAAAACTATTATTTTCATATCTTTTTTGTTGCTCTACCTGCTATATTATTATCACAATTTCAAAATTGATTTTTTTATATTGATTGAAAAAAAAAAGAAATTAAAACTGCCAGGTTCGATCATTACCAACCCTCGGCCACCAGTGGGCTTTGTGATCCTGTTTAAAAAAAAATAATTTGAACCGATATTTTTTCTTTCAAAAAATCATAACTTCAGTTCTAATACTCGGATTTTCATGGTCAAGCTCTTTAAAAAAAGCCGAAAAATGGAAAAATTATTGTGTGAGTGAGCAATCAGTTTGATTTTTATATCAATAGTGTATTCAAAATTCTATAAAATAAAATTGGTCAGTTTAAAAAAAATTTAGTTACATATGATTAGTGGCGAAAACCTCCTTTATAAATATGTTTCAGATCGTACGCATTAAAGGAAAAGTATTGAGGGTACTTTAATCACATTTTTTGCGGAAAAATCAATTTTCATTACGAAAAATATATTAATATGAAAAAAAAAATTGTGAAAAATGTTTCGGCGCAAACAACTGTCACAGATTTATAATTTAAAATAAAATGTGGAAATTTTAAACAATTTTAATTTTGTTTATCAATTTATAAAATGAATTTCCATCAAGTTAAGATCGATAAAATTAAACAATTAAAACTTGAAAAATTATTGCAAATGTTTAAAAAATTCATACTAAAAATGTGATTGTGTAAAAAATTCACTTGATTAATTTTTGCTATAATTTCAAAAAACAAATCCATCCATGATTGCTCTTAACCTTATTAAAAACATTTGCTATAATTGTATTATGATAAATTCAACAAGAGTGAAGCTAAATTTGGTCATCAATTGTTTACCAACTAAAATGGATTATAATAAAAAAAAAACAATCCAGTTGGTATCGCTGAAAATTATTCCCGCACAATTTTAAACGATTTAGTAAATTGTTAAAGCCATTTTACTACTTTGGTAAGGTAAAAGGAAGATTTTCCCAATTTTAAACTTTCTTAACATCTTACTATCTCTTAACAATTTGCTAAAGTTAAAACCACAAAATGGTTACTTTAACTTTTTAGCAATTTGCTAAATCCATATTAGTCCAATCAAATTATTCAAAAAATATAGAAAATATCTACAAAAATTTGGGAAGAGAATTTTATTGTTTTATTTTAAAGAGTATCTCTTGGGGATTCCTAAACCACAATTTTCCAATAAAAAAACCCTCTGCGTAATCCGCCATTTTGAAAAAGGTGTTTAAAAGTGTTTACTCAATTTTCTCAACCGCTATTGGTCGTACAGTAGCTATTTTTGTTGACTTTTGTAGGTAAACATGTTTTTTACAATTTTTACCTAGTTTTTTTTTTTTTTGATAACTCCTTCCTATACAAATTTATTGTTGAAAAACAAGCAAATTTTCGATTTTAAAAATGGTTTTTCAAGTTTATCTCACTCAAAGTCCATCCGAACCAAAAATCACTTTTGCTACTTTTTATAGAACATTAAGTTTCCAAAATTTCTGTTTATTTAGATTTCATGTAAGACAAAAAACTTTCAAGATATAGCACGACAAAAATTCTAATATTATATATTAAAGTGTCGATTTATTTTATTAAACTGCCCTAGTTGTTCCCCGTTAGATTAACAAATATAAAATTTCTAACATACCTGTAGAAAAAGGTTATACCTCAAATTGTGTATAATTTGTTTCTTGAAAATTTAAAATTTTTCATCATATTTTGAATGTAAAATAGTATGTATAAAGTTGACGGGACATTTACACAACCTTTTAGTAAAACATTTTTTGCCCCTCCCCAATAATTTTTATTTAAGAATTTATCCACATTTGCAAGCTAAATTTTGAGATCTTAATTTAAAAAATCTGACCAGCAGAAATGAAGTAAGGATTTTTCAAAAGGAAAAAAAAGCTGATTAGAAAAAATTATATAAAATAACATTAAAAAAAAACAAATATAAAAATCAATTTTATCTAACCGGCTTTTTTTCCTTTTTTAAAAATCTTAACTTCATTTCGGCTACATGAAATTGGGCCCCATGAAAAATGGCCCCAAACGAAAAATGAGAAATGGCCCCGAATTTGGGGCTCTTTTTCATAATGAAAAATGGCCCCATTTTCAAAATGGAAAAATGACCCCAATCTTATGTAAAATGGCCCCAAACAAAAAATGAAAAATTTTGCGTCGGTTTGGGAGAGCCTTGCCTCCACCGCTTCGCGGGTTCAAGGATTTAAACTCCCTTTTCGGGGCCTCTGTCCCGCTCACGCGACTCCGTCGCTCCGCTTAGGGTATGCTCACTCGCCTGGCAGGCGCCTATGTTTTCCGTCGGTTTGCTATCGAAGTTTTTTTTTTTCAAAAAGTATTTTCGTTGAAGATTAAAAGTTTGGGGCCATTTTTCGTAATGAAATTTTAAAATGCAAAAAGGCCCCAAAACCATGAAAAATGGCCCCAATTTACAAATTCTTAAATTTTTTTGTTGTTTCCCATATACATTTTTGGACCATTTTTCATTTTATGTTTGGGGCCATATTTCATTGGGGCCAAATTTCATGTAGCCCTTCATTTCTACCGAATTTTTGTAGATATTTTTGATAATTTTATTGGACTATATGGCATCTGATGGTACATCGCACCGATGGAACCGAGGTCCAGGTTCGATTCCTGCTGGTACACAGATTCTTTTTTTTGTAACTAATGAAGTTAAAATGATAAAAATATTAACATCGAATACTTTTTTAGAGCACATATTCAACTTTATGTGTAATTAATTTACAACGCATAAAAACAATAATTGTGTTCATCAAATTTAAACCTAAAAATGTTAAGCCATGTGCTTAATTAGCAATTTACTAGTTAGAAAAAGGTTTAAAATGTTGGAATATCTTAGCAAATTGCTAATTAACTAGGAAATTGCTGACTAGTAAAATGCTAAGCCCTTAACAATAGGTTGTTTTAAATTTTACGCCACTGTCATTAAGGCAAGGATATGATTTATAAAAATACTAATCCACTTTGACAAAATAGTAAAAGCAAAATGCTGTATGCATTTTTTTTAAATAAATATGTTGGTCTTATATAT
Source organism: Melangyna quadrimaculata (assembly GCA_949320155.1). NCBI lineage: Eukaryota > Metazoa > Arthropoda > Insecta > Diptera > Syrphidae > Melangyna > Melangyna quadrimaculata. Next base: position 329,833,348 of record OX439483.1, read on the forward strand.
ATAGATGACTACGAAGCTGTAGACTCAAAAGTACATATATGAATTCAAATATTATTGCATTGGACAATCAACGAATGGAAGGTGGAAAAGGTGCGGGGGCACCGAAAGGTGGCCCAGCAAAGATGAAAAAGCCGACAACGGCAAAGTCAGAAGAGGCAGCCAAAGCTGTTCCAACAACAACATCTTCAACAAGCAAGTCAGCAACGGCATCAAAACCGGGGACATCGAAAGATGCCCTGGAAACAGCATCATCCGATGCCGGTACGGTACCGCCAGCCGACCAGCCGAAAAAGAGGAGAAGGAGGGTAAGGAGTGTACCCAACCTCAATGTAAAGCGCCGCTCCATCACCACAGCTCAGCTGCCAGCTGGATGGGGGGAGAGGGCGCATAGAGACAAAGAAGAAATAGCAGCAAATGACAACAAGCAATTAAATTCCTCGTCATCAAAAGCCATTGATGATGACGAGGAAATTCAATATATGTCGGAGGGTGGAGTAGGGCTCTACACTAGCGGCGAAAAGAATCACTTCGTGAACCTCACATCGCCAGAGATGTCAGCAGCAGAAGATGATGATAGAGAGGAGCAAGCCCTCCACAGAAAAATCACTGAAGTACAGGAGCAGATAATGCACCTCAGCGCCGAGCTTGACCCCATGATACAAGCGCTGAAGGAGAAGCAAGAAGCTCGTCGTGAAAGAGAAAGGCAGGAGCGGGAAAAAATAAAGTCACTACAGGCTACACAAAAAGTAGCACAACAGCAACAGCAACAAAAGCAGCCTCAAAAACAGCTGCAACTAGAACAGCCACAGCAGCAGCAAATACAACAGAATAAGAATCAGCAACAAAAACAACAGCAGCCGATCAAGAAGCAGCAACAACAACAGCAGCAGCAGCAGAGGGAACACCAGCAGCAGCCACAGCCGCCGAATAATAAAAAAGAAAAGGTGCCGCCCATTAACGTATATAAGATGGACCTAAAAGAGACCATTGATCTATGTAAGTCGGCCATAGGCCAAAACTTTATTATTAAAAAACTAAGCGTAGATAGACATGCTATCCACTGCTCCACAGTGGAGCAGCATAAAATTGTTAAAAATTTACTAAAAGCTTCCACAACTAAATTCTTCTCGGCGATCTCGACTTTATCGAGGTCAAGCCATTTACCACAGTCCGAGCAAGACGAGAGAAGCGGAATTTGTCCATCTTCCTTGTCCAGCTCTCACCCAACAGCAAATTGGATAGTTTGAGGAGTATCTCCGTCCTCAACTACCAATATGTGACATGGGATAAATTAAAAAGGCGCGGTGACATGCTTCAATGCATGCGCTGCCAAAGGTTCGGACACGCCGCAGCAAATTGCGAAATGCAGTCACGCTGTGTTAAGTGTGGCGAGAACCACATTAAAGGGGAATGTAAGTTAGGTGAGGAAAGGGTCGAAGGCAAGGCCCTGCTCAAATGTGCACTCTGCCGGAAAGGCGGGCACCCTGCAAGCTATCGGGGATGTCCCATCTTTCAGGAACTGAAAAATAAAAAAGTAAGGCAAATAGAAGTAGAGAAACGCCCATTAACGCGTGCTCCCACAACAATGCCCGTTAACCCCCAAATCTCTTACGCCCAAATGGCGTCAGGGAGGGGTACAACGGTACAGCCTACGCCAAAGGCAGCCCCACAGGCCCACGTGCCTAAGGCTCCGGCGGAACAGGCGGATATTATGACCTTGTTGGTGGCCATTCAGGGCCAATTAACAGGTCTTCAAAAACAGATCGGGGAGCAGGCAAAGCGGGTAGACCATCTCTATTCTTATTTGCCTAGCTTAACGCAATTTATAGGTTAAGGGCGCGCTGCCGGAGAGGCCCTTTAGGATCCTTGCTGTGAATGTAAATTCACTGGTTAGGACCGAACGTAGAGAAAATTTATTCCAACTGTTGAAAGATCAAAGTCCAGATGTGTTTATGGCCAGCGAAACTAAGCTGAACCAGAAACATAAATTGACTCACAATACTTACAATATCGTACGAAGAGATCGGCCCAACTCCACTTTTGGGGGAGGTGTCGCAATCTTTGTACGAAAAGGCATTAATTATAAAGTTATATATAATAGTGAAGTACGCAGATTTCGGTTGCTTGAGGCGTGTATCGTATGCATTCCTCTCAAACATGGGAAGCGGATGTATGCGATTGCGGCTTATGCACCGGAATCACCTCAGCCAACTGAATTTTTAACAGAGCTCGAAAAACTTTTTCAATGCTTACAACTGAACTCGGAAGAGAATTACTATCTCATGGCCGGTGATTTGAATGCCAAACATGTAGATTGGGGAAATCAAATACAAAATCCGAGAGGTAGCCATCTATTTAATTGGATGAGTCAATACAACGTTGAGTATATGCTCGACCTTCTGGCTACTGATAGGCCTTCGTTTCCAAGAAGCGGTTCCTATCTGGATCTATTGCTTAAGGACTCAAGACTGACAATTACTGACACTGTGGGTCAACGACCTAGAAACTGTTTACGAACGATCGAGTACGACAGTGACCACTGCGGACTTGCTGCCGTAATTCAACTTCCAAACGAGCTCGTGGAGTTGGAGGAGTATGTGCCGGTGAATTCTTACAATTACAGTAAGACTCGCTGGCCACGCTTCACCAGCGCTTTATCGAGTGAACTACGTACGAACAATATATCCCCACCAAATGACAGGAATTTAACAAATACTGAAATTGACGAATACTTAGAAAAAATGGACCATACGATATAACGAACAATGCAAAAAACAATACCAAAATACAAAGAACGCGAAGCCACAGACATGTACCGCAACGCGACCATCGACACACTACACAGACAAAAAAGTGGACTTCTGACAAGACTGAAACTTTGGTACAGACGGTTTACTGACATACACGATCTGGAGATTAGGACACTGAAGTCGTCAATTAAAAACATCAACCAATTGATCAAGGAAAATTACCGGTTGTCTATTAATTTGTATTGGGACAACAAAATTCGGGCCGTTAATTCTAGCGACCCGAGTATGTTTCCTCAAATTAATAAAATATTTAGACGGAATGATCAAAACGAACTTCCGTGTCTTAAGCTTCTGAGAACGACAGAGAACAGAGACGTACTTCTGACAGCAGGCATAGATCCAGAGGAAGCCGTCTTGGACGATGACCTCTTTATTATCGAAGATCCTCGTGAGAAAGTGGAGGCTGTGGGGGCTGCTTTCCAGCAAGTGTACAAGGTGAATGCTAGCATTCGCCCGAACCATGACCTGGAAAACAGAGACTTGCTTCACCACTTCTACCTTCGAAATGAAATGACGCAATGGCGATCAGAGAATCTCGGTTTCACCAGGTTCAATGAAGAACACTTGGCAAACGCCACCATCGCCGAGCGAAACGGGGCTTATTCTCTGTTAATTTCGAAAGTTGAGCTCCTGCTCATCTTCGCTTCGTTAAAGAAAAAGAAGTCAGCAGGAATCGATGGTATATCCAACGTTGTACTGCGACATCTGCCTCAGGAAGCAGTTGACATTTATGCCACACTGTTTAACAACGCTCTGAATAATGCATATTATCCAGGGTGGTGGAAGACAGCTGTGGTTCATCGTCTCCCGAAAAAGGGAAAGGACAACTCCAATCCGGCGAATCTCCGGTCGATAAGTCTTCTTCCCAGTATCAGTAAGGTATTTGAGAAAGTTATAAATAGAGCTCTGTCCAAGTGGGCGGAGGACAACAATATCATACCGGACAATCAGTTCGGTTTAAAGGCGGGACATGACACCATTCATGCCGCGTCTAAGCTCGTTTCTGATGTCCAATGGAACAAATCTAAAAGACAGTGTACGGGTGCTTGTCTGGTTGACTTGGAGAAAGCTTTCGACACCGTATGGTTAGAAGGTCTGTATCTAAAGCTAGCCAGACTGGGCATAAGTAAACCGCTTTTATATATGCTTTATGATATGCTCAATGGTAGAAAGTTTGTTGTCAAAATTGGCAATGTAACTTCTAACGCAACCTTCGAAATTAAAAATGGTCTTCAAGAGGGAGCGGTGAACTCACCGATTCTATTCAGTATTTACACCAGCGATCTGATAGGTAGTCTAGCCCATGCCATAGCGTATGCCGACGATCTAATTGCGTACAGAACAGCTCCAACAGTTGAGGTCATCAGAATTCTCTTACAGCGTGACTTCGACAAGATTCAGCGATATTGCGATGACTGGAAGTTGAAAATCAACTTTCAGAAATCCGAAACCATTCTGTTCAGGACTACATTGCATGGAGCACCTAGGGATACAAGAAAGAACTGGCGCAAGCTGGTGATCGTAGGGCCACATGGACATCCACTGGCGAATAAAAGTGTAGTAAAGTACCTTGGCACCTGGATGGATCAGTATTTGTATTTCGACAGACATATAAATGCTGCTCTGACCAGAGCCAGGGGAGCTTTCGCCCTGACAAAACGGTTGTTTTTTAGCAGCCGTCTTGATAGCAGGGTTAAGGTGATTTGCTACATGGCCCTTATCCGGCCAATGATTGCCTATGGATGCCCGGTGTGGTTTAACGTTGCCCCATCTCAAATGGAAAAGATTCGGGTGTTTGAAAGACAGTGTCTTCGACGCTGCCTTGGATTACACAGAACACCAGAGTCGGAGTACAAACATTATTATTCCAACGAGGTTCTATACAATGAAGCCAACATTAACAGAATCGATAATTTTATAATCAAGCTGATTCGGGGTCACATTGCAAGAGCGATGTCCTCGGCTAATAGCTTAATTTTTGGGGCTTACTACCCCAACAACGAATACTTTGAGAGTGTGCGTTTGAGCGGTTATATTCCACCTAACGCATTCTTCTATTTAGACAGTCGGGGGCTGACACAGGATAGAGAGGCGGTTCCGCTAATCTACCACGTCTGCCGTAGAACTGTGGATAGGCGACTTCTTTATAGTCGAGACGTCATCGCACAAGGTGGAGCTGAGCGACTTCGGTTCAGTAGGACTGTGTCTGATAGGGACCGAAGAGATAGGGTGAAGCAGGAGAGCCAGTTTTGGTGGCTTAACGATGAAAATAATGATTTCTAAAGTTGAGCTTTTTGGTCTTGGCCGACTTACTTACAAAACAAAAAAATATAAAATTGAAAATGCTTGCTGTGGCTGTTCTAGTTTTTAAGTAGTTTGTAAGTAGTTTTATAGTAGTTTTAAGTAGTCTAAGTAGTTTTAAGATATTCTTAGGTAGTATGTAAGTTTTATATAAAAAATAAAAAAATGATACTGATACCAAGTTTTTTTTTTACATCTTTCTTGGTAAAAAATAAAACCAGATCGATATAAGTATGTAATTAGTTCTTAGGCCGAAAGGCAATAGTATTAAGTTATTGTTTAATTTAGAGCGCCCGCTCAGGGCCAGTAAGTTAGTTGTAAGATATTGATAAGTAGGCTAGTTTTTTTGAATTTTTGTCTAGCATTAAGATAGTTTTAAGTTGAAAAAAAAAAAAGTGCTCGGCAGTTGATCAGAAGGACGTGAGTTCGAACCCCGGAAAATTCAAGTTAGTACAAATTTAAGTTTTTCAATTTAATTAATATCTATACATTTCAGACAAACAAACATTGTGCTGTTCCTAGGCCCAAATGTTGAGAAAATTATGTAACATAATAAAAAATAAAATAAGCTAGAAAAAAAAATTTATTTTTCAACTGCATTAAGAGGCTTTTATAAAGTCTTACACAATATAATTTATTAGGCCTTTTTAAGACCTTATTATGCAAGCTATTTGTTTTCAAAGTAACTGCAAATGAAGGCCATATTAAGACCTTTTTATGCAAGTTATTTTTTGTTCATAGTAACTGCAGGTGAATGCCTTTTTAAGACCTAATTACACAAGTTATTTGTTTTCAAAGTAACTGCAGGTGAAGGCCTTTTTAAGACCTTAATGTACAAGTTACTTTTTTCATAGTAACTGCAGGTTATGGCCATTTTAAGACCTTTTTCAAGATCTTACTACGCAAGTTATTGTTTTTTCATAGTAACTGTACGGGAAGGCCTTTATAAGACCTTGCTATACAAGCTATTTTTTTTGATAGCATAACTGCAGGTGAAAGCCATTTGTTTGTTTCTTTAAGGCCTTATTAAAATGTTCGCGGAAAGATATTGATTTGCATAGCACTTGTGATGGAAGTTCTTATGGAGTTAATTATCTTGTATAACTTACGCCAAAGTGATTTGCATAAGACCTGTTATGGTTACTATACAAGCCAGAAAATAGCTTCTTTAAGGCCTTATTAAGATGTTCAAGGAAAAGTATTGATTTGCATAGAACATGTGTTGGTAGTTCTTATGGAGTTAATTAGCTTGCATAATTTACGCCAAAGTGATTTGCATAAGACCTGTAATGGTTACTATACAAGCCAGGAAATAGCTTGTATTGAACCTACTACAAGCTAAATTGTTAGTTGGGTTTTGTTCTGCTTTTTTTAATTTCTTTGCTTGATTATTTCGGATTATGTCTTGAATTGTCTTGATTTGTCTTGAATAACTCGCGCAACTAAAAGTACCTGTTTAGACAATAAAAAAAAAACTAATCAGTACTTTCTCACTGCTGAGATTCAATTTCTAAAATTCTAATTTTGTTCGGGTATTCCTCAGGGAAATTATTTAGACTAAAAACTCGGTTTTCATGACAAAATTCTTACCTTAATTATCAAGGATTTATACGTGATGAAACTGGAACTTTATATTTTCTCCTGCCGGAGGAATTTTCGCCGCCATATCATGGTCTTTAAACACATGGTTCTGGTGATTCGTTGCAAGTAAAATTGCTTTTTCTCCACCTTTAGTTTTCAATAAGAACGCAACCGAAAGACAAAAGAATTTTATGAGTTCTTGCGTTTACTTTTTCTCTTTCAAGAATTACCTTTGTACCTATATATATAAACTATAGTACTGTACTATTTTACTTAGGGTTCGCAAATAAAACTTATTTCCTTTATTCAAACTGAAACTGCAATTAATTCACAAAATAAAACGCTTTTTATTCCAAATACTTTTTCTTCTGTTACTTTTATTATAACCAAGCACAAGTATGCAACTCTTTATTCACACTGACATTTATTCATTTACTTTCAAAATCAAACTACCGCTTTCGGACTGGTGCCCCTGTATTTATACCCGAAAATAAAGGGTTCTAGAATTTTCTGGGGTCTGCCAGAAGGTGCTTTCCAAAAAGGTTTCGTCAATATTCCAGTACGAACGAGGCTGGACACCAACCGTGATGGATTTAATTATTTATTTCACTCAAAGATGGCGCGGAAAGTTGTACTAATGTGTGGTTGTTTACATAACTGGGCATATTCACCACAGTACTATCATGGTGAATGTCGAATGGGCTGCAAAGGTGCAGAAAATTAAAAAGTGTGAAAAAAATTTGGGAATTCTCCTTGGTTTGTTGGGTCCTGTGCGTTTAAAGAGGAAGGGTGGTTTTTTTTACAACTTGTGTGCAATGCAAGAAGACAATCGTGACGTCGCGTCGGCCGGCGGCGGCATGAAGGTCAAGACATAGGTAGATTGTTTTTTTTTTTTGCTTTCTAGATATTTATGTATGTAGGTCTGTTGGCAAGAATATCAGTGATGCAATAATTCATGAGTTTCATGGCGATGATGTTTTTTGATGAGTATGGCTCATGGTAGGTAGTTAGGTATGTCGCTTTTTTATTTTAACCTAGAAAGGTAGGTATGTTTGTAGATAATTTGTATTAATATCTAGGTAGGTACTAGGTACATGTAAGAAGGTACGTACCTTATTTTTATGTGAATGTTAATTTATTTATATTATAGATTTAAATGAAAGAATAAAAATTGCAACAGCTTAAACTAGAAGTATTAAAAATAGGTAGGTATCTATATACTAAAATTTATATAAAAGCAAATTTTATTCAGGGTTTCACTAAGAGCGGAATTTTTGAAATTCACACGTTTAATAGGGTAAAACTGAATCAAAGTAAAAAAACTAACTTCTAAACGCGACGTCGTAGATACTTGATTTTTTTATTTGAAAGATTTTGAAAAATTAGGCAAAAAATATTCACAACTTTTTTGTATTAAAAATCTACAAACCGAGATGTACCCGGTTTTAAAACTGAAAATTGATAAATAGTCGTTTCGAAAAGTACTTAGTAGTTATACGGGGGTACATTTTTTATTTTTTTTATTTTTACATATTTTTATAGGGGATGAACAAAAAATTTATTCATGTTTAAGCAATTTTTGACAGGATTTTTTTTTTTCATACCCAAAATGATTTTTGAAAAAGGGTAAATTATTTTGGTAAATTTTTCAATCTATTTGATTTTTACCGGGTGGTTGGAAAAATCTAAAATTTTAATATCTTATAGATATATTTGATAGCAATCAAATGGTAAAAATGTTATCTTTCTAATTAATCATTTGATAGATTTATTTAAGAAAGGGTAAACATTTTGAATTTTTTTTTTTTTTGGTTTTTTATTAATATCTTTTCAATAAACAGTGTCAGTGTATTGGTGTCACAATTGATTTTTTAAAATTCATACAAATTCAAATAAAATCCATAGAAATGCTTTGCTTTGTTCATTGTCAACAATCGTCAACCAGTGCAAATCAACGTTATCTCAAATCGATTTTTTTATTTTTTTAAAATAATAATACTTAATATTTCATAACGAATGAAACATGAATTAAAGATAGAAATTTATAATCTAAATTTCTGTGTTAAAATATTTGCATAATCTTAAAAACTTCATACTAAAAATGGGATTTAGTGAAAAATCAATTCGATTTTTGGTACTTTAAATTCAAACGTTAATAAAAAATTGTAGTAGCCCGTAGCGTAATGGTTAGTGCGTTCAACTGTCACGCTGGAGCTCAGGGCTCGCTTCCCAGCCTCGTCCACCTAAAAACTAAATAGTTTTTTTTCAGGGCTACTGCCTCTTGCGAGGAATTGACAAATCCTCCAAGAGTATCACTTGCCACGAATAAGTGCTTCTCGTCTAGCCGTTCGGATACGGCATAAAATTGTAGCTGCTTTCCATTCCTGTCGATAGGCGCACACAGGAATGGTTGCGAGTTGTTAGTCACTAGGTCCTGGTTCTTCATGAGCCGTTGCGCCACCCGATTTATTTATTTTTTTTAATAAAAAATTGATAAATTTTGAAAAACAAAACCAACACACTAATTGCTCTAATCCTCTTCTAAAGCTTATACATTTTTAGTGATTATTGCAACAAAAGCCACTTTAAAGTTAATTTAATTGATTTATTTACCAATAAAAATGCAAAGTGGATCATGCTTTTTCAAGGAATTCTATTTTTATATTGGAAACACGCCCATCAAATATTTTCAAATTTAAAAATTATAAATTAAAATAAAATTAAAAATTTAAAAATTATAAATTTTGAAAATCTAATAAATCTAATAAAAAAGATCAAATCCAGAATTTTGTCAATTGTCAATTTGTCAATTGTCAAGATGTCTATAGAAAGGTTATATATTATCAGCATTTAAATACATATGTATGTACATTTAAAATATTTAGATGATTATACAATTTTGAGTGCTAATACGCCTGGACTAGCCTGGAATAGCTTTATTTTGGGTTAATTATAGTTAATATTATAACTATTTTTCTGCCAATTTTCACAACTTAAACTTGACGATAATCAACTTGTTGCTGAAATGATCATTTAGCCGGATTCTTCTTAGTTTAATGTGAAAGTTGCTTCATTTATTTTTTTATCATATCTTGAAAAGTAAAAGTCCTAGATCCATACGGTTTCCAGCGTTTGATTAAAAATTGACAAGAGTGTTACGTTTTGAAACCAAAAAATATGCTTAATTACATAAAATCTAAAAAAAAAATAGCTTGAAATTTTTTTTATTTTTTTTTTCAAAATGTTGACTTGGAAAATTTATTTTTCAAAAACTATTCACTCGAACAACTTAATTCAAAAATTATGTTAAAGAATAGGCTTTTGGGTTTTCAATATGCTATAGCGTCAATCTGTAGGTGTTACCGTTATTTTTTAATATTTTTTTTGGAAATTGCCCCTCCCGCCAAAACGGAGAAAAATAGACCCCTCTCCCATACGAATTTTGTCTTGTCTAAGTCCAACCTATACGCTCCAGCCTTTTATGACACCTTATCAAAATCACCCTGTATACACGTACTAAATATCTTCTCAAAAAAATAGTTTTGGAAGAAAAAAGTACTTTCATAAGTTTCGATTTTTTCTCTAAAACTAAACTATATACCAGCTCCTGGTTCTTAGCGTTTGACTAAAAACTAATTACAGCAATCGTTGGAACAAAGAATATTACGTAAAATTCTGAAGTAAAAAATGCTAATAAATTTAGTTTTTTGTATGTATGGACCCACCTATATTTGTCGGCATAATAAATTGTAAATTTCTTTAAAAGATTTCGAGTCAAACTCAAATCATGCAAACAACCTAAATATTAATAAAATAATTTATACGAATATTATCTACCTATGTACGGCAAATAAGAATCTTTGCAAGACAATTTAAGAAAAAACTACCCTCAATAACATACGATTACATTTATACCTACAAACGTACTTACACAACGTGAACATATTTTTCTTTCCCGCATTAAAATCAACCTACCTCCACGCATTATTCTTTCCCGCATAAAAAACTATATTCCTTGCTTCAAGGATGATGACAACTACAACGCAAAAAGCTAACTTACATGTCTACTTCTCTTCTCGCATATAGCATATCAGTAAATTAAGCAAAAAAAATAACCTTGCATTGCACATTCAATCAAAGAGGATACGAACATTTTGTTGCCATTCTCTTCACCTTTTTCCCATTATTGACGTTTAACAAAACATTTGATTGGTAATCTCGCTTATTCCATTTGATTCTTACCAGAATCGAAAAAAATACATTCCTCTTGCTCTAACTACCTAGCTTCGATTCTCTGATAAATGGAAGTCTCCCAAAAATTGAAGTCTCCGCCGACAATTGTCTCCCATAAATGGAAGTCTCCGCCGAGCTAAAGTGGCGCCACCAACGAAGCATTGTTGCACAAAAAAATTTTGTCCATTATAGTACTATAGTTTTCATATACAAGGGAATTACTAAAATGGATATTTAAGAATTGCGGATTAACTCACCAAAAATGGATTTTTCTCCCAATTGGGATTTATTGCGTTGATGTTACTACGTCGGCGGCCAGACACTAATAGAAATGTGTCGACCACTTCGATTTCAGAACAGACTAGAGTGAAGTTAGCCACAGCTACATGGAATGTTTGGAAATGAGACGAAAAGATCTGTTCCAATTTTCGAACATTGAATATTCTTACTCGGAAAATTATAACAGTTGAAAGTTTTAGCATTATTTTGATGAATTGCAAGGCGAGAACACATTACTAAGTTCTGAAGAACTCAAAAATAGTTTGAGACAGTCAATTATGATTTGGTTTGACTTTTTCTCAGACTTGAGTTCTAAATGTTCATTCAGCTATTCCTTACATATCGAAATGGAAGGGAAAAATAGAGCCGGGTAAAGCATTCCACATTCGGGTAGTTCGGCTAAAAAAAGAATCTCTATACTTGACAGTACGTCCGAAGTTGGGCTCAAGGGTAAAGTGATGTGCATTCCTGAAAGTACGAGTATTACGGTTAAATTCTTTTAGGGGCGGAATGCAACTGACTATTTCAGTAGAGCACTGCTTATAAAAATAACGGTAAAACAACGAAAGACAATGCTTCAGTTATATTTCTGTCACCTATCATTTTCATAGCTCTTCTTTTTATCCTATCCAAAAGACACAAGTGGGTTGACGGAGCACCTGCCCAAACATGGGACTTGTACTCGAGTTTTGGACGGATAAAGGCTTTATATATAACAGCCAGATCAGATGCGGTGAAAAATTTCTTGCATCGCCGTAGAAAACCCAAACACGACATCAAACGCGACATCAAATATGTGATCATTCCACACAAGGTGGTCTGTGATACACATACCGAGTACTGAAAGGTTTTCGGTTTCCACAATGCCAGTGCCATTCATGGATAGCGGCATGGGGGTGGGTTTCGTTTGGATGACAGAAGACAGCATTGAGTTTTAGAAGCATTAAATTCCACGCGGTTTTTGATTCCCCATTGGACAATGCTGTCAAGATCACGCTGCCGTTTGAGTTCCTCATCCGAAGGATATGGATGTGAATCTAAGAACGAATATGAAAAGCTGAGGGTACTGTCGTCAGCGAAACAGTTTAATGGATTAGAAGTTTCAGATAAAAGATCGTTTATGAAAATAAATAAGAGAGTCGGGGAAACAATGGAGCCCTGGGGTACACCAGGATTTATTTTGTGGATTTCAGACTTGAAACCGTCTAATACAACTTGTATTGAACGGTCCGAAAGGTAATTTCTAATCCAACGAAAAAGAGATTCATCGATACCAAATGCGCGTATTTTCGATAAGAGAGCTTGATGCCAAACTCTATCAAACGCTTTAGAAATATCAAGCGCAATAATCTTACTTTCTCCAAAACGATGTAACGATTTGTTCCACTGTTCGGTGAGATATACCATCAGATCACCAGTGGACCTATTGCTTCGAAAGCCGTACTGCCGGTCATTAAGAAGCTTTCGTTCTTCGAGATATTTCTTGAGCTGAATACTGATCAGCGTTTTCATGACCTTGGAAAGAAGGGACGTAAGTGCAATTGGACGATCATTTGAGGGTGAAGAAGATACGCCTTTTTTAGGGACTGGCTGGACAAATGCTGTTTTCCATCCACTCGGAAAGAGACCAGTAGAATAGGACAGATGGAAAAGCTTACGCAGTGGTTTTGCCAGCGTTGAAGAATACTTCTTCAGAACAATGGGAGAGATACTATCCGGACCAGCGGATTTGTGTTATCAAGATCTTTTAGGACTCTGGCAACTGCACGAGTGCGAAAGAAGATTCGTCCCATAAAATCGTTTGCGTTCTCCAGTACGGGAGAACTCATAACACTTTCTGGCAGTACGGGAGAACTCATAACACTTTCTGGCAGCGTCGAATTAACAGCAAACTGTGCTGCAAGCAAATTGGCTTTCTCTAACGAGCTGACAAAAGGGGTGTCGTTGAAGACGAGCGTTGAAACCGACGACAAAGTGGCATTTCGTATGTTCTTTGCAAATGACCAAAAAATTTTACTACTTTTGGGACATTGTAGAATTTTTAGCCTTAATTTTTGGTCACGCACAAAATTGGGTTCTTCGAATATGGCCGGTACAGGACTTCTTGGCTTGTTGAAACTTTTTCCGGTTTTCTTCAGTAGGGTTGGCTTTGTAACTACGGAAACTTACTTCTCTGACCCTAATAACCTCTTTACAGCTCGAAATAAACCACGAGTTTAATTTGGGTTTGATAGATTTTACCCTATTCGGGATAAAATTTCTCATTCCACAAAGAATTAAATTTGTGATCATATCTGCACTGGCGTCTACGTCACTATCGAGGAAGCATAGTGACCAGTTAAAGTTACTGAAGAAACCGTTGAGACCGTCCCAGTTGGCTTTCTCGTATTGCCAAACGGTTCTCGTTGGTGCTTTCTCTATAACTAAGTTTTGTTGGCACGAGAAATTAGCAGATATGACACAATGGTCTTACGAGCCTAGAGGCGATGATACACTAATAGTGTATTTATCAGGGTCAGAGGTAAGAAACAAGTCAAGGGTGTGCGGATTGACCTGCAACATCCGGTATTCGAGTTGGCTCGTCAACAAGCTGAGTGTTGTCTGACCCGAACAGCGAAGCCAACTAGAATTGTGTACATTGAAATCGCCCGCAATGATGATTTCAGTGTGAGGGTGATGGGCAACAATTCTTTGAATGGAGTCGGACAGAGCATCAAATTCGTTACAAGTTGAATTTCTGTCCAGATTAGGATTTCGATAAGGAAAACAAGTATGAATGATGTGCTTATTTACTGTGAATTTTAAACGCACGAAGTTGAAGTTTGTGTTAGAACACAAACCATATTGTGGTTAAAGTCGGTACGAAACATCATTTCTTATGTAAACGGCAACACCATGACGGGGAAAGAATAATGGCACCAAGTTATACCCAAATAAATTAAATTCCGAATGATCAGAATTTTCACCTATCTGAGTTTCACTCAGTGCCATAACAGCTCTCCTGTTTTTTGCAGTGTGAACATATGTGGCATAAAAATTCCTTCTAAGCCAACGAATGTTGCTAAAATCAACTCTAAGACTACCAACCATTTCGATACTCTAAGCTTACGAAAACACAAGTCAGACAATTACCTAAGATGAATATTTAATTCTAGTTCCCAAATGGATTGTAAATAAATCTTGTTCGTTGTCGTCGACGTTATTGAAAACAGATAGAATATCTATGTTTTCGTTGTTGGGGGAAGTGGAAGGTTGATTACTTTCGTTTACATTTATTTCGATTCGAGACAAAGCGTCGGCGCGGCGTCGGCATTTGAGTTTAGTGTTCCCTTTTTATAAAAAAATGTCGTAATTATACTCTTCCAATTTTAACGTCCAACGAAGTAACTTTGTATTTGGCTCTTTTAGCGAAAATAGCCAAGTAAGGGGTTTATGGTCAATTATTATTTGGAACTTTCGGCCAAAGAGATAAAGCCTAAAATATTTGGTATCCCAAACTATGGCTAAATGTTCCTTTTCAATTGTACTGTAGCCTTGCTCAGACTGCGATAAAGTACGACTTGCATAATAAATCGGCTTATCAGATCCAATGAGCCCTTCTGAGAGTATCGCGCCTATAGCAAAATTACTCGCATCCATAGTAAAATTGCAAGGTTTTGAAAAGTCCGGTTATTGCAATATAGGGTCATTGCATAGCAAAGCCTTACAAGTTCCAAAACAGTTGAAAACGAAGACACTCTGTAAGTGGTTTTGTGAGCTTAGCAAAGTCCTTAATAAACTTTCGGTAATAGCCGAGGAGTCCGATGAAAGATTTAATCTGTTTTTGGGTTTTGGGAATGGGGTATTTTTGAACTGCCATTATTTTTTCAGTATTGGATTTGACTCCATTAGCAGTTACCACATGTCCCAAAAAATAAACTTCTTTTTGGGAAAAAATTTACTTTTTAAGCCGAATTTTAAGATCTGCTTCTTTTAGGGTTTTGAAGACCTTATTCAAACTTTCAATGTGTTCTTGCCGGGATGTCGAGAACACAATGATGTCGTCCATATAGACTAGATAAATTTTCCCTTGAAGATCTCGCAGAACATTATCCATGACGCGTTGAAATGTCGATGGAGCATTCTTTAGGCCAAGAGGCATACGAACGCACTCGTAATGACCGTTGTCCACACAGAAAGCTGTTTTTGGAATATCATCGCTTTTTACTTCTATTTGGTGAAAACCAGAAGCTAGATCAAGTGTCGTAAAGTAAATGGATCTGCCTAATTTGTCGAGAATTTCACTGATGTTTGGTATAGGGTATTTATCGTCAATTGTCTTTTCGTTTAATTTCCGGTAGTCTATAACTAACCGCCATTTTTCTTTTCTATTAGCGTCTCTTTTCTTGAGTACTAACCAAATTGGAGAGGACCAAGGTGGGTCGAATGATGTTCGGGTTAAGCATTTCGTTGACCTGATTTTGGATTTCATCCTTATGTACAGTGGTGAATACGAAAATAGCAGTACGTAGAAAATAAAAGAAATATTGAAAAAACTTTAACCACCGTGTTTGACGGTTTTCGTTGTGTATTGTGGTAGGTATTCGGTGTTCGGAGGACGTCTAACAAACTGCCGGGAACCAGTCACCATACAGAACAGTTTTGGACTCATCCGTCCATAAAATATTTCGCCAATTTTCCACAGAAAAGGACGCAAATTTTCTAGCGAACGTTTTTCCTTATATTTTGTTTGTAAGTAAAGGCGTTTTTCTTGGGCTACGTGCTGGTGGTCTTCTTCGCAATGGTCTTCTTCGAGCGGTCATATCACTTACTTCCATATTTAGCTCTTTTCTGATTTGTATAGCCGACTTTTTTGGATCTAGTTTGGCCGAACTCACAATCCTTCTATCATCCTGACATGTTGTTTTTCTTATTCCACCTCTGTTTTCAGACTTTTTTATGAATTTTATAGCATGAGCTATCATTTTGGCGGAGCATGAACAAATACGCTGGATTTCGGTATAAGATTTCCGTTCTCTGCGTAACAACAGTATTAAACTTCGTTGCTCACCGGTGGAATGCTTACCACGACCCACTTTTGTTGATACAAAAAAAAACCGTTATTGTAAAAGCCCATTCCTGGTTAAAAATATTTTTTTAAAAGAAGCTTACTTATTTTAATATTATTTTTTAGACAATTTTTCAATTAATTCAAAAAAATGTTAAATTATTACAGACCACTGCTATTTTAATGTGCACACGAAATAAGATCTACAATAGCAAAAGTAACTGTTTTTCTATGATCATGAATTGTTTCCTATTGTTGTCTCTTTTTTTATCATGCTTAATATTTTCTCTTAAGCTGAGTGCTTTCATTTTTAATGAGTGAGTTCAGAGCTAAGAGTATTAAAACAATGCTTAATTTTTATAAAACTACTGCTATTTTCGTGTTCACAGCTATACATAAGGGTAACGATTGGACTTAGTATAAATTGGTATATTATCTTTGGTGATGATTTCATGCTTAATAGCATTTGGAAATGATATATTTTGCCCATCTCCAAAGAAAATATCCCAGTATCTTTTACAAAGATTAAGTAACGCATTTTTTTCATCGGTATTTAAAGAATTTGTATTAATCAATTGTGATATATTGGAATTGTATAAGTTCTTAGTATTGTTAATTGAAAGGTTGTGAATTTCCATAAAACTATTAGGGTTTAGTGATTCAGATTTAATTGGAAGTATTGATTACTTCTACAAAAGAAACTTTGTAAATCCCTTTAGGTATTATTAAATCATTTTGTATAGGAGTTGGTTTAATAAATACATTGTCGAATTCAGTGTCTACTGGTACATAGCACACTGCTTTGCACAAACCAGGCACTGTGTATTTTCTAGACATGAGATTGGGTTTATAACTTAAAGGTATTCTGGCATTTTCAGATTCTAATGCTGGATTAACACGAATGACAAAAGTGTCATAAAATCTGTCATTATAGTGACAAAGTAATGACACAATCAATTAATTTTTGACATGCATATACACGAAGACAAAATAATGACTGTTTTAGATAATGACAATTTTGTCATAAAAGAATGAGCAAGTTCATTCTTTCTTCCGGCTTGTCATAATTTTGAAAATGGTGTCATTGTGCGTTTACACGATGTCATTTTTATGACAATTTTTATGACTAGTTTGGCATGTCATTATTTTTATGACAAAAATTATGACAAATATGAAAACCATTTACACGAAAATGACAAAAATGACAGAAATAATGACATTTTGTCAATCGTGTAAATCCGGCATAATACTGAATTCTTAAGATCTACTTCTATTCCGAGATTTTTCATCATTTCAGTTCCAATTGAACCATCAAAATAATTGTGGAATTTGAAAACTAAAACGACAGTGTGCCCACTTGTAGGCACAATATTTTAATTAATAAATCGAGGAACACTAATTAAGTATTTTAATTAAATATTTATTTTACTTTTAGTTTTAGTCTAAGTTAATTTAAGTATAATTTTAATAGCAAGTTTAAAGGACAATGGACATTTTGGTCTATCGATGTAACACATTATGACCTATATCATTTTAAAGGTCTCGATGAGAACTATCTTTTATTATATGGGCAAAAGTTTGTATCGCGTGCAGGGAAGGTGTTATGGACGATAATGTCATCGTTAATGCATCTTTTATTTATCGTGTAACTTCGGAACGACGTGACCAATTGAAGTCATATTTACAACATTTGTTAAGTGTTGTTAGATAACAGTTTCTAATTATGAACGGATCCGGTAGGTGGCGCTGTTGTCAAGTTATTGACAACAAATCTCTATTTATTAAGCAAAATCGCTCAGTTTTAGTCTAAGTTAATTTAAGTATAATTTTAATAGCAAGTTTAAAGGACAATGGGCATTTTGGTCTATCGATGTAACACATTGTGACCTATATCATTTTAAACTTCTCGATTGTATTGTATGGGCAAAAGTTTGTATCGCGTGCAGGGAAGGTGTTATGGACGTTAATGTAATTGTTAATGAATCTTTTATTTATCATGTAACTTCGGAACGACGTGACCAATTGAAGTCATATTTACATAATATGTTAAGTGTTGTTAGATACTAGTTTCTTATTATGAACGGATCCGGTAGGTGGCGCTGTTTTCAAGTTATTGACAAAAATTTTCTTAAATATAGATTTTATATGTGGCTCAGTAGTAAAGTTATTAGCAAATGCCTTATTTATAACGCAATGCCGTGCTTCATCTAATGGTCGATTTCATTCGGTATTTTTAATACCTATTATTATTTTCTTAAATGGTCGCGTTCGACTGAAAAAACACTGGATCAGTTAAAATGTTTGTCTCTGCATTAAAAAAAATACAATGTTTCTTACGAATCAACACACATCGAATAAGCAGTTAAAAACGTTTTGACAGATTCAGCGGTTTTTTAGCAATTATGTTTAATGTGATAAATAATTGTATATAAACATATCCAATCCCGAAATAAGGAGATTTTATAGGTAGTGTGGACGTATGGTTGATGTTTTAATGGATGTTTTAATACTATTGGTTTCAGTCAGATTGCAACAATCTCCAATTAATTTGCCATCGCTGCTTGGTAGCTGCTACTCGTTATGAAGCTAAACATGTTCAAAATGAACAACAACAAGAACATATACAAGAAACGGAACATCAATTCTCCTTCTATAACTCCAATTTAGCGCAACCTATCGGGTCCATATTTTGTGATTTTATTTTTTTGCAATAAACCAATGTTACATTTGAGTATGAGCTATTTTGCTTAATAAATAGAGATTTGTCAATAACTTCCGTTCATAATTAGAAACTATTATCTAACTTCAATTGGTCACGTCGTTTCGAAGTTACACGATAAATAAAAGATGCATTAACGATTACATTAACGTCCTTAACACCTTCCCTGCACGCGATACATACTTTTGCCCATACAATACAAGATAGTACTCATCGAGACCTTTAAAATGATATAGTTCACAAAGTGTTACACCGATAGGCCAAAACGCCCATCCTAAAAAACCCTATCGGGTCCATATTTTGTGATTTTATTTTCTTGCAATAAACCAATGTTACATTTGAATATCAGCGATTTTGCTTAATAAATAGAGATTTGTTGTCAATAACTTGACAACAGCGCTACCTTACGGATCCGATCATAATTATCTCTGTTATCTAACAACACTTTTAACATGTTGTGTAAATATGACTCCAATTGGTCACGTCGTTCTGAAGTTACACGATAAATAAAAGATGCATTAACGAGTACATTATCGTCCATAACACCTTCCCTGCACGCGATACAAACTTTTGCCAATGCAATAAAAGATAGTACTCATCGACACCTTTAAAATGATATACGTCACAATGTGTTACATCCAAAGGACGCAATCCATACAAAAGTGCCCATTGTTCTTTAAGTTTTAATATAAGTTTATTCTTTTAGCACGTTGCCTTATCATACCAAAGTCTAGAACAGAATAATTAATTTTTAAGAAGGCAAAATGCCGGAAGTGCAATAATGCGATAACTAGTTGTTAAGTTGGTAGATCTTGATTCTTATATTAAAAGTTTGGTATGCCAATTAAGGTTTGACCTGAAGGGCCAAAGTGACAATTAAGGTTTGACTTGAAGGGCCAATGTAGAGGTGAGTGTGCGAACACGCTACAGACAGTAATTTATTTGTATTAAACTCTCTTAAACCTTCTAAATGTATCTTTTGATCTATACATTATTTATTAAAAATTGTTTTGATCTCAACGGGCTCTATTGTTTGTATATATTTACTTTTAATAATTCCTGGGTTGATAAAGGATTTATTACTTCCGGTATCTATGAGAAACTTGAAGTTTTTGTTATTTAAACTTTGTATATTAATATATGGTAATATGTTTGAATTATGATTATTTATTTCTAAATAACCGATTGTGTTTCCGAGGCTCGTAATCAAAAATTTGAGTCGTCGACTTCGCTCTCAATTATTTGACTTTGAGACTGGTATTCACCGAGCGGTCATAACTTAAGAGCCTCATAAACCTGTTCACCAAGCAATATTAGTGAACATTTACAAGCGCTCGCAAAAGTTATGACTGGTCTGGAGTACTCCTAAGTTACGAGCGCTCTCTTCGAAAAGTTGTTCGAAAAATTTCGTAATAAAACTTCACTTCTCTCAAACTGTCACTACTGTCGTCACACTGAAAAATGTTTGCATTAGTTTTCAATTTAATAAAATATATTTTAACAAAATAAAAACCGATCAACCGAAAAAACGTCACCGTCGCGTCGTGGTAAATTATGTGTTATTGCTGTAAACAAAACAATTAATCTGTGTATAGAATGGATCCAAGGAAAAAAAAAAATCTCGAGTCGAACAAGCATCAACGTGTACCAGTAGTCGCCAGCGCCGGCAGTAATCTCAACTACGGTCCCTTCAATGACGCGGATAATGTCGAAAACTGCTTCCGCAGCTGTGTTTGGAACAGTCTCATCATCGGGAAATTAATATACATATCTCCAAGTGCCAACAACACAGCTCCAGACGTAGGGATGAAAGAGTATCCAAACGGCACAAGACCCAACAAATCTTCAGCATCAGCAATTGACGGTGGCCAAAGCGGAGCAGAACTTAATTGTACTTCTTAATTATAACTTCTCATTTATGTAGAATCTTTAAAGAAGAACATTGGTTTTGAATAACTATGAAGAGCAATTCAACTTTTGCAAGTGGCATTCTTTAATTCCAACAATGAAAAAGAACAAACTTTGTCCAGGGCATAGATCTCTTTCCTGGTGCCAACGAATAAGTTACTCCCTGTCGAGCTGCAAGTTTTTTAAATTCTCCAAGAATAAATTGTGAAAATGAGAGCCATGTATAGATATGTAACGGTACACCTACCTTGTTAGAATATTTAAAACATTGAGTTAAAGATTATAGGTCACCAACTCTAATTTTGTGTAGGATTTAAAGATAATAGAACAAAACGCAAATAAAATTTCGTTTCCCTTTCCTAGTTTTCTCCGGCACTTTAAATCATATGAAGCCCCTAATGATGCAGCTGAAAAAATAAATATTATTTGTACAAGACTAAATATCTTCCAAAAAAGATTACAAACTTTCTAACTTAGAGAAGAGAAATTTAAAATTCTAGATGCATGCTTCAAGGATTTTAAACATTCAGTACCAAAAACTCAGGTGCATGAGATGAAAACTGTTGGTAAGTTATATACCTATACATCCCCCTTATTTATAAAGAAAAAATACTTATTTTAGCTCCAGTGTTTAGGAAAACTACACCATGGAATACAAATTTTTGTGACTCAAACTAAAGGCACTAACTTTGTGCTCCATTTGAGTCCGGTACAGTTTTATTCCATGGTGTAGTTTTCCTAAACACGGGAGCTGAAATAACTATTTTTTCTTTATAAATACGGGGGTTAAGCCTTTTAAAATTTGAACTAAAATATGTATAACGATTTAAATTTGTATCTTTTCTCAGCTGACGTAATTAAATTATATAAGTCATCAGTTTATACAACCGTACCTAATGATGCACTGAAAAAAGCTGACTTAATCGAGAGACAGATCAAATTCAACGGAAAAATAGCTTTTCCTAAAAGTTCAACTGTTGCTACTGGGCTAAGTATCGCGAGAAATATCTTGGTCATAGTACGAAGCGGTCTTTACCTTTACGTTTTGTTTATGTTTTCGAAATAAAAATGCTTTTGAAAATAAATTTAATTAAATTAATACAAATTATCGGACAAATTGTTCTAGCTTACAAGTAGTGGCCACAAATGTAGTCCGCAGTAGATAAATGAGGTAAATGATTAAGTATTATGGAGTGTACTATATTGGCTAAAACAAGCGACCAATAAAATAAGAAAAACATTTTGTAATATACTGCCTAAACCCCATGGCTTACAGTTTATCCATATTCAAAAATTATGCTCTTAAACTAAGCTTTCCAACGTTGTATATCTCAATTGTGGCCACTAAACGCACAATTTATTCCCATTCATTAAATTCGCTAAATCAAATAAAAAAAAGTAGAATTTCCTTACTGTTAAGCGAATTATTCACCAACCATGATAGTATTCGCTATTATCGGCCATTGGTATAAAAGTTCCTTTATTTTGGTGTCTATTTACATCGAAAGCGACCAATACTGTCATTTCAATAGAACCATATTGCAATTCATTTTTGGTCTGATTGCAATCTGTGTTGCCATATACTGCCTGAACACCATGGCCTACAGCTTTGTGTCGATACAAAAAAATTATGTACTAGGGCTAAGCTTCCCAACGACATATATACATCTCATTTGTGGGCAATAGCTAGACTTTCCATTTTTATTTAATTTCCATCCAAAATCAAAGTTTTTGGTAAACTTTAATAAACAAATTAAGAAATACACTCGTGGTTTACACTTAATTTTTTGTGTGGTAGCAAATAATTGTTATTTTACTATTCACCTATACAGATACCAAACAACAGAAATGAGTAGAAGCGCATATAGGCGAAACCACAACAGGTACTGGAACATACGTTATTGTCGGTTCATCTTGAACAAAAGTTCCTTGACGTTCAAGTGCTGGCGGCCGGCGGCCGGCGGAGGTATGGTGATATGTTGGGGTTTCTTACGTCCAAGTACTGCTTTTACAACCGATTTTTCGCTGAAATTCACTTCAGTGGCAGAATATTTATCACATAGCTTCACTATTTGTGGTCTAATCAAACACTTGGCAGGACCCTCCTCGTTTTGAAAGTTATTCTGATAGCACTACTCGGTTTCAGAAGTTTGATTACATTCCATTATAGTCACTTTCAGCTGTTGTTGTCGCTAATGAGAAGTTGTCGCTATTACCACTGTTCGCATTGAACAGGCTTCCTCGATATCTGTGTAATTGTGCTCAGCGATTAAATCAGAAGAAGCAATAAGGGCTGACCACGAGACGAGACTCTGTGGGACTTTTGTATGTCTCGTCTCGGTCTCGTTAAATTCGAAATTTTTCATTCTCGTCTTGGACTCGTGCCGGTCTCGTAAATTTAAGTCTAGTCTCGGTCTCGACTCCGAAAAATACGATTTCCGGCCAAAATTTTGATTATTGGAACGAAATATTTTCGATTATAGTTTGAATACGTGCAGAAGAAAATTAATATTTAGCTGAAATTGGATATTTTATTTTATTAGACTCTCTGTAAATTTCGGTCCAAATAATCAGTCTCGTCTCGGTCTCGTCTCGGTTGCTTAAAAGCCAGGCTCGTCTCGTCTCGTCTTGGTCTCGTCATGCGAGACCGAGATCGAGACCGAGACTTTTCTCGTCTCGTGGCCAGCCTTAGAAGCCATAAATTTAAATCGCTTTGTCATTGCTTTGATAGAAGACATCTCTTCGGAGCAATCGTCAGTTAAAGTTAGACTTTCTTGATCGTTGCTTGCACCAATTGAATCTGAAATTGAAACAAGTTTCAAGTGTTTAGAATCTTTGGCAGTGAGCGGCTCCACAGTGGCCTTTTACTAAAGAACAATAAAGGAGAACGGACAGAAATGTATGGAAGCTGGTCTAGGAACCATTTACAAGGAGACGTCGCACAGTGGCCCGTTTAGGCAAAAGTGCTTGCGAAATTCATTTTTCGGGTGGGTTTACAACAGTGGCGATTCCTCTCAGTTAGCAGGTTTATCGCCGCTAAACCAAGAATTTAAATGAATAAATTGTATGATGTACTTTTTATTTTCAAAAAGTAACAAATGGCAATGTTGAAATAATGATAATGATTTCATACAATAATAAATACTATAAATACAAAAAACTACCCACCTACCCACCTACCTACCTACCTACCCATTTTCAAATCATATTTTCCTTTACACAACACAAAACTCCCATCTTCCTATCTGCCTCAGCGTTACAATATGCGATACCAAAACCAAATTCTCTACAAAGAGCATTGAAATAATTAAAAAAAAAAATAGATACCTACCTAACCTACCCCCATATTGTTCTCAATTATATTTTCCTGCAGACACACAACATAAAACTCTCATAGAACAAGTCTCCCTTTTTTTTTTTTTTTTTAAACATGCCGCGCACTAAAGGGGTTCTTACTACCCTTAATTATGACTAGCACAGTGCGAGCCTTAGGAAAACAAGGAAGGATTTAAAAGGAGATACCGATGCACATTGGTTTTGAAGTTCTGAATATCAAAATGGGGGGGAAAAATAGGGTCAGGTAAAGCATTCCACATTCTTGTTGTGCGACTAAAGAAGGAATCCCTATACTTAACGGTACGTCCGAAATTGGGCTCAAGGGTAAACTGATGAGCATTCCTAAAAGCGCGAGTATTACGGTTGAATTGTTTAAGGGGAGGAATGCATCTGGCTATTTCACTTGAACACTGTTTATAAAAATAGCGATAGAACAGTGAGAGACAGGTGACATTGCGGCGATGTTCGAGGGGTGCTATTGTTGACGTTATTGTTCGATCACCTATCATTTTTAGGGCCCTTTTTTGTATTCGGTCCAACAAGCTTAGATGAGTTATAGGAGCACCTGCCCATATATGTGAATTATACTCAAGCTTTGGACGAATAAATGCTTTGTAGATCATAGCCAGATCAGAGGGGGTACAGAATTTCTTGCATCTTCGGAGAAAACCTAAGCACTTAGCAGCGTTTTTGGCGACGTCAAATATGTGGTCATTCCACATTAGGTGGTCTGTGACACACATACCGAGAACTGAGAGCTGTTCGGTTTCCTCGATGCAAGTGCCGTCCATGGAAAGCGGCATTGGAGGTGGGTTTCGCTTTAATGACAGAAGGCAGCATTGAGTTTTTGAAGCATTAAATTCTACGCGGTTTTTGTTTCCCCATTGGACAATGCTGCTTAGATCAGAATTTAATGAGCTTATCATACGCTGCCGTTCAAGTTCCACATCTGAAGGACATGGGTGTGAATCTGTAAACGAATATGAAAAGCTGAGGGTACTGTCGTCAGCGAAACAGTTTAATGGATTAGAAGTTTCAGATAAAAGATCGTTTATGAATATAAGGAAGAGAGTCGGAGACAAAACGGAGCCCTGGGGCACACCAGCATTTATTTTATGGATTTCAGACTTGAAACCATCCAATACAACTTGAATTGAACGGTCCGAAAGGTAGTTTCTAATCCAGCGAAGTAGAGATTCGTCGATGCCAAATGCACGCATTTTCGATAAGAGAGCTTGATGCCAAACTCTATCAAATGCTTTTGAAATATCAAGTGCAATAATCTTACTTTCTTAAAAACGATGTAAAGATTTGTGCCACTGTTCGGTGAGATAAACCATCAGATCACCAGTGGACCTATTGCTGCGAAAGCCATACTGCCGGTCATTAAGAAGCTTTCGATCTTCGAGATATTTCTTGAGCTGAAAATTAATCAGCGTTTCCATGACCTTGGAAATAAGGGACGTAAGTGCAATCGGTCGATAGTTAGAGGGTGAAGAAGATACGCCTTTTTTAGGGACAGGCTGGACAAATGCTGTTTTCCATCCACTCGGAAAGAGACCAGTAGAGTAGGACAGATGGAAAAGCTTACGCAGTGGTTTTGCCAGCGTTGAAGAACACCTCTTCAGAACAATGGGACGGATACTATCCGGGCCAGCGGATTTGTGTATATCAAGATCTTTCAGGACTCTGGCAACTGCACGAGTGCGAAAGAAGATTTGTCCCATAAAATCATTTACGCTCTCAAGTACAGGAGGAGTCATAACACTTTCTGGCAGCGTCGAATTAACAGCAAACTGTGCTGCAAGCAAATTGGCTTTATCTATCGAGCTGACAAAAGGGGTGTCATTGAAGACGAGCGTTGGAACCGACAACGAAGTAGAATTTCGTATATTTTTTGCAAATGACCAAAAATTTTTACTACCTGTGGGACATTGTAGTATTTTTTGCCTTAATTTCTGGTCATGCAAAAATTTGGTTCGTGGAATATGAACATTACAGGTCTTTCTAGCTTGTTTGAACTTATTCCGGTTTTCCTCAGTAGGGTTGGCCTTATAACATCGGAAATTTACTTCTCTAACCCTAATAACCTCTTTACAGCTCGAATCAAACCATGAGTTTTCTTTGGGTTTGATAGATTTTACCCTATTCGGCATAAAATTACTCATTCCACAAAGAATTAAGTTTGTGATCATATCTGCGCTGGAGTTTACGTCACTATCGAGGAAGCATAGTGACCAGTTAAAGTTACTGAAGAAACCGTTGAGACCGTCCCAGTTGGCTTTCTCGTACTGCCAAACAGTTCTCGTTGGTGCTTTCTCTTTAACTGTGTTTTGTTGGCTTGAGAAATTCGCAGATATGACACAATGGTCTGATGTGCCTAGAGGCGATAATACACTAATTGAGTATTTATTAGGATCAGAGGTGAGAAACAAGTCTAGGGTGTTGGCGGATTGACCTGCAATGTCCGGTATTCGAGTGGGCTCGTCAACAAGCTGAGTTAGTTGGTTTAACTCAGCGAAGAGCTCAACATACCTTCCTTCGGGTGTTCTCTGGCCTGAAAAGCGAAGCCAACTAGAATTGTGTACATTGAAATCGCCCGCAATGACGATTTCAGTGCAAGGATAAAGGGCAACAATTCTTTGGATGGAGTCGGACAGAGCATCAAATTCGTTAAAAGTTAAATTTCTGTCCAGGTTCGGGCTCCGATAAATAAAACATGAATGAATGATGTGCTTATTGACCGAAAATTTGAACCACATGAAGTTAAAATATGTGTTTGAGCACAAACCATATTGTGGTTGAAGTTGGTACGCAACATCATTTCTTATATAAATGGCGAGTCCATGGTGAGCAAAGAATAGAGGCACTAAGCTATACCCATATAGGTTAAATTCTGAATGATCAGAATTTTCACCTATTTGTGTTTCACTCAGTGCCAAAACAGCTGGCCTGTATTGCACAGTATGAACGTATGCAGAATAGAAATTCTGTCTAAGCCCACGAATGTTGCTAAAATCCACCCTAAATCTACCACCCATTTAAAATATTCCTAACTTGCAAAAACACAAGTCAGATAATTACCTAAGAAGAACGTTTAATCTAGATCCCAATTTGAGCTTTTCAATAACAATTTGCCACTAGTGTTATGCCTAAGTGACAATCTGAAATTGAACCGCCCCTGGTTAACTAGTTAAAACAAACAACTATCTATCTGACGTCATAATTAATTTGTTCAATGCAAGCACTGTGAGGGAGCAGTACCATGCACATCACACAGTGCTTTCAATAGTCAAACCAATTTGACTGCGAGAGATGATGGGGGAAGGAAATTGGGAGGAATACCACTCGCTGCTGCTGTTAGCTCTTAATTTCTCATTTAGCTTTTTATTTTTGTTTTTTTTTATATACATATAGGTTTATGTTGATTGCAATGCACTGATGTGCTTAGGTGATGGACTGGACTGTTGGTTGCACATTAACTATCACAGACACTAAAACCGGTTTATTGTTTTTTTTTTTTTGCGCGACGTAGATTTGGGGATATTTATTTTTGATGATTATTTTTTTTAAAACACAAGCACTGATTAATGATTAATAATGGGGGTGTAATGATTTTTTTTTTTGTATTATTATTAAAGAAAAGGACGTTATAAAGCAGTTTTTTTTTATTTTTTTTTTTTAATTATTTAGACTAAACACGAGACAATAATAAATATAAACAGGGATGGACGAAAGCGAGGGGACTTTTACTTCCGCAGAGACTTAACAAAACGTGTGTGCAGCCAATGGACGGCGGATCGGCACCCTTGAAACATTTTAGCTTGCAACATCTGCGCTGCACAATTTCATACAATTTTTAATAATATGTATACAAATTACAAATACAAGTACAAATACAATACAATCTAGAATACAAGAGCGTTTTACTACACAATGTCCTAAGCAAAGCCCAGCTAAATAAATGAAAGCGTAAGCGTAAGTATGATGCGATAAGGCACGATACATTAGGTATGCAAGCAGCTCCAGGTACATTTTGGGTACGTTTTTTTTTGTCATTCTCTTTTTTGCTTCATATATGTTTCTGGGAAAATGCGGTAGGAAGGACGAATGCATTGTTTTGTTATTAGTGATCTTTGATTGATATGAGTAAACATTGAGATTGAGTTCTTTTAGCACAGCGAATAATTACACAAAACAAAAGTGCTAAATTCGCAAAGCGCGATGTAGTTCTGCATTTTTGATATGTTGTTGGGGCATGTTAGAGTAGTATATAGCCAAGTTTGCAGCAACAGTGAAAAAAACGCTAAAATCACCCCTTTTTTCCGACAATTTCCTTTATAACTTTGGAAATATGCAACTTATGAAAAAACCGTCCACTATATACTTGTTTTTTATAAAATTTTCTACAAAACAACATCAATTTTAAATGCATGTTATATTTGTGTTGCTATCTAACCATGAATTAAAAAAAAATCTGAAAAAACTAAGTAAATTTGAAGCACTCAAAAAATATGTCAAAAATTGTCCAATTCTTCTAAAAATTTGGAATCAAATAGTCTAGACTCTAGAGTATCACAAGACGAAATTCGATCCAAATCGGTGAAATAGTTTTGGCAAGAAATATGATGCTAACTAAGTGCAACACAATTATGATGCAAACATTGCGGTGGTCAAAGTAGGACACTTAAGTTGGCACTGATTTTTGTACACGTACTTAGAACCATAAAATCATGAAATATAGTTATAATATTTACATCTTTTTTTAAGCCAAGTGAACAGTTTTTGGAACTTTTAAATTCAGTACCAAAGTTGCTTAAAAAAAGATATAAATATTATAACTATATTTTATGATAATAATTCTTCGTGACTTAGCAGCATATATGGTCAACTCATTGAAAGGCAATAAACTAAAACTTAGAATTTATATTTAACTTGTTTTGTAGGTTAGAATTATTTAAAATATTTTGAATTATTATTCAAAATATAATAAATATAGTTTGAAATATTTATTATTATTCGAACTTTTGATTAAAAAAAACGTCTTTTTCAAGACATTTCTTAATATTAAAAAGAATAATAGTTGCGTTCAAAATCCAAAATACAACCAAAAGAGGATTAAACCTTGATATTATTTTTATAAGAAAAAAATTTGTAAGTACATATCTTATAATTTTTAAAAATTGAAGCTATAAAATATTAATAACTATGTTTTTGAGACCTGAAGAAAAACGTAACCACGAAGCTAATTTATGTATCGATACATTTTTAGACTTTTATTTTATACCTATAATTTATTAACGTTTTTTTTATTAATTGTCGTTATCAATCAAATTAAAAAAAAGTATGATTTTTTTTTATTTTAACCTGCCCAGACCACCTAGCTCAACCAATACTAAGGACCAGGAATCGCTAGTGGGTCTGGCCTTTCACCAGTTCTTGGTTTGGACCATTGTTAATGGGACACCCTGTGTATGTATTTAGGTAGGTACATATACAGATCAGACTTGATCTCAATTTGTTTTTAAATTTTGGTACACGAATTTGATTTCGGTATAATTGTGTATACCGAAGATTTTCTTTGGTACGCGGTACACAGTGTTAATTTTCGGTACTGTAACAGTCGTTTTGGTACAAGACCTTAGGTATATCTATACTTTTAAAAACTAAAAATCTTAAAACAATTTTTCTATAAAACAATTTTAAAAAGTGAGAACGCCAGGACGAAACGCCAATTTTTATAGACTAAAGGGCGTTAAAAGCTATATTGAATCAATAATTCAACAAGTCCAATTAAATAATGCTAAGTCTTCTAATTGGCTGATGTATTTCTAATTCATGATGTATTATAAAAAAAAAACTCATATGTAAACAATGCTAGGCCACGGGTAACAAAATTTCCAACAATTCTTGATTAGAAATTCTAATTGGGTTGGATATAGTTCACAATTGATTTTAGCTGTAAAGTTAATGTAAGGCCCTCACTGTCAACTGAAGAATCCAAGTGAGAACGCCGCGCCGGGACGAAACGCCAATTTGTATGGACTAAAGGCCATTAAAAGCTATACTGAATCAATTTTAATAATACTTTTTTTTTAACAACTACCTTAAACTAGAGAACAAAAATTGGAAAAAAATGTATTAAATTTTTTTTCAAAATTTGACTTGACTAAATACTATTTTTTTCTTTATAAACTGCTTCAATTAATTTTTAGTCAAACACTTAAAACTAGAAGTTCATTTAAACATTATAATCCAGGAAAATTAGACATAAATTCCTACAAAGTTCGGTTTTGATCCTATATTTCAATGATAAATTGAAATATTTACGTCATGTTTCATTAGTCGACGATTTTTGTTTGATCAAAATCAGCGAAATACCATGCTTCGTGACCTTTGACCCCCTCTTTTTAATAGACGCGGAGCTAAGATCGATGGGGACGTCTACTCAAAAATTCATAACACCATAAAAAAACTGATTCAAAAAACAAAAACCCTATACCTATATAATTTTTGTATTATATAACCTTTCATTTGATACTTCATTTATAAATATCAAAAAATAATTGCCCAAGTTATGGTCATTTACGAGTATTTTATATATAGGTATAATAATTGTGTATCACTAGTTTTTTTTTTTTAATTTTTTGTAAAGCGATTAAAATCAAATTTTGATTTTTGTATTCCCCCACTTCGTTCCCGTTAGATTAACAAATAGAAAATTATTTACATACTTACTAGTAGGTAGCAGGTCGCCAAAGGCGCCCGTCGCCAAAGGCGCAATGTTATTTAATGTGAGTCAGGGCTGAGCGTAAATACATATGTATGTAAATAAATTAGTTGACTACCTCACGCTTCACTTAAAAAAAGAAGTTATTTTAAAGATGTGGCAACCCTTAAAATGTAACTCAATTTAGGCTTATTAAAATAAAATGTTTGTTTGTAAAAAAGTTAATTTTTTTGACCATGAACCAAACAGAGAATTTCAAAGAAATTTCAGCAATTTTTAATTATCAAGAGTAATGATTTATGTAATACCTAGATGCCCTTAAGACTCAACAACATGGTCACATAGTGGTAAGTTATAAGTTCAAATTTCTCACTGAAAATCCTAAATAATGGTAGCCATCATTCCTATTAATTTCAAATTTCTAGACTAACACCTTAAACAGACAAAAATCAGCGAAAAATAATCATAAAAATTCATTTAAAATTTGGGTAGGTCTAGGTACCTACCTACCTACAGGTTCCTACCTAGATATTAATACAAATTATATACAACCATACCTACTTTTCTAGGTTAAAATAAAAAAAGCGACATACATAACTAACTACCTACCACGAGCTATACTCATCAAAAAACATCATCGCCATCAAACTCATGAATTATTGCATCACTCATATTCTTACCAACAGACCTAAATATCTAGAAAGCAAAAAACAGGCACTCTACCTACCTATTATGCCTTGACCTTCACGCGCCGCGCCGCCGCCGTCACCGTTGTCTTCTTGCACACAAGCCACCCAAAGCTTTAAAAAAAACCACCCCTTCCTCTTTAACCGCACAAAACCCAACAAACCAAGGAGAATACCCAACATTTTATTTCACACTTTTTAATTCTCTGCACCTTTGCATAGAAGAGTAACCGACAAAAAAATGTAAACCAACAAAAAACATCCCTTCTACCTATTTCACTCTAACTGTTATAAATTAGGATATTCCTTTCCTATTCTTGCGAATAGTTCTCCACAAAATTCAAATGTCTCCGTGAGATAGGGTTGTGGAATTTAATGAAATTCTTTTGTTCACTGAATGAACATGTCAGTCCATTCGACATTCACCATGATAGTACTATGGATTTCATATACAAGGATGAAAACCATAGTACTATCATGGAAAAAAATTTTAGTGCAACTATGCTTCGTTGGTGGCGCCACTTTAGCTCGCCGGAGACTTTCATTTATGGGAGACAATTGTCGGCGGAGACTTCTATTTTTGGGAGACTTCCATTTATCAGAGAATTGAAACTAGGAGTGTATTTTTTCGATTCTGGTAAGAATCAAATGGAGTGAGCGAGATTACCAACCAATCTATGGATTTTTTAAATGTCAATGATGAGAAAAAAGTGAAGAGAGTGGCAACAAAATGTTCGTATCCTCTTTGATTGAATGTGCAATGTAAGGTTATTTTTTTTTGCTCAATTTACTGATGTGCTATATGCGAGAAGAAAAGTGGACATACATACATGTACGTTAGCTTTTTGCGTCGTCGTTGTCACCATCCTTGAAGCAAGGAATATAGTTTTTTTTTGCGGGAAATAATGATGCGTGGAGTGGAGGTATACATTCGTATATTATCAAGGGTAGGTTGGTTTTAATGCGGGAAAGAAAAATATGGTCATGTTGTGTAAGTATAATTGTAGGTATATATGCAACCGTATGTTATTGAGGGTAGTTTTTATATTAAATTGTCTTGCAAAGTTTTCTTATTTGCCGTGAAATTGGTTGCAAGTGCAAGATGTTGAGCATATTTTTTTGCGGGAAAGGAAAATATACCTACATAAGTAGATAATATTCGTATAAATTAGGAATGGTAGGTTTTATTACGAATATAGGTCCATACATAACATTTACATACCTATATGTAGGTAGGTATGAAAATAAGTTAATGAAAAAAGGGAGAATTTCTATGCAATGTATACCGAGGTACAGAAAATAAAAACTAATTTCCTCTCTTTGGCTTAAAATTTGTTTGTTTGATTTTCAGGGAAGGTAGGTTTATTTGCTTTGACTTTCAATTCACAATTTATCATACGTGTAGGCATGTAGGTAGGTATGTACCTACCTAGGTCTGATTTAATTGTTTGACACTAGAGTCTGTCAATGTGGTGGTTGAATTTCAGCCAGTGGGCCTAGTAGGTTGGTTTTATAAGTTTTAGATAGATATTTTATTTCATTCTTCAAATCATATACAAGGTTGGTTGCTACCGCTCAGTTTACACAGAGATTTGATATTTTTATAATATATCTTTCTACTGAATAATTAATTTTAACTATATTATGAGTTACCATTTGCAGGAAAAAACAAGGTTCATTCTGAAGGAAAGTACGATAAAAACCTTCAATTTAAAGAGAAAAAAAAACTAAAATGAAAATAAATAAAATGAATAACAATAAATAAGCAAATAATTGCTAAGATCGAATGAAATATATCATATTATAATAAAAAGATAACAAGTTATGTTAAAGACCAGAATTAATTGCTGTGTATGCATAATGTTGTACACAATCAGACAAAAATAAATAAAGCATACAAAGAATAATAAGTGTAGCAAGTCAAGCAAAACCAAACAAAACAAAAATAAATAAATAAATAAATAAATATAAAAAATTAATTGATAGATTAATGAATAAATAAATGAATACACAACAGAAAATTAATAAATATGTTGTTAAATAAATAAATTAGTAAATTAATTATAAAATAAATAAATAAATAAATTATTAAATAAATAAATAAGTAAATAAATAAATGAATGAATAAATATACAAATCAATGGTAAAACTTACAAACTAAATAACAAGATTTATAAGAAGTAACAAGGTTTCAATACAAATCAAAAATGTATGAAAAATAAATAAATAAATAAATAGACAACAGAAAACAAAACATGTGAATAAATTATAGTATAATGTTATACGACGTTTAATTGGACTACCAAAGGGTTATCAGAACTATCACAGTTTGTCAAGAAGCGGGGACTTAGCTTTTGAATTCTTCTATAAATCAATTCAACACATCTTTGATTATGCAGATCATGAGTGGAATGATACCTAGATAAATTCAGCATCATTTTTAGTATCTTATTTTGGCACACTTGGAGTTTTTTAATGTAACTTTGCACAATTCCGCCATACCTGACATCCATATAACAAAATTGCTTGGAAAACAACCTTGTGTATTATAATTTTGTTTTCAATGCTTAAGCAACATTTTCGATTTACTAGTGGGTATAGCATTTTAATAGCGATATTAACTTTTTTAATTGTTTTATTAATGTGCTCATTGAAAATAAGTCGTTTGTCAAGGTTGATTCCCAGGTATTGCACACTAGATTCCCATTTTATAGAAATTCCATTGACTTTCAGCTCATTGCTGGGAAGATATAATCGCTTTCTTTTTCTTGTAAAAAAGATTGATTTTATCTTTCCAGCATTTAGTTTTATCTTCCATTTGTGAAAATATCTCATTCAAATTTCAAGTGCATTTTGAAGATTGGTCTCAACGTTGAGACCAATCTCATGCGATGAAAGTATGCAGGTGTCATCCGCATAAATTCCTGTTTCACAATATGGAAGTTGTGGAAAATCAGAAGTGTGGATATTATACAAGACAGGACCAAGGACTGAACCTTGAGGGACACCATAATTGACATTTACTAACTGGGAGTTACTTTTGTTAACGTACACCTTGAAACATCTTCCGGACAAAAAACTTTGGACTATTTTAATGAGAAACATCGGTATTCCGAATGTTTCCATTTTATAAATAAGAGCATTATGCCAAACGGAATCGAAAACTTTTTCAATATTTAACAGAACCATACCTGTAGACATACCTTCAGAACAATTGGTTCTGATTATATTGGATATCCTATGCAGTTGATGTGAAGTACTATGGTGACTCCTAAATCCAAATTGCTGGTCGGGAAAGATATGTTTTTCCTCAATGATGGTATTAAGTTTATTCTTTATTACTTTTTCGTATACCTCACTCAGGCTGCTAAGAAGGCTTATTGGTCTATAGCTACCAGGATTTTCCCTATCTTTACCGGCTTTTAGTATCGGTATGACTTTTGCCATTTTCCAGATTTGTGGGAAATATTGATTTTTTAGACAGGCTTTGATTAAGAGCGTAAGATAATTTTTCCCTGATTTTGGCAAATGTTTTAAGTATAAATTTTTGATTTTATCAAGCCCATCAGTTTTCCTCACTCGTAGTTCTTTAATTATAGCTGTTATATCACTTACAGATATTAACTCATCTTGCGATGTTTCAGTTATGGATGATGCAATTCTATTACAAGCAGTCTCCACTAAGTTTATAGTATCTGCGTCACTTAGATTTTGAGATACTTCATGGTTTTTTTTTTTAAACTCTAAAGCAAAAGCATTAGCTTTTTCACTATCCGTATATAGAACATCATTAGATTTGTTCAGTGTGGGAATCAGCCTGGTTTTATTTTTTATAATTTTGGCAATGTTCCAAAATGGTTTATCATTTTTGCCAAGCTCACTAAGGTTTTTGTTCCATCGAGCATTTCGAAATTTTTGAATTTCCGTAGAAATAAGATTGTTGAAAAACTTCAACTGGTGGCGATATACTGGTAGACGATACCATTGCCATTGTCTTTTAATACTGTTTCTTACACGAATATATTCAAGAATATAAGCTGGAATTTTCATTTTAAAATGTTTTTGGGGCAACTTCGGTACAGATAATTCTACCGAGCTTAGGATTTTATGAGAAAAACCTGAAACAAGTAAGTCTACACCTTCTTTCGTTGAGATATTCTCAAGTTCCGTGGGCATATCCCTAAGTTTTGATTTTAAATCCGATTGAAAAAGTGACCAGTTGGCGTGCTTAAAATCAAGATAATAATGTTCTTCTATTTCACTAGCATGAAGAACTCGCAATAAAACAGGGTTATGATCAGAGGGAAGCTCGTCAAAGACTATAGGCTGAGAAACAATGTTAGGAGTATTAGTTAAAAAGAGGTCCAACACTGAAGGACTTCCTCTTGAACCAGCGGGTATATAAGTAGGAGCAGATGGAAATAGTATAGAAAAGGGAAATACATTTATCAGATCCGAAAGTATGTTACCCAATGAGTTAGCTATGCTGCAACTCCAGTCTCTGTGCTTGCAGTTTAAGTCACCCCCCACAATATAATGATTATTTTTAAAAGCTTTCTTAAATCAGCTTTTAGGTTTTGTCTTTTCAATGGGGATGAAGAACCACCCCGAAAGTAGGCACAAATTATATCAATAGCACTATTGTTATTTAATTTAAGTTGTATACCCACATTTTCTACACAAAAGGTGCGAATAGGTAATAAAACAGAATGTTGAATTGATTTACGAACCAAAATTGCAACCCCACTACCCATTTCGTCTGTTCTATCAACACGATAGCAGTGGAAACCGGGAGTTGAAATTTTAGTTTCTAAATTTAGCCATGTTTCAGTTATAAGTGCAATGTCTATCTGTTTTGCACCTAAAAAGTTTAAAAATTCAATGTATTTATTTCGGATACCTCTGGCATTCCATGTAACTTTACTTAATGATTTATATTTATACGACATTGGAATACAAAAATTAAGTAGCTAACTGAGCGATAGCATACAATTGTTCATTTTTTGATCTACAAGAGCTAAGTTTCGTAATCATTTCCATTACGAGATAATTAAGTTCTTCCATAGAGAATAACTCACCGCTGCTGGTGATATTTGCATTGTTTGTAGGTGCACTGATGTGATGATGCATGATCGGTGCTGTCGCTGCTGGTGCTGCTCTTAGTGTTGATGATTGTTGAGTATGTACCCATGCACTTGATGCCGGAGTATTATTGTTGTTGTTCTCTGTACGTTTGGATCCGGACCGGTTTGGTAAGGCGGGAAAATCAGTCATTGAGAGATGAGATATTACATTGGCATTTGAATTAGAATGGTCTATCTTTGGTTGGCGAGAGCGCCTTGTTTTGTTGGTAACTTTAGCTCTTATTTCCAAATATTTATTTCTACTTTGACAGGCTGAATCGGTTGATTTGTGGTTCTCGTTGCAGTTTGCGCACTTGAACTTATCTTTGTTGACACATTCTTCAGTCTTGTGAGAACCAGCACAGAAGGAGCAGTAGGTTTTAACGTGACAATGCTTTCCCCATGCCCAAACATTTGACAGTTCCGACACTGGGTTATTTTATTTCTGTGATTTCGTTGATAGTTC
This sequence comes from Melangyna quadrimaculata, assembly GCA_949320155.1. Lineage (NCBI taxonomy): Eukaryota > Metazoa > Arthropoda > Insecta > Diptera > Syrphidae > Melangyna > Melangyna quadrimaculata. The sequence goes on from OX439483.1 coordinate 329,870,567, forward strand.
CAGTTAATTTGTGTGTGGAACACAGATCGAAAGTTCTTTTTTAACTCACTCAACTTTATTGAACCACTTTCAAGGGAACAAACATAAAATGTTTCCGAATAATGTTCATAGTTTTTCGTAACAATTTTAATGTCAATGCATTTAAGACCAATTCTTATTAGTTCGGCTTTTAATGCACTGGTTTCATATGAGCTCAGGCCATAAAGAACAACTTTAAAAGCTTTATCACTTTTTAGGTCATGGGAGAAGTACTGACAGTTTTCAGCTTGGAGTTCATTTAAGACTTTTTTGTAAGAATCCATAGACTCACACATGATTTTAATACCGATTGAAATAATAATACTTGCAATACTCTAGACTATTTGATTCCAAATTTTAAGCAGAATTGGATAATTTTTGACTTATTTTTTGATTGCTTCAAAATTACTTAGTTTTTCAGATTTTTTTTGTATTCATGGTTAGATAGCAACACAAATATAACATGCATGAATTTAAAACTGATGCGATCTTTTAGAAAATTTGTTAAAAAACAAGTTTATAGTGGACGTTTTTTTTTCTTAGTTGCATATTTCCAAAGTTATAAAGGAAAATGTCGGAAAAAATGGGCTGATTTTAGCGTATTGTTGCATTTTTCCTGCAGCGAGCACAGGTTTTTCGAGCTGCAAACTTAGATACAGACTACTCTAACATACCCTAACAACACATCAGAAATGCAGAACTACATCGCGCTTTGCGAATTTATTGTCGAATTGACTGGGCTATTTGCGAAATAAACATAAAGGGCCTTACCAATAAACAAACTTAAAATATTTCTGTAAAATGAACCATAATGGTATGGAATCTAACTAATTACCAGGACATGGTACGACCTTAATATCAATGTTAACTCTAAAAAGTGAATCAAGTATGGGATTGACTTGAAAAAAATTTACATTCCATAAATAGTACTTTATTTGTGATCAATACAAATAAGGTTAATTTACTGGAATATTTAAGTCCTTACTAAATATGATTATTGGTAAGGCCCAATCAGTTGATTCGTATTGCATCCTAAAAGTGCGAAAATAATTAATTATTTTGTATTTGCGTGGATTTAAAATGTGAATAAATATATTTGTGGATTGTGGTGCTTTGAAATATTGTTTTTTTTTTGAGAAGTGAAATAATGTTATTATAATAAAATAGATTATAGTTATATAATCGTAAATTTATACACATATACACAAAGTCGCTAGAATTATCTCTTATCGGCTGACCGCTAACGTGAAATTTTAGCTTTGAACTAAATTGTTTAAAGATAGGTACATACATACCTTCATAGGTAAGGTTAAATTTAAGATTTTTTGCAACGGAAAATCATATAAATATAGGATGTAGATATTTATATTTATATAATTGTTATGGAAAGTGACGATTTTTATGATAAAGTCATCGAAAATGTTGTTTCCGTCGAACGACAAAGCGAATTTTATGTTTCGATAAATTTTTAAACTTTTATTTTATATTATTTATTAATGTTTTTTATTAATTGTCGTTATCGATAAATTTAAAAAAAAAATATGATTTTTTTTTTAATTTAACCTTCCCTAGACCACGTAGCTAAACCAATACTAACGACCAGGAATCGCAACTGGTTTACAATGCAAAATGTTTACATTTTCTGAATTAACAAATGTTTGAAGCTCAAGAAATCGAAAAAATTATTTCATTTGTATGAATAGTTTGGCTTGTAGAGCCAGTCAAAGTTGACAAATATTTATGGTGAGAAAAAAACAATTTTATTTTTATTTTTTTTTTAATGCGAGTGTAAAAACTAGGAAAAGAATATAAGTAAAACGTTTTTTTGTTATTTTTACTTGATATTTGTGTTAGTCGCTATAATCAGAAATGAAAAAAAAAAATTATAAATTTTGTAAGCTGCTAAATTTAGTGTTTTTTGAACCACCCCTTTTTGCACACTTTTTCTACTTTACATTGAGTAGAAAATTTTTTTTCAAAAGTTATCAAGCCAAACTGGACGGATAATGAATCCTTATATATCTCTTTACTGACAACCAAAAACTGAGCTGCATACAGTTGCAAAGAGCTGAGCTAGAGAGATTTGAGTTGAAGAAGTCAGTAATTTTTTCTGAGTTTTTTTTGTCAAGTGCAAAAAAATATCATATAAAATATTATTTCTTTGTTTTCCAGGTATAAGTTTTTGGTTTAAAATAAAAAAGTTTTTTTGTAACCCCTAATAAAACTTTTAAGTAAGAATGTTTTTGATTTCGGGTATGATTAATTATTCTCAGGTAGTTTGGTGGATAAGGGTTTTTAACCGGATTAGAATAAACAGATAGGTAAACAGATGACATATCATAAAATTGAATATTTTTAGTGCAGGTTTTAAGGTATAAAAAGATAAAACAATGGGATGAAACAATCATTGAAAACTTGAACGAACGATCGAGCAGTTGTATAAGGAAAAATTATTTACAATGGATATACCATACAATACATTGTTTGAAATTTTTTAAAAGTTGATAGTACTGACGAGTTTCTTTCTGCCGTAATAAGTGAACACCAGCTATCCGGTGAAATTTTACCGGAAAATGAAGAAAAATTAAGACACTTTCATTGCGCTACTGAGAAAAGATGGGTCGCAGCCCATAGATCTAGATTAAATTTCATAAACAAAAATGGAAAATGGTTATCTTCATCTCTCCATATCAATACCGGACAAACAGAAGTAATGTGCGATCCCCCAACTACATCAAGGTCATCAAGAGGAAGGCCAAGGAAGTCAGTTAATAAGTGCGCAACATTTACAAAAAAAAACAAAAACTAATCAATGCAACAGAGGAGATAAGTACTGCAAATCGCTCTGATGCATTAGTGATAAGATATAATAAAGACCTTGAAAAGGCGAAGAGTGATGTGATCTAGCCAATTTCTACTGCAAGTCCACTTCGAGTCAAAAGAGTCAAGGAATGCATTCCTACTCCACAAAAGGATCCCATAAAATATACTAATGAAAATGCATTAGCTTTGTTTATGGATTTGGGTCTATCGCGCGAGCTTGGATTTGATATGGATAAACCCAAGCAAGGATTTGGAAATAGCAATGATGGAAAAACTTCAAGGAGATTTTTTGAACAGTCTGAGGCAACTGCTCGAATAATTGGAGTCAATGGAGAGGTTATAACTAGGATCCAAATAATACTTAATGTTTTGAATTGCAGGGAAGTAGTGAATACAGTTAAATTTGGAGAGTACACCAAAAAAACCGCAGAGCTATTAAATCAAAAGTACCCTCAAAAACAACTCACACCTACTCTTCATAAAATGTTGGTTCATAGCCAACATATTATCGAATACCAATCTCTGCCACTTGGAGAATTGTCAGAAGAAGCCCAGGAATCCAAAAATAAAGACAACAAGAAAAACAGATATCTAAATACGTGTAAGGTTTCAAGAATTCGGCAGAATGAAGACCTATTTAACATGCTAGCAATCTCATCGGATCCACTAATTTCTTCCTTAAGACATGTAAGAAACCAAAAATATCTGAAAGCACAATACTCACCGGAAATGATAAGTTTATTACGCATTACCCAGGACTTAGATGACAGTTTCCAAGAAATCTAATGTTTATATGTAAACTTTTGTTCCTTTTATTTATTTTTTCTACTTTTTGAACTGTATCAATAAAATACTTTATTAATGTACTCTTTTATAAAAAAAAAATAAAAAAATAAAAAATCAATTAATAAAAAAAAGGGTTTTTTTCCCCACTGTTTCACTCAAATTGGTTTGTTTTCTTTTTTCTCCACTTAAACTACACTCAAATTACTTCATGAATTAATTTTCAACCTTTTTAGAATTAACTACCAATTATGTTAACCACCTTAACTAAAACTTCTTATTTCAACAGCATATTCTGAAACAGCCTGTACAATTTTTTCTTTTAAATAAAAATAAATAAAATAAATCGGGTGACACAACGGCTCATGAAGAACCAGGGCCTAGTGACTAACAACTCGCAACCATTCGTGTGTGCGCCTTTCGACAGGAACGGAAGGGACCTACAATTTTATGCCGAATCCGAACGGCTAGACGAGAAGCACTTATTCGTGACAAGTGATACTCTTGGAGAATTTGTCAATTCCACGCAAGAGGCAGTAGCCCTGAAAAAAACTTTTTAAACTCACCATTATAATAGCCTTGGAAATTTCCTTGAAGATAAAAAAAATTGTGCCGATATCTTTATTCGTTTAAGAGTTATGATTTTTGCAACCAAAAAAGTCAATACGGGCCACTGTGCGTGTCGTTTAAATGGTATTTTTTTGTACATGAATATTACTATATTAGCACATTCAAAATCGCTGTGTGTCAACAAAGATTGGAATTTGGTACATATAATTTATACATATAATGTAAGTATGTTATTTAGTATAGGCAACAATGTGCTGGGCTAACCAATAACAACAAGACACATGTTGCTGAAAAGGTCTTTTTATGTACTACAATAGCTACCTTGACAGTTTACTTAAAATCCCTGTGTGAAAAAAAGTTTTCTCTAATTAAGGTTGCGATGTAGTGAATTTTAATATAGAAAATGTATACTTTGTAGATATGAAGTATGGGAAAAAATGTGCTGGTCCAACCAATAAGGACGCGACGTACGTCGTTGTACAGGTATTTGCATGTACTATAATAGTAACAGTAACTATAGTAGGACAGTTTATTTCAAATCTCTGTGTAAAAAATTTTATTATAAATAATTTTTATTTCTTTTGTAATCTTACCACACACCCTGCAATTATTATACTTCTATCCCAAAATAAATGGTTCAAAATAATCACGTATGTACATTTTCCAGTAAGAAGCAGAATCTACGCTGCTGTTTGAAAAAAATATAATTATAAATTGATTTAGAAGTGTAAAAGTTTTTTTTATTTTGCATTTATTTTAATTTTTGAAATTTTTTGAAGGTTCCCTTTATTTATTTTAACTATAATTATAATCTGCAATAGTCCTTAAAAAAAGTTAAATAAAACCATTAAACCAACATCCTATTTTTCTTTCCTTAAATGTGTTATTATTTGTGTTTTGTAGGTGTAGGGATAAAGTTCATAAAGTAGGGATTTTTTGTGGATACCGAAGGGATTTATTTTGTCTTCATGTACCATCACTGGTTCCAGTGTGCTTTGGGCATGCAATGATGACGGTCATGGTGGTGTGTACGATATTTTGCAGGGCATTACAACAAAAATTCCTGTACGCTGTTCAGTTGGCTAGAATCTTTTTTATTCGCAGTTTTCTCAATTCAGTGTTGTGAGAGTATACACAGGCGCCATTGTTTTGAAAAAGCTCGCCCATAAGCCCTGTACTGACAATTTTGGTTGAACAGAGTATAGTTAAATCAAAATATATATGGTAGCTTTTAAAATATTTTTGTTTTCTAACTACTGGAATTGAAGAAACTAAAGTGATTGTATGTTTAGTTAGAGCGAAATTACATAGGACTTTCAGTTTATTTAAAACACATTTTAAGGACTTCTAGATTACATAGTTAAATCAGAATGTATAATTTTTATATAATTAAGAAAATGTAAATGACTTCTAGTTTATTTAAAGCAAAATAATAAAGATTCTTAGTTCGATATAACAGATTTTTATTTGACTTGTAACTGGCTTGGATCAAACACTTCCTTCGATGATTCGGGCTTTATAAATTATCGCTTCTTTGTAAAACTCAATACGATGCATCCATTTTGCACAATTCAGACAGCTTGTAACCTCATCCTATCCAAATAGATAGAACACGTCTCATTTCCGCCAGCATTGGACAAACACCAATGACACTCTCTTTCATGCAGATTACAGAGTGTGCAGCTAACGATAACTTCGTTACGGTCAGGCCTAAAGTAAAGTCTATTCAGCTCCCCTCTTATTTAAAATATGGTGCCAATGATGTAATTGTTATATGCACTGGTAAAATAGTTTCTGTCATTGAGGTTAGAAACGCATTTTGAATAATACTGCCTTTCCGTGGATGAGTGTGCTTTTTCAATATAGGAATACCTTTCATTCTCATCCGTGACTGCTATAACCTCGTTAAGGGATTTCTAACATTGAACAGCGCAGCGTTCTAACTCCAATCTAAAGTGAAACCACAGTTCGCGGCTAACAAGTTCAAGTCTCTAACAAGTAGTGTAGTTTGACAAATCGCATACTCTAATATTATTCTCGCTAGCATCTGCTCCTCCATAAGTAAAACTCTCACTACATAGTCTACATTCAGTTCAAGGTTTTCAGAATAATACATATATTTTGGCGTGTCTATCGGCATACCTGCGCTCCATAAAACAGGATAATTTTGGCAGTAGCATTAAAAACTCTATGCTTCAATTCTGTAGAAATCAGCTTGTTGTTAAAGATTCTTTGCCAATTTACATATATTGCCGATTTAGCCTTATTTAATTTGATTTTTAGATGTTTTTCTAATTTCAAGTTGAAAGTGAACTCCGTTCCTAGATAAGTGTAAGACTTAACTACGTCTTAGTTTTTCGCCCCATATTTCTAAAGTTCCTCTTTCGCCGTTCCATTCTGAAACACAAGGACTTTTGGTTTTTCAGTATAAACCCACAGCTTCCACTTTTGGCAATATTCTTCCGGTTTATTGATCATCGTCTGAAGAGCGGTCGGTGACTCCGCAAGAATAACAATGTCATCGGCATACATGATCACATTGATCCATTTACGCGCAAACTCCACTCCAAAGTTGAGACGCTCGACTAAATCGTCCAGAAAAAAGAGCAAACAGCAGAGGACTTAGGTCACAGCCTTGTCTTACTCCTTGGTTCACTTCAATCCTCTCTGATTTTTCCTTGCCATTAAAGGTGTATGCTATTGCTTGTTTATACAGTTTTCCAATAATTCTGAAAAAATTAGTTGATCTCATAAGTTAAAGAGATGTAGTAGCCCGAAGCGTAATGGTAAGTGCGTTTGACTGTCACGCTGGAGGTCTGGGCTCACTTCCGAGCCTCGTCCACCTAAAACTAAAAAAGTTTTTTTTTCAGGGCTACTGCCTCTTGCGAGAAATTGACAAATCCTCCAAGAGTATCATTTGTCTCGAATTCGTGCTTCTCGTCTAGCCGTTCGGATTTGGCATAAAATTGTAGGTCCCTTCCATTCTTGTCGACAGGCGCATACAGGAATGGTTGCGAGTTGTTAGTCACTAGGCCCTGGTTCTCCATGAGCCTTAGTGCCACCTAATTTATTTATTTATTTTTTATAAGTTAAAGAACTTATATAATAATGCATTTCGGTTGATGGAATCTGGAATCATTATGTTTAGCGCGTCTTTTAATTGAACTTTGACCAAACCTGTGCTATTTTTAAAGAATTCAGCTGGTATACCATTTGTTCCGGCCGCCTTGCCATCTTTTAGTCTCTGTAGGACAATTCTTACTTCATTATCGGACATCTCTTTAGAAGAATTTAAAAGTGAAGCGAAATAAGTACTTAACAGTTGCAATGGCACTCCAACTCTTTTACTTTTGAATCACCATTTATTTTCTTCGTTAGAGATCAAAACTTAAATGAATCTTTACATTGGGGCATATTCATAGTCGCAGATAGAAACAGGTTTAACTAAACTACAGTTTAAGACAATTTTGGCTCAGTATACAGACCGATTTTAATTACAAATTGTTGGTTTTATATTTTTATAAGATAATTAACTTGGTATACAACACAAATAGCTTCAAATATTTTGAAATGATAAACTTAAAAAAAAGAATCAACGTCCGAAAATTCAACTAAACCTATGTTTAACTTAGACCCGGGTCTAAAATGACTATGAATATGCCCCATTGACTTAAGGAAACTGCCAAATTTTCTTCATACCTGTTTTTCTTTTCTGCATGTATTCTTGCAAAGTTTGTTGATCTCCAAATAATCTGCCTTTACACTTGGAATTTCATATTTTCGGAGGAGATTGAGAAGGGCTAATGATCTTTTCCTTAGCCTTTCGCATGAAAAATCATGACTTACCATTCCTTAATTTGTTCGTAATTTTCATTAAATTTGCTGACTTGACTTTGACTTTTGATGGCGCTCACAGCCCAGGATGGGCTTCGGCCTCAACTAACAAGCCCCTCCAGCCAGCTCTGTCCCTAGCTAGCCGCTTCCAGTTGCGCACACCGAGTGCTTTGATGTCGTCATTCACTTGATTGCGCCACCTGTTACGGGTTCTTCCTCTGCTGCGTACCCCATCGGGGTTGGATTCGAAGACTCGTCGGGCAGGTGCGTTGCTGTCCATACGCTCCACGTGCCCCAGCCATCTCAGCCGCTGTATTTTCAGCTTTTTGACCAGGTCAACGTCGCTGTATAGCCCGTATAGCTCGTCGTTGAATCTTCTCCTCCATACTCCTTCGATACACACCGGACCGAAAATCACACGAAGAATCTTCCTCTCAAAGCACCCTAGCAGATTTTTATCCGAATCTTTCAGTGTCCATGCTTCTGACCCATAAAGCAGGACCGGGATGATTAGGGTCTTGTATAAAGTCTCCTTGGTTCTCTGAGAGAGGGCCTAACTACTTAAATGCCTTCTTAGACCGAAGAAACAGCGGTTGGCAAGAGTAATTCTTCGCTTGATCTCTGCACTGATGTCATTCTGCGATGTAATAGTGGAGCCCAGGTAGACAAAGTCCTTGACAACTTGGAAGTTATATCTGTCCATCGTGATATTTTGCCCGAGTCGACGATGTTGAGATTCCTCTCTCGATGACAGCATATACTTCGTCTTGTCCTCATTAACCGCCAATCCCATTCTAGCCGCCTCCGATTCAATGCTCGCAAATGCCCCTGCCACAGCTCGCTTCGTTCTGCCGACAATGTCTATGTCATCCGCATACGCAAGCAATTGAACGGACTTTTGGTAGATTGTACCGCTGGTGTTGACATGTGCGTTGCGTACAATGGCTTCAAGAACAATGTGAATAGGTTGCATGATAACGCGTCGCCTTGCCTCAATCCTTTCACAACATCAAAGGAATCGGTGGTGTTCTTACCAATTTTGACGGAGCAGCGAGATTTCTCCATCGTCATCCTGCACAAGCGGACGAGTTTGGCAGGGATGCCGAGACTCGACATGGCTCTGTATAATTCGTCCCTTTTCACGCTATCATACGGGACTTTTAAATCGATAAAAAGGTGGTGTGTATCGATCTGGAATTCCCGGGATTTTTCTAAAATCTGTCGGAGTGTGAACATTTGATCGACGGTTGACTTGCCTGGCCTAAAACCGCACTGATAAGGGCCGATCAGATCGTTGACAAAAGGTTTTAAGCGGTCACACAGGGTGGCCGACAAGATTTTATAAGTGACGTTTAGGAGACTTATTCCTCTGTAGTTGGTACATTTCAGAACATCTCCCTTTTTATGGATGGGGCACACTATACCGAGGTTCCATTCATCGGGCATACTTTCCTCCGACCAAATTTTGCAGATGAGCTGGTGTATGCTCCTAGCCAATTCATCTCCCGCTGATTTAAATAGTTCGGCTTGTAAGCCATCCGCACCTGCAGCCTTGTACGACTTAAGTTTGGATATCGCCAGCCGAACTTCGGTTAGGTCGGGTGGACGGAACTCTTGGCCATCATCGTCCAAGTTGAATGGAGCGTTCTGCCTATTAGCGGCATCTTGGCTGTCTTCGCCATTAAGCAGTCTAGAGAAGTGTTCTTTCCAGATCCTCAGCACTGACTGTGTGTCTACTACCATATTCCCACTCTCATCTCGGCAGGCTTCCGTTCTAGCCTTGAATCCTTGGGTGGATCGCTTCACCCTCTGATAAAATTTTCGAACATCTCCCCTACCGCTACAACCCTCAATAGACTCTACCGCCCGCTTCTCGTGCTCTCTCTTTTTCCTCCTGAGAAGTCGGCGTTCCTCTTTTCGTTTCAGCCCGTAGAGCTCCCGGGCCACTCTCTCAGCAGCTCTTGTTCGAGTCTGCAGCATTGCCTGGTAGGCCTCGTCCATAGCTGCATGCGCTAGCCGGCAGTCTTCATCGAACCAGGGGTTTCGTTGTATTCGCCTAGTGAAACCCAGCACATCAGAGGCGGCACTTCTGATGGCTTGTTGACAGTGTTCCCACTGGTCCTCTGCACTTGATGCTGGTGGCGGACCTCCTGAGAGATTAAGAGTTACGTGGTCTGCAAAAGTTCTGGCAGTCTCTTGCGATTTAAGCTTCTCGACATCGAATCTTTTCACAGCATCTGCTCTGCGTTTTCGCGTCATGGATATCCGCATGCGTAGTCTAGCTACCACCAGGTAGTGATCCGAGTCAATGTTGGCCCCTCGGAACGTTCGGACGTCCAAGATACTGGAAGCATGTCTCGCGTCTATCGCAACGTGGTCGATTTGGTTGACGGTTACTTGATCACGCGACCGCCAAGTCCCCTTGTGTATATTGAGGTGTGGGAAGTAGGTGCTTGAGATGATGACATTTCGCCCCGCCGCAAAGTCTGCCAGCCTGTGTCCTTTGCCGGAAGTTTCGTCGTGTAGGCTGTGTCCTCCGACTATCGAACCAAAGATGCCCTCCTTTCCGAATCTTGCGTTGAAGTCACCAAGAATGATCTTCACGTCGTACTTCGGGCACATATCATACGTTGTCTCCAAGAGATCGTAGAATGCTTCTTTGGTTGAGTCTTCTCTCCTTTCATGGGGGGCGTGAACACAAATCAGCGAAATGTTCTTAAATTTGCCTCTGATGCGGATTGTGACCAGACGCTCGCCTACACTTCGGAAGCCCAAGACTTCTTGCCTAAGTCTTCCCCTTATCACAAAACCACAACCAAAGAGCCGCTGGCCCTGTTCCTTCAAGCACCCGCCGTAGTAGATGTCACACGTTTTCAGTCTCCGTACGCCCTCTCCATCCCATCGCACTTCCTGGATGGCTGTTACGTCAGCATTTAGCCTGTCCAGGTTCTCCACTAATTGTTCGGCTGCACGTGTTCTGTATAAGGACAGGACGTTCCACGTGCAGATCCGAAATTAATTGTCCTTGTTTCGTTTGCTGGGGTCGTCAACTTTAAAATCATCCATATCCGAGGCTTGTTGTTGTTTCGGAACAACTTTTTTTTACGTGGGAGGGAAGTTACCCCGACGCACAACCCCCGACCCGGAGGACCAGACCCTTCGTATAACTCCAAGGGTAGGGAGCCGGATTAACCGCTCCTTATAGGCCTGAGCTACAAATATGTCGTAGTAGCCCATATAAGGTGTTCACTAAGTAGTTCAACCTAACTGGAACTGTAGACGCCACCGTTGATTCCATCTAGAGAATTCGTCCGCTGCCGCCTCGATGAAAGGAGAAGTGCCTTAGTGGGAACACTCCTCCCCCCCCTTTCTCGTTGGCTGTCGCCAACAGCTTTCCACGGGGATTTAAACCCCGTCTCCAGCTGAGGTACTAGACACCCGATGTTCACCACGTGGAGGTGAGAGTAGGAGTTGGTAGACAGAGGTGGGTTTTGAGAAAAACCTGTGGAAGCTTGTGTCCTCTTGAATGCACATAACTACCCTTTTGAACATCAAATTAAATTTGCTGCTTCCTATATAATTCGTTCTAGCTCGCAGATTGGAACAAACTTTTTTTGTTTGCATTATGACTGAACTGCATTGACTGAATAATATGAACATGGATTAATATTTGCGGATTTTATAACTCTTAATCCCGGACTCTTAATTCGGACTTAATAACTCTTAATCCCGTGTTGGCTACACCATGAATTAAGAGTTGTTTTACTAGTTAAAACTTCGATCAAATTTGGGAAAACATCTTAATGCAAAGTTTTTACCTTATGTGACCCCATACAAGAAAACATTATTATTTTTTTTACTTAAAACAACCGTTTCCAAGATATATATTTTTAAAAGTTTGGCAAAAAGTTCAAATTTCTTGTTTTTTGCTTTTTACTCTTAGGTCGTGTGTGAATTGCGTTAAAATTTTGGTTAAATTTGATCCCAGTTAAATTTGATCCGTTTTTATTGACAACTGGTAAGTTGCTTTCCACGCCACCTGCATCTCAAGCGCTTAAGCTTCAAAAAGCGATAGAATTATTTTCGATTTGACGTTCAATGTATATCCGATAAGAGAAAACGAAAAAAGCGCCAGATGAAAATTAGTTTTACCCAATTATTTTATATCAACGGTTATCCATATTATGGTTGAAATAGAATCAAAAAATGTGTAAGCTTATAAATCAAGCTAAAAATATATTAAAATAGATAGCTAAAACGCGTTGCTTTGTAAATGCAAAATGTAAACAAACCACCTTTACCACCAGGAACAACAACAAAAGTACTCGATTAGAAAAAGAGAAAGGCAGAGACGTAGTCACGATGTTATGTTTGTTCGTTAAGTTAAGTTATTTGAATAAAAATCTTTTTGTGAAGCAATTGTTAAACAAAATATTTTTCAATTGTCTATTAACACATTTGTTTCTTGGTTTACAAAAGAGGTAAGGTATGAATAAAAGTCATGCTCGATCACTCTTAATTAGTTAGAGTTTACTTTAAAAGAGTGCTAACCTTTTTTTAAATGGAGGATAAAAGTGTTTTTTTGCCCGAAATTACGTTAAAAAATTATTCTTAGAAAGAAACTTACGTGGTCGGATAAAACAAACGAACACAGGGAAATCAAATGATGAAGATTAACCTGCGCGTACCTAATACAAAAAAATAAAATGAAGATTTATATCACTTAAGTGCATTATAGGTGACTCCTTTTGATAATTTGGAAAACTAATTTTCGTTGGCTTATTACATTTACTTAAGTGAGCGCTTTTGACTGTTATAATTATTATTATATTCTTACGAAAGCAAAAGTGAACGAAACTAATCGAAAAATAGCAAACCGCAATTATTGGTGCAGCACATAATTTCCTGGTATTATCTTTTTTTGTTGCGATCACTAAAGGGGACCTTTGACATTTCTACTTCTTTCTTTACTTATAATAAAAAGGAAAATTAATGTTTTATTTAAATCCATAAGAAACTCTAGCCCCCTAAACTTCTACCTGACTTCGCACATGATATCGTTCTGACTGACGCCTTGCATCCATTTTGGAAAACAACAACAAAAAAGCACGTTTGTTTACATATTTCATCTGCAAAATAAAGCAAATTAATAATAAGTTTCGATATATTTTACGTTTGGTTTGCAAACTAGCATGTTTAATTATTCTATTGCGATTATAATACAAACAACCGTTCATATAAGATTAATTTGTTAAAATAATGTTTCTATGAGCTGCTTTTGTTTTTCTCTTATGGGAAATGCATTGAACGTCAAATGGAAAAGAAATCTATCTCGTTTGTTAGTTTCACGCGCTGGCTGCTAGGTGTCGTGACTCCATGTGCCAATAGGGGTGAATAAAATTGGAGGGTTTTGCTGTGTCAATTGCATTATATTGAATATTTTAAAACATACGCTCCTTGCGTTAAAGGAACCTATCCGAAACGGTGTCAACCTATCCAAAAATGTTCAGATACCTTGATTTGCTGTTGCAACAGCTTTTTTCAGAGGAATAACAACACAAATCTGTCCAAATCGCTTTGGATACGATCTTATATACAATATGTTTCTTTATTTATTTTAGATATTCAAAATATTTGGAATAAGAATTTTGTGTTTCCTTATTCAATAAAATACTCCGGATAAACCATTATTGTCGATTTTTTATTTATCCCGAATAATTGGAATGGATTTTTCATTCCACCTGTAGCGCAGAGTCAAAAGAATGCCGAGAAACAAAAAAACTCAATGCTCATGCGGTCCTCCATCTAAGTACTAACCGCACCCGAAGATGCTTGATTTCGGTGATCGGACGAGAACCTATTTTTGTTTCTTTCTCAAAAAGCAATCCTTTATTAAATAAAAAAAAAACACATAATTGTCGTTGCTTTTGAGAGGCGAGACCGAAATCATGTTCGTCCTTTTTATCGATACCAACACGGGGAAGCATTTCATATTGCCGCCTTCCAAGGTATAAATTTTCTTCCTCTGCATCATCTTCGCTGCTCAAAAAGATGACGCCCAATTCTGACAGAAGTAGGTAATTTGCACAAAATATTTTTTATTTTATTATTTCAATTAAAACAGAGCTCTATTTTTATTTAATTATTATTTATTTTAAGATTTTTTTCCTTTCGATGTCAAAAGTGAAAAGTTTACACATATCATGAACGAATAAACAAAAATGATGAAAATTCCCAAGTTTACTCGCTAATAGCCTTTCCACACTAGCCCACTGTGTATTAATATATGTCAAATTGAAAGTGGGAAATAATTCCACGCGACTGCCAAATTTCTGTATTGTATTAATACATTACCTTAACCTAAAAAAAAGTGTGATTGAATGTGGGATAGAATGTAAAATCGTGTGGAATAGAATTTCGGGTTGTGTAGGCTGGGCTGTCATATTTTGTTTCCACACAATTCTTCACAGTTTGTCTATCACTTTTTTGACATGTATTTACACAGTGGGCTAGTGTGGAAGGCCTTTAACTTCTACTATTTCGTTGATTAAAGGCTCTCCCAAACCAATGCGGAACATTCGTTGCGGCGAAAAAACATTCGTCAGTCAAAATTAATTCATATGTTTCTCCGCCGCGTTGGTGTGGGGACTCTCATATATCACCATGTAAATATATTTTGACATGCGAATGTTTCTTCGCCGCAACGAATGTTCCGCATTGGTTTGGGAGAGCCTTAACTCTATAGTTGAAAATGGCCGGATTCAACGCATCAAAATTTTCAGTACTTTATTTTCAGATGGAGCTTCTGATTGGCCAGCTGTCATAAAAAGTTAGCTGACATTCAGTTACGTTTAGTGAAGTTAAGTTACGTTTCATCTGAATTTTCAGCAAGAAATTCCCAACTTAAAATTCAGCTGACAGCTTATCTATACAAAAAAAGGCTCTCCATACAAAACTGACATTTCATATAATTTTACGTTCAACGACAAAAAATTAAGTACGTTATTTTCAGCAGTTGTCAAATTTCGCATTGAATGCGCCCAATCAAAAGTTGAAAACGTCAACTTCGAGTGAACAGTCAACTTCCCAAGTTGACTGTTAAAATCGCAGGGTTATGTTCAACTTTGAGTAAATAAATTAGGCCTAAGTCGTTTTCAAATTGCCGCTAGGGTATCTATTTTTTTTTAATAAACGGAACCATCGTGATGTTGGCTCCTAACAGTCCAGGTATTATAGGTCGATGGTGTAAGTAATGTGCAAGAAGCTTAATACAAACGTCAAAATGTATCCACTAGTTAAAATTTAAACGAGCTCCTGAGCAGGTTAAATTTCGACGACTGTATTCACCTCAGTAATGTCAAAATTTATACATGGGATCAAATTTAACGCACTTTTAACGCAATTGACACACGGCCTTAAAAGCACAAGTTTTCAAAAAAATCTTACGCTCAGTTTAAATATCATAATATTTTCTTTAACAAAAGTGATATTGCTATTTCAATAGTGTCAACTGTCAAAAAACTTAGTTTTTCGTATATATCTTTTAAACTGTAAGCTTAATCGAAAAATTATGTTGACAAAAACTATACATTATGTAACTTTATATAAGCATGAATTAACAGTTTTTTTTTCTTGAAGCCAAAATTTTTATGATATCATTAGTTTTTTGCGCTTTATTCCTATTTTCGACTTTCTACCATGAATAACATTTTTTCCATATATAAGATCTTTGGGGACTTTTGAACATTTCATTTCAATGGTATTATTAACGTCCATGCAAATTTTCAGCTTGTATACCTCTAGTTATCGGGCTAAATAGACCGGGCTAATTATGATTTTCTTTTTTGTTTGCATATATTCGACAACTTGTTTTTAAACTGAATAAAAGATATGTTTTTGGGGTTGTTTTACTGTATTTAAACTCACTATTTTATGTTTGAGAACAAAATCACAAAGAAAATATTATATACTTTAAATCCGTGTCCTAGTATTCCTTACATTAAGTGAGGTATTATGGCACACATATAATGCACACATCATTTGACTTCCATAGTATGTATGTCATTTTGACTTTTCGAGCATCTCAATGTTTCATTCCAAATTCGTCCTAAAATGAGAAAAACAAATAATTTTTTTTTTTAGAAGATTTTAAATTTGTAAACATAGGGGAATCTTTTCTATAATGACATAGCAAGGTAATATGGTACAGTCAACAAAAAGCGTAAAGCGAAAAGAAGTAACCCTTTATGTGAAAACTGTTTGCGCATAGTAAGCAGCTGAAGCGAATCGCAGCAGCAAAATGACATGACAAAATCATAAACGAAAATTTTAGTTATGCTTTTCATTTTGCAGTACCTACGCTCTTCGACCATCAAAAATGATGTAAACACCAGAATTAATTGCCCAGAACAATAATTGTGTGCGGAAAATCACATTTGGACGCAAAATAAAAATAGTTTTGTAATGAAAATTTTAAGGTCTTTCGAATTTGATTTTTCAAATATTTGACATAAAAACATCTGATTTTTCAATTTTTCGACATAACAACATAGAGCTCTCCATAAATATTTTTGCGTAGACTTTTCTTGTACGTTTTGGCTATCGAAAAAAAAAAGTAATTCCTACACCCATGAAAGTTTGTGAGAACTTTACATTGACCATATGAATGAAGAACCAAAAGAGTATAAAAATATCTTGTAAGGATTTTTTGACGGGGTGAGAAGTGGCGATTGTTGAACATCAAACGGAAAAATGAGCAAATTGATGTCGATTTCGATTCAACAATTTTGGATTTGGTGGTCAGACTTTAGATCAATTGTTGTATAAAGAACTCAAAACGTGATTTGATCTTTGTTTGCAATTGTGTGAGTACCATTTTCTATTTATTTGGATGAAAATGTCACTTAATTTGGTGTGTGTGCAAGTGCGTGTGATAATCTGTGTTTGAAATCGAGATTTGCATAATTGATCCTACATCAAATCAGACCACCAGAAAATTCGATTTTTCTTTGTAGTAAAGAACGTGAAATTTTGTTGAATGGAAATCGATATGAATTTGACAATTGTATCCTTGCACACTTTTGTCTCTTTTTTTTCACCGAAGGAAAGAAAGAGATAGTTTTTTGTCATTACACTCGACATTGCTAAAGTACACAAATACACTTTTATAAAATTCAGTTGTTTTTGCATTTTACATGTAAATTCCTTAGTTCAGATGTTGTTTTTTTTCTTCAAATTTTATCTGAACCTGCATAAAAAAACTAATAACTTCAACAATATAGCTACATTCGATTTTATTCAATTTCAAAATTACCCTAATTGTGTTGATTCAATACAAACCTACCTAGTTAATTTGTATAATAAATTTTCACTACACCTACCTTCTTTAAAAAGTTTATTTAATGAAATTTTTTCTTACAAAATATGATTTATCTTCCGTTTAGGGTTAAAAGCAGCTAGTTTCTTTTTTACACGAAAAACTAGCATTATAGTTGAATTTTTCAAGGGGTGGAATTAGAGATTGCAATCCCAGGATATTTTTTCAATCCCGGGATTCAAAAATTTGAATCCTGGGATTCCGGGATAATTCCGGGATTTGCAAAATATTTAAAAAAAAAGTAATTCAGAATATATTTTCGTTAAAATTGTTTTGTTTTTTTTTTCGAATTAAAAACACTTCTCCTAGTATGCAGGGAGGTAAGGCTAATTCGGTCGTTGCTCTAGAAAAATAACAAACAAGTGGACATTTTTTTAAAAGAAAAATATTGAATATTCGTTGGAATTTTTGTTTTATTTGTTGAACAAAAACATTTACTTCGAAAATTAACTTAGGTACATTTATTTCTCAAAAATAGTAACATTAAAAACTAATTCATTAAAATTGTTAAAAAAACAAAACAGAAAAATAAAAATATTAGTTCAGTCAGAAGGTATTTCAAAAATAAATAAATAAATTAGAAGATACATTTTACCAGAAACATAGTGTTGGTAAATCACATTTGGAATCATAATTTATTTTTGAATGAATAACAATAATGTTAACAATTAATTTCCTTTCCGAATCTTGCGTTGAAGTCACCAAGAATGATCTTCACGTCGTACTTCGGGCACATATCATACGTTGTCTCCAAGAGATCGTAGAATGCTTCTTTGGTTGAGTCTTCTCTCCTTTCATGGGGGGCGTGAACACAAATCAGCGAAATGTTCTTAAATTTGCCTCTGATGCGGATTGTGACCAGACGCTCGCTTACACTTCGGAAGCCCAAGACTTCTTGCCTAAGTCTTCCCCTTATCACAAAACCACAACCAAAGAGCCGCTGACCCTGTTCCTTCAAGCACCCGCCGTAGTAGATGTCACACGTTTTCAGTCTCCGTACGCCCTCTCCATCTCATCGCACTTCCTGGATGGCTGTTACGTCAGCCTTTAGCCTGTCCAGGTTCTCCACTAATTGTTCGGCTGCACGTGTTCTGTATAAGGACAGGACGTTCCACGTGCAGATCCGAAATTCATTGTCCTTGTTTCGTTTGCTGGGGTCGTCAACTTTAAAATCATCCATATCCGAGGCTTGTTGTTGTTTCGGAACAACTTTTTTTTACGTGGTAGGGAAGTTACCCCGACGCACAACCCCCGACCCGGAGGACCAGACCCTTCGTATAACTCCAAAGGTAGGGAGCCGGATAAACCGCTCCTTATAGGCCTGAGCTACAAATATGTCGTAGTAGCCCATATAAGGTGTTCACTAAGTAGTTCAACCTAACTGGAACTGTAGACGCCACCGTTGATTCCATCTAGAGAATTCGTCCGCTGCCGCCTCGATGAAAGGAGAAGTGCCTTAGTGGGAACACTCCTCCCCCCCCTTTCTCGTTGGCTGTCGCCAACAGCTTTCCACGGGGATTTAAACCCCGTCTCCAGCTGAGGTACTAGACACCCGATGTTCACCACGTGGAGGTGAGAGTAGGAGTTGGTAGACAGAGGTGGGTTTTGAGAAAAACCTGTGGACGCTTGTGTCCTCTTGAATGCACATAACTACCCTTTTGAACATCAAATTAAATTTGCTGCTTCCTACATAATTCGTTCTAGCTCGCAGATTGGAACAAACTTTTTTTGTTTGCATTATGACTGAACTGCATTGACTGAATAATATGAACATGGATTAATATTTGCGGATTTTATAACTCTTAATCCAGACTCTTAATTCGGACTTAATAACTCTTAATCCCGTGTTGGCTACACCATGAATTAAGAGTTGTTTTACTAGTTAAAACTTCTTATTTGTTTAAAGAAAATCTATATCAATTCTTTTGTAACTAGATTTAGTCCGGTCAAATTAGACATTGAACCTTGCATAAATTCCCAAAAAACCATTAAAATGAAATTGTCAAAAGTCCCCAAAGATCCCATATATGGAAAATATTTTATTCAAGGGTTTATTATATCATTTTTTGGCAAATAGCTCTGAAACGATAAATGCTGTCGAAAAGTATTTCATACAAACTTTGTAGATTATGTTTTCTGCCATAAAAAAGATTGATCGATGCCATGCTTAAGACTCACCGTTAAGAAGATATCGAAATTTCAAAAAACGTAAAATGTCGAAAATGCCCGTTTTTCACGTATAACTCCTAAACGGATCAAATTTTGGAAAACATCTTTATGCAAAGTTTTTACCTTATGTGACCCCATACAAGAAAACATTATTATTTTTTTTACTTAAAACAACCGTTTCCAAGATATATATTTTTAAAAGTTTGGCAAAAAGTTCAAATTTCTTGTTTTTTGCTTTTTACTCTTAGGTCGTGTGTGAATTGCGTTAAAATTTTGGTTAAATTTGATCTCAGTTAAATTTGATCCGTTTTTATTGACAACTGGTAAGTTGCTTTCCACGCCACCTGCATCTCAAGCGCTTAAGCTTCAAAAAGCGATAGAATTATTTTCGATTTGACGTTCAATGTATATCCGATAAGAGAAAACGAAAAAAGCGCCAGATGAAAATTAGTTTTACCCAATTATTTTATATCAACGGTTATCCATATTATGGTTGAAATAGAATCAAAAAATGTGTAAGCTTATAAATCAAGCTAAAAATATATTAAAATAGATAGCTAAAACGCGTTGCTTTGTAAATGCAAAATGTAAACAAACCACCTTTACCACCAGGAACAACAACAAAAGTACTCGATTAGAAAAAGAGAAAGGCAGAGGCGTAGTCACGATGTTATGTTTGTTCGTTAAGTTAAGTTATTTGAATAAAAATCTTTTTGTGAAGCAATTGTTAAACAAAATATTTTTCAATTGTCTATTAACACATTTGTTTCTTGGTTTACAAAAGAGGTAAGGTATGAATAAAAGTCATGCTCGATCACTCTTAATTAGTTAGAGTTTACTTTAAAAGAGTGCTAACCTTTTTTTAAATGGAGGATAAAAGTGTTTTTTTGCCCGAAATTACGTTAAAAAATTATTCTTAGAAAGAAACTTACGTGGTCGGATAAAACAAACGAACACAGGGAAATCAAATGATGAAGATTAACCTGCGCGTACCTAATACAAAAAAATAAAATGAAGATTTATATCACTTAAGTGCATTATAGGTGACTCCTTTTGATAATTTGGAAAACTAATTTTCGTTGGCTTATTACATTTACTTAAGTGAGCGCTTTTGACTGTTATAATTATTATTATATTCTTACGAAAGCAAAAGTGAACGAAACTAATCGAAAAATAGCAAACCGCAATTATTGGTGCAGCACATAATTTCCTGGTATTATCTTTTTTTGTTGCGATCACTAAAGGGGACCTTTGACATTTCTACTTCTTTCTTTACTTATAATAAAAAGGAAAATTAATGTTTTATTTAAATCCATAAGAAACTCTAGCCCCCTAAACTTCTACCTGACTACGCACATGATATCGTTCTGACTGACGCCTTGCATCCATTTTGGAAAACAACAACAAAAAAGCACGTTTGTTTACATATTTCATCTGCAAAATAAAGCAAATTAATAATAAGTTTCGATATATTTTACGTTTGGTTTGCAAACTAGCATGTTTAATTATTCTATTGCGATTATAATACAAACAACCGTTCATATAAGATTAATTTGTTAAAATAATGTTTCTATGAGCTGCTTTTGTTTTTCTCTTATGGGAAATGCATTGAACGTCAAATGGAAAAGAAATCTATCTCGTTTGTTAGTTTCACGCGCTGGCTGCTAGGTGTCGTGACTCCATGTGCCAATAGGGGTGAATAAAATTGGAGGGTTTTGCTGTGTCAATTGCATTATATTGAATATTTTAAAACATACGCTCCTTGCGTTAAAGGAACCTATCCGAAACGGTGTCAACCTATCCAAAAATGTTCAGATACATTGATTTGCTGTTGCAATAGCTTTTTTCAGAGGAATAACAACACAAATCTGTCCAAATCGCTTTGGATACGATCTTATATATAATATGTTTCTTTATTTATTTTAGATATTCAAAATATTTGGAATAAGAATTTTGTGTTTCCTTATTCAATAAAATACTCCGGATAAACCATTATTGTCGATTTTTTATTTATCCCGAATAATTGGAATGGATTTTTCATTCCACCTGTAGCGCAGAGTCAAAAGAATGCCGAGAAACAAAAAAACTCAATGCTCATGCGGTCCTCCATCTAAGTACTAACCGCACCCGAAGATGCTTGATTTCGGTGATCGGACGAGAACCTGTTTTTGTTTCTTTCTCAAAAAGCAATGAATCCTTTATTAAATAAAAAAAAAACACATAATTGTCGTTGCTTTTGAGAGGCGAGACCGAAATCATGTTCGTCCTTTTTATCGATACCAACACGGGGAAGCATTTCATATTGCCGGCTTCCAAGGTATAAATTTTCTTCCTCTGCATCATCTTCGCTGCTCCAAAAAGATGACGCCCAATTCTGACAGAAGTAGGTAATTTGCACAAAATATTTTTTATTTTATTATTTCAATTAGAACAGAGCTCTATTTTTATTTAATTATTATTTATTTTAAGATTTTTTTCCTTTCGATGTCAAAAGTGAAAAGTTTACACATATCATGAACGAATAAACAAAAATGATGAAAATTCCCAAGTTTACTCGCTAATAGCCTTTCCACACTAGCCCACTGTGTATTAATATATGTCAAATTGAAAGTGGGAAATAATTCCACGCGACTGCCAAATTTCTGTATTGTATTAATACATTACCTTAACCTAAAAAAAAGTGTGATTGAATGTGGGATAGAATGTAAAATCGTGTGGAATAGAATTTCGGGTTGTGTAGGCTGGGCTGTCATATTTTGTTTCCACACAATTCTTCACAGTTTGTCTATCACTTTTTTGACATGTATTTACACAGTGGGCTAGTGTGGAAGGCCTTTAACTTCTACTATTTCGTTGATTAAAGGCTCTCCCAAACCAATGCGGAACATTCGTTGCGGCGAAAAAACATTCGTCAGTCAAAATTAATTCATATGTTTCTCCGCCGCGTTGGTGTGGGGACTCTCATATATCACCATGTAAATATATTTTGACATGCGAATGTTTCTTCGCCGCAACGAATGTTCCGCATTGGTTTGGGAGAGCCTTAACTCTATAGTTGAAAATGGCCGGATTCAACGCATCAAAATTTTCAGTACTTTATTTTCAGATGGAGCTTCTGATTGGCCAGCTGTCATAAAAAGTTAGCTGACATTCAGTTACGTTTAGTGAAGTTAAGTTACGTTTCATCTGAATTTTCAGCAAGAAATTCCCAACTTAAAATTCAGCTGACAGCTTATCTATACAAAAAAAGGCTCTCCATACAAAACTGACATTTCATATAATTTTACGTTCAACGACAAAAAATTAAGTACGTTATTTTCAGCAGTTGTCAAATTTCGCATTGAATGCGCCCAATCAAAAGTTGAAAACGTCAACTTCGAGTGAACAGTCAACTTCCCAAGTTGACTGTTAAAATCGCAGGGTTATGTTCAACTTTGAGTAAATAAATTAGGCCTAAGTCGTTTTCAAATTGCCGCTAGGGTATCTATTTTTTTTTAATAAACGGAAACATCGTGATGTTGGCTCCTAACAGTCCAGGTATTATAGGTCGATGGTGTAAGTAATGTGCAAGAAGCTTAATACAAACGTCAAAATGTATCCACTAGTTAAAATTTAAACGAGCTCCTGAGCAGGTTAAATTTCGACGACTGTATTCACCTCAGTAATGTCAAAATTTATACATGAGATCAAATTTAACGCACTTTTAACGCAATTGACACACGGCCTTAAAAGCACAAGTTTTCAAAAAAATCTTACGCTCAGTTTAAATATCATAATATTTTCTTTAACAAAAGTGATATTGCTATTTCAATAGTGTCAACTGTCAAAAAACTTAGTTTTTCGTATATATCTTTTAAACTGTAAGCTTAATCGAAAAATTATGTTGACAAAAACTATACATTATGTAACTTTATATAAGCATGAATTAACAGTTTTTTTTTCTTGAAGCCAAAATTTTTATGATATCATTAGTTTTTTGCGCTTTATTCCTATTTTCGACTTTCTACCATGAATAACATTTTTTTCATATATAAGATCTTTGGGGACTTTTGTACATTTCATTTCAATGGTATTATTAACGTCCATGCAAATTTTCAGCTTGTATACCTCTAGTTATCGGGCTAAATAGACCGGGCTAATTATGATTTTCTTTTTTGTTTGCATATATTCGACAACTTGTTTTTAAACTGAATAAAAGATATGTTTTTGGGGTTGTTTTACTGTATTTAAACTCACTATTTTATGTTTGAGAACAAAATCACAAAGAAAATATTATATACTTTAAATCCGTGTCCTAGTATTCCTTACATTAAGTGAGGTATTATGGCACACATATAATGCACACATCATTTGACTTCCATAGTATGACTTTTCGAGCATCTCAATGTTTCATTCCAATTTCGTCCTAAAATGAGAAAAACAAATAATTTTTTTTCTTAGAAGATTTTAAATTTGTAAACATAGGGGAATCTTTTCTATAATGACATAGCAAGGTAATATGGTACAGTCAACAAAAAGCGTAAAGCGGAAAGAAGTAACCCTTTATGTGAAAACTGTTTGCGCATAGTAAGCAGCTGAAGCGAATCGCAGCAGCAAAATGACATGACAAAATCATAAACGAAAATTTTAGTTATGCTTTTCATTTTGCAGTACCTACGCTCTTCGACCATCAAAAATGATGTTAACACCAGAATTAATTTCCCAGAACAATAATTGTGTGCGGAAAATCACATTTGGACGCAAAATAAAAATAGTTTTGTAATGAAAATTTTAAGGTCTTTCGAATTTGATTTTTCAAATATTTGACATAAAAACATCTGATTTTTCAATTTTTCGACATAACAACATAGAGCTCTCCATAAATATTTTTGCGTAGACTTTTTGGCTATCGAAAAAAAAAAAAGTAATTCCTACACCCATGAAAGTTTGTGAGAACTTTGCATGAAGAACCAAAAGAGTATAAAAATATCTTGTAAGGATTTTTTGACGGGGTGAGAAGTGGCGATTGTTGAACATCAAACGGAAAAATGAGCAAATTGATGTCGATTTCGATTCAACAATTTTGGATTTGGTGGTCAGACTTTAGATCAATTGTTGTATAAAGAACTCAAAACGTGATTTGATCTTTGTTTGCAATTGTGTGAGTACCATTTTCTATTTATTTGGATGAAAATGTCACTTAATTTGGTGTGTGTGCAAGTGCGTGTGATAATCTGTGTTTGAAATCGAGATTTGCATAATTGATCCTACATCAAATCAGACCACCAGAAAATTCGATTTTTCTTTGTAGTAAAGAACGTGAAATTTTGTTGAATGGAAATCGATATGAATTTGACAATTGTATCCTTGCACACTTTTGTCTCTTTTTTTTCACCGAAGGAAAGAAAGAGATAGTTTTTTGTCATTACACTCGACATTGCTAAAGTACACAAATACACTTTTATAAAATTCAGTTGTTTTTGCATTTTACATGTAAATTCATTAGTTCAGATGTTGTTTTTTTTCTTAAAATTTTATCTGAACCTGCATAAAAAACTAATAACTTCAACAATATAGCTACATTCGATTTTATTCAATTTCAAAATTACCCTAATTGTGTTGATTCAATACAAAGCAGCTTAAATTTATTTAAGGTATTACTCTTTTAGCTCAACCTACCTAGTTAATTTGTATAATAAATTTTTACTACACCTACCTTCTTTAAAAAGTTTATTTAATGAAATTTTTTCTTACAAAATATGATTTATCTTCCGTTTAGGGTTAAAAGCAGCTAGTTTCTTTTTTACACGAAAAACTAGCATTGTAGTTGAATTTTTCAAGGGGTGGAATTAGAGATTGCAATCCCAGGATATTTTTTCAATCCCGGGATTCAAAAATTTGAATCCTGGGATTCCGGGATAATTCCGGGATTTGCAAAATATTTAAAAAAAAAGTAATTCAGAATATATTTTCGTTAAAATTGTTTTGTTTTTTTTTCGAATTAAAAACACTTCTCCTAGTATGCAGGGAGGTAAGGCTAATTCGGTCGTTGGTCTAGAAAAATAACAAACAACTGGACATTTTTTTAAAAGAAAAATATTGAATATTCGTTGGAATTTTTGTTTTATTTGTTGAACAAAAACATTTACTTCGAAAAAAACTTAGGTACATTTATTTCTTTAAAATAGTAACATTAAAAACTAATTCATTAAAATTGTTAAAAAAACAAAACAGAAAAATAAAAATATTAGTTCAGTCAGAAGGTATTTCAAAAATAAATAAATAAATTAGAAGATACATTTTACCAGAAACATAGTGTTGGTAAATCACATTTGGAATCATAATTTATTTTTGAATGAATAACAATAATGTTAACAAATGGGTTTTTAGGGGTTAAACATATACGAAAGATTGACATATTTATTTATAGGGTTATTGATTTCCACGTTCAATTTGTATGTTGGTTGGTTGTTAAAGGTAAGACCGCTTTCAAACAAGGAAACTGAGTTGCCAGCAATTTTTAGTTTGTAGCCGAGAAGGGCGTAAGGGGAAGAAAAAAAAATCTCCCCTCTCACCCTTCTCGCCATCAAACCAGATAGTTTCTGGCATCTCAGTTTCCTAAGAAACTGTCTTAGAAAGTATAAAAAATGAAAGAGGGAAAAAATTGTGTGCGAATATTCAAGATTGGAGCATTTCAATCCCGGGATTTTCGGGCTCTAAAATGGACAAAGATCCTGGGACTGCGGGATACGGGACCCCGGGATTGCAATCTCTAGGTGGTATGCACTTGGCTATTTGAAGAGCACTGTTTATAAAATAAGCGGTACTACTAAACAAAGAAAGTTATACTGTAACATTCACTTATACTAAATTTTGGAGAATTAAAGGCTTAACTACACGCTACTTTTAGCAAAAAGTACAAAAGTGAGAAATTAAAATATTCGCTAAAGAAACCCACTTGCAAAAAAACTTACGAAAATTATTCAGATAAATTAAGCTACCATATACAATTTTCAATTGTTTTTTTTTGCAAGCAGGTGTCTTTAGGACAGATATTTATTTCTCACTTTTGTACTTTTTGGCTAAAGTAGGTCTATGTAGTAGTCCAGGCTTAAGTGTACTTAGCTGTTTTCCACTCAAAGCACGCGATTATGTTTTATTTTATATATTTATTTATTATTCTTCATAAACATTGATTTGTTGAAAAAACCAAAAAGTACAATTCGATACACTTTTCTTTTTAAATTCGATACATTGCTGAAAGACGATTTTTCATCCCTGATTGATATCAGCTGTTTGTTTGACAGCATTGGTTTGATTATTGTTTGTTGTTTGTAGTACAACGCAATCGAAAACCATACATAAATAAAATTGTTTAATTTGCTATTGTTTTTAATGAGTGTTTTACATTAAAAATTGTACTATTTCTCTCAAGTTTAAGTACTTGTTGAAGAAGTTCAGTTTAAGAATTATTTCTGCGTATTTAACAGCTAAAATATATACCGAGCGAGCGCTCGTTTTCCGTGGTACGCGTCTTATATAATTTTATAAAATTAAAATTGTATGCGTGTGTGAAACTATCTTAGCCAGTCTTCTTCATGAAAGATGGATTATGCTCTAATTTGGAGGCTGATGATCTGTACCTACCAAACTTTCCAGAGGATTGTTGAGAACGTTAACGTTGTTGTTGGTACCTATAATGATAATAGTGGTCCAATGGGAGAGGTCCGTGTCGACCCCTCAAAGGGTTCAGTCAGTTTCGGTTCCGGTCTTCACGTTCTTAGCTACGAGAGCAAGTTTGTGCGATACAGTCATCCCCATTTTTGTAAGCATTTTCATGCGAACACCGAGCTAACTATGACTTTGTTTTTGTTGTTGTCTATTAACATATATCATCAAATTCTCTGTATTACCTGTTGTACGTGTTGCTGTCGAACCCAAGCACCTAGCCGATTATCCAAAACTTGTTGAAGGTCTTAAGCGTTTGGCCAAACCGATCCTATGGTACAATGTATCATTGAAGGATCTGCAAAACACATCATTGTTTGGATGGTCTCTCAAAAGATATTGACAAGGGTGATTTGAACTAAAAGGACGATTTCAAGATTCGCGCCCGAAAAGTACGGTTACGATATTACAGAAGCTAGTAAGATCTGGTGCGTTTCGGTCCCAACGGTACTGGTCCAAATATCATCGTGGATTGAACCAAGTCTGTTCAACGAAATCAGGGACACGTTGTAGATGGTTTCTAACGGGTGACAAGGGAAGGTGTTTTGGCTGATGAAAACATGAGTGGTATGTAAAAATAAAAACTTTATTTATATACAGGGTGTCCAGTAAATAATGGATAACCTTGGAATGCCTCATAAAAGACTTTATGACCATCCTGAAAACTAATAAAAAAAGTTCTATCCCAACCACAAGAAAAGTTATGTGCCTTTTTTGTTCAGTGCATTGTCTTTGATAATAGCGGCAGGTCGATTGGGGTATTCAACATTGGCCACACGATATTTCTCTTGCAGACGCCGTGGGATAATATGACGCCAGCTGAGCAAAGTTAAATGGCTCAAGATCTTCAGGGGTGGAATCGCGTAAGGTGATTTGTGATCATCACATTTGTGACAGTCACAGGTGATAGGATTTGATTTTCCATCTGCATAAAGTGATCACAAATTTGGTATCACTTTCAGAGAAAACATTGTTTTGCACACATACTAGTAAGATTTGACATTTCTCACAAGTCGATTTGAAGATTTTCTTTATTGCGGTCACCAAATTTATTCAAGTGTTGAAATTAAACAATTTTAGTGAATAGTTGCAAGTTAATTAAACAAAATTGTGAGGTGGATAGATTTTAAAAATATTGAAAAATATAAATGCGTTTCGAGTTCAAGTGATTAAAAGAAACCGTCGCGGATGTTTTTCTCTGCTGATTAAAAGAAACCCGCTCTTCGAATTCCATCGATTATTGAAGATTATTTTTTTCTGGAATAAAATCACAATTGTTTGTGTTAATTTTGGCAACTATTCACTGATATCAACTCATTTTAATACTTGCTAAAAAGACGTGACCATTCAATGAACTTTTGAATAGATTTGTAAGGAGATATGATCCTCATTGGACATAATAATAAAACTATTCCTACATACATACTCGTATGTATGTAAGCAATATTGACATAATGTTTTTTTTTTTAGAAATAAAAAAAAAATATGTAGATATATATTGAATATACTTTCATTTAAAATATAAGGTACCTAACTTGAAAATGCAGAAAATATAGCATACATGAATAGTTTAACATGAAAGTGATAGCTAAATAGCTGTCACCAAAAATAGTCACAAAAATATGATTATCACTGGTGACAGTCACCTTACGCAGACGGAATGTGTCGATAATGACTATCACTTATCACATATCACCTTACCCGATTCCACCCCAGGTAAATCTAAAAAAATCAAAAACCAATACAATTTATGAATAAATCCTTTGTTACAGAAGCTAAGTGCTCAATGCGAAGGTTCACCGGTGCTACTGGTGCTAGAAAATGGTACAGTAATACCTCCAGCAAATTTGGTAGATATCCCTAACTGTTTGAACCTAATACTAAAGGACCTGCCGTCGCACTTGCGACCACAGCAAATCAAAGTGATAAAAGTAGATAGTGGTCCATTTTTGTTCACACCCATTCATTTTAGTTCCATTGACCGTATGGAGAAAAAAAAGGTTACAAATAAAATTTGTAAATTTTTTTTAAGTTTAGTATTTCCAATATCATTAATAACACTTTATTTGTTTTTCTTTTTTAGCATTCTTTAGGCAGCGATTCCCAAACTTTTTAAGCTTTGGAACCCTTAACAATGTAAAAATATATTTCGGAACCCCGACTCTTAACGATTGCAAAAGATGAAAAACAACACAATTGATATCAAAATCAATTTTTTGTTTATATTTCGTGTGAGTGTGGCTCGTAATTTTCTTATTAAATTGAGTGCTGTTGTATCATTTTTGTTTGCTTTTTTTTAAATTATGAGAAGCTCACACTTCATTAAAAAGAAAATGTATAAGTCAAACATTTTTATGATTACATAACGTGAGCTGGGTAAAAATTGGTCTGGTTGGTGGGTGAATCTGGTCAATGAACGCACATTTTTGCTATTTTTTTTTTTTTTTTTTAATAAAAGAACTTTTCTAATATTTTCAGCTTTCTTTCTAAAAATTTATAATTTAATAAATTAAAAATGAATGTAATAGCTTCATTGGGATGAATTAAGAAAAAAGTTATAAACTAAATAATTTTTATTAAAAAACCTTAAAAAACACTAACAAATGTTGAAAGGTTTCAATATGTTGTATGGAAATACTACAGCAATATAATTTTAATGCAGTTATGTGGAATATTAAGCAAACCGAATTTGCTTTACTTTATTAATGTAACAATAAAACAAAAAATAATACGTAATTGCTTTTAATAAAAAATGCATTTTGAGTGACTTTGGCCTAGACAACTTATGGAAAAAATTAATCAAAATTATAAGAAAACTTCCCGCGCAGAAAAGCATTCTAGTTTTCAACATGGCACTAGAGAGTTTTAAAAAGATTCTGGCAAGGCCCTAGCATGGCTGAGTAATGGCCAAAACTAGGGCCTTGTCGATTATGAACCCTTTTTTTCCTCGTCCGAAAAACCACTGTAGGGCCCGGACCAGCAAAAACTAGATTTGTTCATATTTTTGCTAGAAACATTAAAAAAGGGTATTTTAGTATCGGTTGTGATCCGATTGTAAAATAACTCAAATAATAGCGCAAATTTTTATGAATTTAATACGATATTAAAGCAAATTTAGTATGATACTGGGCATTTTTGTAAAATACTCTTATTATCATATTATTTGATTTAGTATCGTGTACAAAAATGCGCTTAATCTAAACTACATCCCACCACAAAAACAACCGGATCTGAACGACTTGAGATGAACCATCTGTTATTAAGTAAATATAGTTTAAGACAGTAAATTATAATTTTTGATTAATTTTAATGAAAAGTTCAAAAAGCCTTTGGCGGGGGTGGGTGGTTGAAAATTGATTATCTTGGTAGGATTTGCAAGAGCGTGAAATTTGTACATGACGTACATTTGACAAGTATTTCCTAAAGAAAACTGACTAGTGCCATGTCAAAACTAGACAGAAACTGGGCATTTTTCTAGCCGGGTTGTTATTAAAAGACGTACGAAGCTTATAAGTACAATCTCCTTGTAAGGCTGCAAAAGAGCAGAGAGAGATTGATTCCCATAATATTTTTCCAGTGAAATTAACAATACATGTATTTAAACAGCAAACAAAATATTAATGAAACCCTAAAAAATAAACAAAAAATCCTCAGTATAAGAAAATGTCTCTGTAATCAATTAGTAAGGGATCATTGA
Source organism: Melangyna quadrimaculata (assembly GCA_949320155.1). NCBI lineage: Eukaryota > Metazoa > Arthropoda > Insecta > Diptera > Syrphidae > Melangyna > Melangyna quadrimaculata. The sequence continues at coordinate 329,901,544 of OX439483.1, forward strand.
TTGATTAGCAATGAGATAATAAGGAATACGTTTACGCGGCCAAAGTCACCGGAAACTGTAGAATTACTTTGGCCACCCAATTTTTTTTTTTCAAAAATTAAACTAGCTAAGCCCGTATGATACTACATTTTTTCTCGTTTTTAAGGCATTCAAAATGAAACTAGAGTAGTTCAAACAATTTATAATTGAAAATATCAATATGAGTGAGCACGTACACAATAACCACATTAATGTAAAGAAGTCACAAAAATGTATCGAAAATGAACATATTTCAGATTCTGGCAGCTTTTTTTTTGACTTTTCAGAAATTAAAAATTTTTTCAAAGTACACTGTGACTACAAAAAAGTATACACTGGACTCATGAGAACAGAAGTTTTTGGTGTATATTTACTTTTGTGGACATTGTAATTGTCAAAACATAATGTCGTTCTTTTCATAAAAAATACTATTTTCTCTTTTCCTCTTTGCTGACAATAAGTCATGATTTAAGTAATTAAAAATAAGAAAAAAATGTAGTATCATACGGTCTTAATGAATTAAAAATGAGAAAAAAATGTAGTATCATACGGGCTTAACTGATTTGTCTAAAATTAACGAAACTTGTGCAAAAAAATCTTCAATCTGTAAAAAAAATCTTCAAAAGTTATTATTTTTTTCAAATTCGTCAAAGTCACCCGGTTTCACGGTACTAAACAAATTTGTTTGTGCTTCGATAAATTCGCGGACCCCTGAAAACTCTTCGGCGGAACCCCAGGGTTCCGCGAAACACAGTTTGGGAACCGAGGCTTTAAGGTACAAAACTACCTTTCTGTGATATGCGACTGCTGACCAATGGTATTGTTTTTGAATCTCTACCTCAGACAGTAAAACTCCAGCCATCGATTCCGACACTCAATCAGTTCGAACGTTGACCAAGCAGCTCAGTCGAGAATATTTCACATTGACGAAGTTGAATTACAATCAGCTGCCCATTCCACCAAAGAGTACAATTGATTTTCCAGTTCTTATATTTGGCGATGCTGATTTTATTTTCCCCTCGATAAGTGGGCGCGCTGCTTCAGTTCATTCAGGAGCTGCGACTTATGTTGGTGGACATCATCATGACGGACTGCAATCATTTGGTTGTTCGACTGTCTCTTCGGGTCATGCGAGTTTGCCGAGTCGCGTCAGTTCGCCGACACCACAACATTATTCGAGTGCTGCTGGTCGGCGTAATGAAACACAAACATCGAGTTTTCGTTCCTCTTATTCTAGTGGCCATTCTTCGATAACCACATTAAGCCTTCCACAGCCGTCCAATATCAATGTTGGCCAGCATGTCGAGGCTCAGTTTCATAATAGATATTCGGGTGGGGATGCAATGCGAGAAGGCTATTGTCGACAATGCGCAATATCTTTCAACGTCGAGTTATTGCCGTGCTCAAATAACCAGTTGGGATGTACTGCCCGCTGAGATGTAAGTTAACTTATTTCCCATATGCGTTGCATAAATGTTGATTTGTTTTGTTTGTATCCTTTTAGACCTTAGCAATTTTACCTTGTACTGTATGTATCAAATTTAACTGCTCAAGAAATGTCACTCAAGGGTTGGCTACGAAATCCCGCGTAACAAAATCCCGCGTAACGAAATCCCGCGTAACGAAATCCCGTCTCACAAAATCCCGTGTAACGAAATCCCGCCGTTTCCGATACTAAACAACGGCGCTGTGGTTAAATTTGATATCAGCCAATCAAAATCATTCCTTTCCGATATTAGCCAATCAACATTATCGCCCCGCCCCTTTTGCATTTTTTGAAGACAGCACTGTATTGGCAATGTCAATACTTTTACTTTTAGTCATTCGATTCTGTGAGAATCGACCAGAACGAGCATAAAATTCAACTAAAAACAGCCAATCTCAACCAACTAAAAATCCGCCGTCCAACAGGAGTATATAAACGAGTAAAATTCCGGAAATTAATCAGTTCTTTTCAGAACTCCTAGGAGACAACATTTCCTAGTCTTATTAAAGAGATATTATTTTGATTTTTTGTTTGATGTGTGCGGTATGTTTGAGTTGCTGATGAGTGTGGAGCGAATGTTTTGTTTGCGGTTGTAGGGTTGTGCGGGTTGGTTTTTAAGGGTTATCGTGTGGGTTAGTGTATTTTTTTTTGTGGGGAATTTTTTTAATGGTAGGGCCACGAATTTTTGTTCGTTGATAAGAATCAACAAGAACGAACATTATTCGTCAAGTATATAAGCAAACTGTGTTTGCAAATATACTTCAGTATTGTAAGGATGAATAATTTGGCCACAAATCGTGTTTTAAGATAAAATTCAGCTTTTCATATCATGCGATACATCGATTGAAAGGTGGCATTCCCTGGATCCCGAATATACAATTTTTAGTTCTGTTGGATGCTTAGATTAGCCGCAAATCAAGATTGAATGTGCAGACTTTGATAGGCCTACGACGAATAGTTTGGCCGCAAATGGGGTTTAAAGATAAAAGTCGGTTTTTCATATTATGCGATACATCGATTGAAAGGTGGCATTCCCTAGAACACGAATATGCTAATTTTAGTTTCGTAGGTTGCTTAGTTTAGCCACAAATCAAGTTTGAATGTGTAAACTTTAGGGTGTCTACGATGCTTCCTTGGCTCGCAAATCGAGTTTAAAGATAAAAGTAGGCTTTTCATGTCGTGCGATACATCGATTGAAAGGTGGCACTCTTTAGATCACGAATATGCAATTTTTAGTTCTGTAGGATGCTTAGTTTAGCCGCAATCAAAATGTAAACTTTAGGGTGTCTACGATGCTTCCGTGGCTCGCAAATCGAGTTTAAAGATAAAACTTGATTTTTTTGTATAATTTATGTTATCAGTTGATGTGATTTCAGTTTGTGTGTAGTAAAGAGCACATAGGGTGGCCCGCTTCGCGGGTTTAGGGATTTAAACCCCCTTTTCGGGTCCTCTGTCTCGCTCACGCGACTCCGTCGCTCCGCTTAGGGTATACTCAGTCGTCTGGCAGGCGCCTATGTTGTCAGTCGATCTGTTATCAAAGTTTTTTTTGTAGTAAACAGTACCTTGGGTGGCCCGCTTCGCGGGTTTAAGGATTTTAACCCCCTTTTCGGGTCCTCTGTCCCGCTCACGCGACTCCGTCGCTCCGCTTACGGTATGCTCAGTCGTCTGGCAGGCGCCTATGTTGTCAGTCGATCTGTTATCAAAGTTTTTTGTAGTACCCAGTACCTTGGGTGGCCCGCTTCGCGGGTTTAAGGATTTTAACCTCCTTTTCGGGTCCTCTGTCCCGCTCACGCGACTCCGTCGCTCCGCTTAGGGTATGCTCAGTCGTCTGGCAGGTGCCTATATTGTCAGTCGATCTGTTATCAAAGTTTTTTTAGTAGTAAACAGTACTTTACAGTACCCAATGCAATAACAACCCAGCATACACAACAAACTAACCATTCGCACATCATTCACCCCTATCTCTCTCAAAACTCAAATCGAGTTATATCTCTTCCCGAACCCGAGATTTTACCTCTAGCAAGTCCCAAAAAGGACTGAGTTAAATTCCGAAATTACTTTTGCTTAAATACTTTTTTATTGGACGAGAAATTTCATTAGTTCATATGAAAAAATTCGTCGTCCAATAAAAGTACTTAAGCAAGTCAGCTCCTGGAAATTGTTGCCCAGGGGCACTTTGAATTGAAAATTCAGTTTGGATGCGTTTAAAGAATATTAATATTATTTTCTGTTAAAAATCGTTGATTTTTTATAAAAAAGTTTTTTTTTCTTGTAAAAATTAATTTTCTTTTTGTAAAAAATTAATTTTTGTTTTTATTTATTTGTAAAAAAATTATTTTTTTTTTTTTTAATATATTTTTTTTTTTGTAAAAAATTTATTTTTTTTTTTGTAAGAAAATTCATTTTTTTTTGTAAAAAAGAATTTTTTTTTTAAATCGTAAAAAAGTAATTTTTTTTTTCAATAAAGTTTATTTTTTTCCTGTAAATTTTACCTTAAACTTTATTATGTCAGCTCTTTTTAGGTCCTGCCATGACCGAGTCCTAAGAAGAACTGAAATAAATTCCGGAATTTAACTTGCTTAAATACTTTTTATTGGACGAGAAATTTTATTCGAACCTGTGAAAAAATTCGTCGTCCAATGAAAGTACTTAAGCAAGTCAGTTAATGGTTTGCCCCAGATTGCGGTCTAGGGCCACTTTGGATTAAAAATTCTTTTCAGAATTACAAATTTTCTTCAAAGAGATATAATTTTTTGCAAAAAAAAAAAGTTGGTAAGAAAAAGTTGTTTTTCCAAAACTTTTAAAAAAATTTTTCGTTATTAAATTTTTTTTTTTAGTACCAAAAAGTATTAGCAATCCCGCCAAATAGGAGCGAAAAAAATTCATTACACCAACATTTTTCTGTGCGTGTGTCACTCCAAAAAATTCAATTTTAATCGGCGGGATTTCGTTACGCGGGATTTTGTGGGGCGGGATATAGTATCGTTCCCTCACTCAACTATACAAATAATAAAAATATTCTTATAGAGGCTGAGGAAAGTTGCAGAGTACCAAAACCAGTTGATAGGTGTTCATTGGAAAGTCTTTGTAATAATGACGAGCCACCGGAAGAAATAGGTATGTTTTGTTTTCCTCTAAGAAAAAGTCTTATTTAATTTTTTTTTTTTATTTTTCAGTTCATATAAATATGAATACAAAGCCTTAATATAGTGATAAAATTAGAAAATTGTGTTCGAAAAAAATCCCGCGGCCCATCCGCGGGATCCATTACACCAACATTTTTCTGTGCGTGTGTCACTCCAAAAAATTCAATTTTAATCGGCGGGATTTCGTTACGCGGGATTTTGTGGGGCGGGATAAAGTATCGTTCCCTCACTCAACTATACAAATAATAAAAATATTCTTATAGAGGCTGAGGAAAGTTGCAGAGTACCAAAACCAGTTGATAGGTGTTCATTGGAAAGTCTTTGTAAAAATGACGAGCCACCGGAAGAAATAGGTATGTTTTGTTTTCCTCTAAGAAAAAGTCTTATTTAACTTTTTTTTTATTTTTCAGTTCATATGAATATGAATACAAAGCCTTAATATAGTGATAAAATTAGAAAATTGTGTTCGGATCATATAACCGAACGCGTTAATATTAGTTGGTTTTTGACCGGAACTAAAATTCAAGGTATAGCATCTTTAAAAGGAATCACACTCCTGCCATGATTGATCTAACAACAGTTGCTCCCTTACAATGGAGTAAGTTAATTTTTTAATTTAATTCGAAAGAAATTTTATTATTTTTTTTTTTTTTTTAATATAAGCTGTTGGAATTCAAAATACTCCGGTAGAACCGCAATCCGAAGTTGTTTGTACAGCTGCCCATAGTTTAACTTTAAGTACATATAACAGTGTGTTAACAATCGGTTACATCACTGAAACATTTAGCTTTGACAATACAATTCTATCGAGACGATAAAAATGCAATTGATAACTATAATCTATATGTTTTAATGTCTGGACCACATCAGTAAGTTTATATAATATTTGTATTATTTATTTGTTGTTTGATGTTTTTTTTTTGTTTAGAACATCAATTCCATTGTTAGAAAAAAATGAAGAAGCACATCATGAGTGCACAGTCATATTTTTTACTCCTGGTATTTATAAAACAAACATCCAGTGTCGATCGCTGCCCACTCAAGATAGACCAATAGTACCAAGAACGGCGCTACCAGACGATGGTGCTCCGGATCAATTACAGCAATCAGCATACCAAAATTTCGCCAGTTACCATGAAAGCATGCATGGAAATTCATTCCGCCAATCGAGCTGACAGTTCTTGAGCAATAATTTGTGATGATATTTATGTATCTTTCTTACTTTCCTACTTTCTATAATTCTCTGTTTTAATTATCCCAATAATTTACTCAGATTTGTAAAAAAATCACAAACAAAAACCTTTTTATTTCTATAAAAAATTAAGTTAAGATGTAATTATAAATATGAAAGAAAAAAAGTTTATTCTTTACGAAACCAAATCCAATATCCTGATAAGCTTATTATGTACTCTTTATAAAATAAAATCAAAATAATTAAATTTAATAAGTTGTTTTTCTCAATCCTTTTTAAAAATAATAAAACTAATATTGTTGCTATTTTTTAGGAATTTTTTTAATTGCAAATACTGTACGGTTAAAAACCTATTTTAAATTTGTATACTTACTTATTTTTTTTATTAAGTTATAAAACACATACAAAAATATAAAACGCAATTAGCTAAATGTATATTTTTATATTGCGATAAACTAAATATATATATATATTATAAACAATAAACAAAGAAGACAAAACTATATAAATAATTAAAGTAAAATGATATTCATTGAAATCCTTAAATAAAATAACAATAATTCATTAAATAAAAGCTGTTTAATTTTGTTTGGGACTTTATATAATATAGCAATGTAAGACATTTATTTGTCCGAGTAGAAATTTAATAGTAGGGCAAAAAAGAAATATGTATATATAAAAAAGAATATGTTATTGGAAAATGTTATTTTAATGTCACAATGTGTATAAATTCATCTTCAAACTGAATCAATGCTACATACATAATCCCTCCGCCCTGGTTAATACTTATTAGAATCCATATGAAGAATGTTTTGTTACTCTTTATATAGCTCCGGATACGTTGTGGCTGTTATGGATATTATATCCTGATCCAGCACCAACGGAAACACTGGAAACATTGTGTACAATGTTGAGTAACCTACCATGAGGAAACCTTGATAGAGAACCACAGAGCTAATATCCCTTCCACACAACCCCACTGTGTACTAAAACATGTCAAATTGAAAGTGGGAAAGAACTCCACGCGACTGCCTAATTTGTGTGAAAGAAATGACTTTTCATATTTTGCTTCCACACTTGCTTGTATTAATACATTACCTTAACCTACAAAAAGTGTGATAGAATGTGGGATAGAATTAGAACCATTCCTAAAATTATTCATATATTAACACATGTCAAATCGTGTGGGATAGAATGTGGGGTTGTGTAGGCTTGGCTTTCATATTTTGTTTCCACACTATTCTACATGATTTGTTTCCACTTTTTTGACATGTATTAATACACAGTGGGCTAGTGTGGAAGTCCTTTAAGATAGAATACCGCAGAGCAGGGCTGGTCCCAGCCAAACTTGCGCCCTGTGCAAGATTTGTATAAAGCGCCCTTTTTATATTTTCACACATACACTGATCCACATGCATGAGCCTTTTCCACATTACCCAGGAGGTAGACTTTCAATGCATTTTTATTAGGGTATCCCCGGTAGGCCTTATCCTCAGTAACAAACAAATATGTTTACATATATAATTGTATGATTCAAATGTGATAAAAGTACATATTTACAAAAAAATAGTAAATAAATTAAAAACAAAATAAAATAAATATATATATACAAACATATACATATACAAAATGAAAAATATATAAACTGCATTTAAAAAAATAAATTAATTAATTTAAAAACAAAATAATATAAAAATATATACATATGTACATACAAAAAATAAACAGGAACTTCAGTTAATTTTATTTAGGAAAAAAAAGTAAAACGTTTAACTTGGAAATTAACTTTTCTGGCCTTACATTTTGCAAATTCAGAAATGAGATCATCAGAGTCTAAAGAAGTTTTTTTGAAAAAAGTTAATAGTTTTTTGTAAAAAAGTTATTTTTTTTTATAAAAAAGTTATTTTTTTTTATAAAAAAGTTAATTTTTTTTGTAAAAAAGTTTAATTTTTTTGTAAAAAAGCTCAATTTTTTTTTTTTTTGTAAAAAGTTTAATTTTTTTTTTGTAGAAAAGCTTATTTTTTTTTGTAAAAAAGTTAATTTTTTTGTTGTGAAAAAGTAATTTTTTTTGTAAAAAAGAGTATTTTTTTGTAAAAAAGTTTTTTTTTTGTAAAAAAGTTAAAAAAAATTTTGTAAAAAAGTTAATTTTTTTTTGTAAAAAAAAGTTTGTTTTTGTTAAATCGCATTGCGGCGTTATACAGCCAGTGAGTCAGGGATGAGCGAAAATATTTATTTTAATACCTACTTACATTTTCCCCATCTGCGTTTTAAAATTTTGCGAAATTTTTGCTCTGTTCTTTATTTTCGGCTTCAACAAGCCTTCGCCTTTTTCTAAATTCTTCCCCGAAGGCTTTTTTTATCCATATTAGAAAAACGAATAATAAAAACCTTCACAAAATACGTCACTTCTATTTAAAACTGATAGCTATTTATTTAATCTTAACCAACTTAGGGTCAGTTTGTTCACAGTGGGTTAAATTTAGTATTTGCCTTTCATAGGCTTTAATTAACTAACGCTTATCAACCAAAATTGGCTGCTTAGTGAAATCCATGATTAGCAACACATACTTTGAATTTTTTAAACAAAATTTGATCAACAAAAACATTTGCGGATTTCCCAGCTCCACTTATCATGGATTAAAGATAATCAACTGCGAACAAACTGGCCCTTAACCTTTTCCATTCTATTAAAATTTTCCATCTCCTGCGTTAACTTAACCCTTACACAGTTACAGTGTGCACTAAGAAAACCTGCACGCTCTGACCCATATGATTCCGTAATATTTTACCATGTTAGTTTCGATATCCAGTGTCTCAGTCACTCAGACTCATGCCCAATTTCATAAACATTTACTAAAATCGGTTTTATCTAAACTCCTTTTAAATTATAACAGACCAATAATTTTTTTCAGTTTCATTAATGGAGGAAAGGGAAATTTTCGGGATATTTAAGTTAAAATAGAGTTTGCTCACATCCCTGCATACAAAATATAGGTTCTCCTTCTCTTACATATGAAGTATATGAGAAAAAGTGAAACATGGTTTTTCATAAACACAAAATGTCATGAAAAAAAAAAAATTGTGTGTGTGCTATTTGACAGCAATTTTGTTGCCAAAAAAGTAAAAGAATTATTACGCCCACAACAAATATTAAAGTGTATTAAATTGTTTGTTTAAAAATAAATATATTTCAAATAATAATTGTATACAAAAACAAGAACAATTGAGCGCGTATTTAAGGAAAAAAGTACAGCCCAAAATCCAAGCAGGCCCATCGGCGAGGATATTAAATGAATAGGGGACGTGTTTTTGTCGTGAATTAACTATTTGTTGATCGGATTTTTGTTGCTTCAAAAAACACACAATTATCTTTACTTTTCTATCATTCACTGAAATATAAACAATTTAAAACACTTAAAAATTTGTTTTACTTCTTAAGGTCGTCACAGAAATTATTTCTGCATGCAGGAAAAGAAAAGCAAAACAATAAAAAAATGGTATGTCAAATATGTATGTATATGTGCATGTGCACGGGATGTGATGATTTTTACGACGCTTTTAAATTTTATTGAGACGAAAATGGGATATTAGTTTATAAGGGTGTTTAAAAGCATGTTATACTTAAAAGCTGTTGGTGAAACCAAAAATCCTCATTTTAATGCTAAATCACCTTTTAAATTTTTAAAAGTCTCATGAAATCGGCCATCAGTGTGCAGAAAAAAACTTGCACGTCCCTATTTATTTTTTTTTATTAGGGTATCCCCGGTAGGCCTTATCCTCAGTAACAAACAAATATGTTTACATATATAATTGTATGATTCAAATGTGATAAAAGTACATATTTACAAAAAAATAGTAAATAAATTAAAAACAAAATAAAATAAATATATATATACAAACATATACATATACAAAATGAAAAATATATAAACTGCATTTAAAAAAATAAATTAATTAATTTAAAAACAAAATAATATAAAAATATATACATATGTACATACAAAAAATAAACAGGAACTTCAGTTAATTTTATTTAGGAAAAAAAAGTAAAACGTTTAACTTGGAAATTAACTTTTCTGGCCTTACATTTTGCAAATTCAGAAATGAGATCATCAGAGTCTAAAGAAGTTTTTTTGAAAAAAGTTAATAGTTTTTTGTAAAAAAGTTATTTTTTTTATAAAAAAGTTATTTTTTTTTATAAAAAAGTTAATTTTTTTTGTAAAAAAGTTTAATTTTTTTGTAAAAAAGCTCAATTTTTTTTTTTTTGTAAAAAGTTTAATTTTTTTTTTGTAGAAAAGCTTATTTTTTTTTGTAAAAAAGTTAATTTTTTTGTTGTGAAAAAGTAATTTTTTTTGTAAAAAAGAGTATTTTTTTGTAAAAAAGTTTTTTTTTTGTAAAAAAGTTAAAAAAAATTTTGTAAAAAAGTTAATTTTTTTTTGTAAAAAAAAGTTTGTTTTTGTTAAATCGCATTGCGGCGTTATACAGCCAGTGAGTCAGGGATGAGCGAAAATATTTATTTTAATACCTACTTACATTTTCCCCATCTGCGTTTTAAAATTTTGCGAAATTTTTGCTCTGTTCTTTATTTTCGGCTTCAACAAGCCTTCGCCTTTTTCTAAATTCTTCCCCGAAGGCTTTTTTTATCCATATTAGAAAAACGAATAATAAAAACCTTCACAAAATACGTCACTTCTATTTAAAACTGATAGCTATTTATTTAATCTTAACCAACTTAGGGTCAGTTTGTTCACAGTGGGTTAAATTTAGTATTTGCCTTTCATAGGCTTTAATTAACTAACGCTTATCAACCAAAATTGGCTGCTTAGTGAAATCCATGATTAGCAACACATACTTTGAATTTTTTAAACAAAATTTGATCAACAAAAACATTTGCGGATTTCCCAGCTCCACTTATCATGGATTAAAGATAATCAACTGCGAACAAACTGGCCCTTAACCTTTTCCATTCTATTAAAATTTTCCATCTCCTGCGTTAACTTAACCCTTACACAGTTACAGTGTGCACTAAGAAAACCTGCACGCTCTGACCCATATGATTCCGTAATATTTTACCATGTTAGTTTCGATATCCAGTGTCTCAGTCACTCAGACTCATGCCCAATTTCATAAACATTTACTAAAATCGGTTTTATCCAAACTCCTTTTAAATTATAACAGACCAATAATTTTTTTCAGTTTCATTAATGGAGGAAAGGGAAATTTTCGGGATATTTAAGTTAAAATAGAGTTTGCTCACATCCCTGCATACAAAATATAGGTTCTCCTTCTCTTACATATGAAGTATATGAGAAAAAGTGAAACATGGTTTTTCATAAACACAAAATGTCATGAAAAAAAAAAAATTGTGTGTGTGCTATTTGACAGCAATTTTGTTGCCAAAAAAGTAAAAGAATTATTACGCCCACAACAAATATTAAAGTGTATTAAATTGTTTGTTTAAAAATAAATATATTTCAAATAATAATTGTATACAAAAACAAGAACAATTGAGCGCGTATTTAAGGAAAAAAGTACAGCCCAAAATCCAAGCAGGCCCATCGGCGAGGATATTAAATGAATAGGGGACGTGTTTTTGTCGTGAATTAACTATTTGTTGATCGGATTTTTGTTGCTTCAAAAAACACACAATTATCTTTACTTTTCTATCATTCACTGAAATATAAACAATTTAAAACACTTAAAAATTTGTTTTACTTCTTAAGGTCGTCACAGAAATTATTTCTGCATGCAGGAAAAGAAAAGCAAAACAATAAAAAAATGGTATGTCAAATATGTATGTATATGTGCATGTGCACGGGATGTGATGATTTTTACGACGCTTTTAAATTTTATTGAGACGAAAATGGGATATTAGTTTATAAGGGTGTTTAAAAGCATGTTATACTTAAAAGCTGTTGGTGAAACCAAAAATCCTCATTTTAATGCTAAATCACCTTTTAAATTTTTAAAAGTCTCATGAAATCGGCCATCAGTGTGCAGAAAAAAACTTGCACGTCCCTATTGTAGTAGTAGTAGTAGTAAGTAGCACAGCTGCAACCTACCTGTTCTCTTTTTCGGATACATTTTTTGTTGTTTTTTTTTTCGTAGATGAGAAGTCACATACAAAAGAGGTACGGTGCATAATACAAAACCTGCACGTTCTAGCCCACATGGACATGATTCAGTATGAATAAGTATTTTTCGTTGTCATATTCTCTATACTAATTTTGGGATTCAGTGTGCATGAAATAAATCTTGCACATATGAGATGGCATGGAACTTTTTTGAGTTGAGATTTTTTCTTTTGTACGAACAGGGTGAAATATTTAGAAATTAGTTAGGTAGGTAGGATTGAACTTGCATGGGTCCAGTGGGATTTTTAATTCTACGATATCTTGAGTTAAATTTTCCTTGAATGCAATAATGAAAGTGATGTTAGTTAGTGTGCAAGAAATAACTTATCACGGTTGAGAAGGATGTTATTTTGGGATTATTTGAAGAATGTTTGTGGTTGAAATGCAAATGGCAGTAAATATTTGTTTGCGCAAGATCATATTACATTTTCTTGCTCCTGGTAATGCGCCCCCAGAATTTTGCACCCTGTGCATTTGCACATCTTGCACATATGGTTGGTCTGGCCGTGCCGCAGAGAATACAGCCTGCAGGGTTGTTATGATGAGGCCACGATGGATAGCAAACTGTGACAGTGCTGCTGATCATATGTAGGATCTTCTGCCATGCACCAGTAATAATTTAGCGATGAATGAGAATTGCGGGATACTTAAGTCACCGGCAAGAGACGCCTGCCGTTCTTCACTACCTTCGATACCAACTCCAGCGTCAGCTTGCTGAATCATACTCACGTGTCGTTACCCCCATCACCAAGGGCGCAGGTATGGACCTGCCTGTATGATCTTGAATGAGGGCCTCCATCTGGGCCTTCTGTGTAGGGCTGCATCGGCAGCAAACAACAGCTGGACATGCGGTAGCAAGTTCCATAAATTTAGATCGATAGTACTGCAGACAGACGATTCAATCACAGCTGCAACTTTGGCCACAGAATCTGTTACACAAAGACGCGGTACTTGCACTGCTGGTTGATGGATACGAAGACTGTTCATCTCTGCGCAGATATGGAATATTCTTCCCCAGCAATTTGGGTGCCTTCAGTTGCAGTCATGGAATTCACATCTCTTATGATTAGTGTTAAGCCAACCTGTTCTGTCCATTTCGCCAGAGCAATCTCATCGGGACTTGAAGCCTGGATAAGTAATCTCTTCCTTATCTTCGATATTGATCATGAATTTAGTGGGAGAACTGCATTCGCAGCCGGTTTGCTGTAAGGGTAATGGCACACTATCACTAATGATCTCTATAATGTTGTATATTTTATTTTGAAGAAAAATATGAAAAAAACAATTAAAATTTTTTTTATGATCTATTATAAATAACTTACTTTCACTCGCGATAAACATCAGAAAATAAAAACAAAAACCACCATTTTAATACATTTAAACTGTTATAAGTGTTATAAATGGTTGCAAACAAAATTGACAACTGTCAACTATTGTATCCTTGCACTGTTATAATTTTCCTTCAAGATTTTTATATGAATCCACTATCCAGTGTATTATAGAGATCAGTGGAAAAATCACTTTGGTATAATCTATGCATATGGCACATGATTTTAAGGTGGTGAACCTTTTGAAATTGAAACTAAAACGATATTAATACCGGAAAAAAGTTATAGTCCTCTTCTGGAAGCCTTATTTTTTTTTATTACGATATGTAAATATTACGAAAACCCCATTAAAATAATGGTCCATTTCATTAATGAAACTTGGTATAAATGTTCCATTTGTCATGGAAACCAAAAACAAAAAGAGTCCATAAAAATATCTGTGGTGAAAGGGTACTTTTTTGAGGGTAATTGCAAAGTGTGGGACTATGACTATACCATAACTGTTGTGAAAAAAAACTACCCGCATGAAATTTGGTGTAAATATTAAGAGGTCGCCTAAGGTGCCCTTGGAATATGTTAGATCCCTTTCACATAGGGAAAGTGAGTTGCCGGCAACTGGGAGTTTTTGTGCGAGAAGGGCGTAAGAGGAAGAAAACAATTCTCCCGTCTCACCCTTCTCTCCAACAAACTAGCTAGTTTCTGGCGATTCAGTTTCCTTGTGTGAAAGTGGTCTTATATTAGCTGAGTTTACAGACAGCGAGTCAGTGAGTTATGGTGGATTTACATGTATCTGCATTTGGTTTCTGCACAAAAAAGGGATGCCAAATACAAAATGTATATTTGTTAGATAGAGAGAAAAGATCAAAATGCAGAAGAACTTCGTTTCTGCATTATACGAAAGTGCCATAATGCTGAAATGAAGACGAACGAGCTGCATCTCACCGGCAGCACACGTCTCGTGAGAGTTTTGTCCCCACCCCCGTTAACGTTAATCAAAAAAAAAATAAATAAATACCCATTACTTGTCGTGCAATGTAAATCAGTGATAGTTCTTGTGCATACCAAATTAAAAACAACAATCAATACAGTGCAATAGCCCAAATAAAAAATAAAAAATGAAAAATAGAAAAAACAAAAAAAAAATCATCATCATAACACAGAGCGGTAAATTCCTTCCTTCTCCTTACCCATTATCTCTCACAGTCGTGTAAGTTTAATTGCTGTTGCATTGTGTAGGTATCCCCTCACCGTGCTCGCAGGGATTAAGCTGTCATGATATTAGATAAATAGGTGTTTGTCTTTTCTTAGTAACCAGGGCCGGATCTGTAGCAGTCTGTCGCCAAGGCATAACACTGGCGATAGTTTGTTATAGTAAAGTTCAAATTGGGATTAAGATTAGACATTCATCTTAGTTAATTGTCTGATTTGGTTTTAGTTAGTTTTTGTTTTTATTGAAATGGTGGGTGAATTTAGAGTCGACTTTAGCAACATTCGGGGGATTAGACAGAATTTCTGTGCTGTATACGTCTATACTGCGCAAAGCAGGCCAGCCGTTTTGGCACTGAGTGAAACTCAGGTAGGAGAAAACTCCGATCATACGGAATTCAATCTGCCTGGTTATAATTTAGTGCCATTATTCTTTCCCCATCACGGTCTCGCTGTTTATATAAGGAATGATGTTGCGTACCAACTTCAACCACAATATGGTTTGTGCTCAAACACAAATTTTAACTTCATGTGGTTCAAATTTACGGTCAATAAGCACATCATTCATTCCTGTTTTATTTAGCGGAGCCCAAATCTGGACAGAAATTCAACTTTTAACGAATTTGATGCTCTGTCCGACTCCATCCTAAGAATTGTTGCCCATTATCCTCACACTGAAATCGTCATTGCGGGCGATTTCAATGTACACAATTCCAGTTGGCTTCGCTTTTCTGGCCAGACAACACCCGAAGGAAGGTATGTTGAGCTCTTTGCTGAGTTAAACCACCTGACTCAGCTTGTTAACGAGCCAACTCGAATCCCTGATGTTGCAGGTCAATCCGCCAACACACTAGACTTTTTTCTTACCTCTGACCCTAATAAATACACTATTAGTGTATTTTCGCCTCTAGGCTCATCAGACCATTGTGTCATATCTGCTAATTTCTCGTGCCAACAAAACTCAGTTAAAGAGAAAGTACCAACGAGAACCGTTTGGCAATACGAGAAAGCCAACTGGGACGGTCTCAACGGTTTCTTCAGTAACTTTAACTGGTCACTATGCTTCCTCGATAGTGACGTAGATGCCAGTGCAGATATGATCACAAATTTAATTCTTTGTGGAATGAGAAATTTTATCCCGAATAGGGTAAAATCTATCAAACCCAAGGAAAACTCATGGTTTGATTCGAGCTGTAAAGAGGTTATTAGGGTCAGAGAAGTAAGTTTCCGATGTTATAAAGCCAACCCTACTGAGGAAAACCGGAATAAGTTCAAACAAGCTAGAAAGACCTGTAATGTTCATATTCGACGAACCAAATTTTTGCATGACCAGAAATTAAGGCAAAAAATACTACAATGTCCCACAGGTAGTAAAAATTTTTGGTCATTTGCAAAGAATATACGAAATGCTACTTCGTCGTCGGTTCCAACGCTCGTCTTCAACGATACACCTTTTGTCAGCTCGACAGATAAAGCCAATTTGCTTGCAGCACAGTTTGCTGTTAATTCGACACTGCCAGAAAGTGTTATGACTCCTCCTGTACTTGAGAGCGTAAATGATTTCATGGGACAAATCTTCTTTCGCACTCGTGCAGTTGCTAGAGTTCTAAAAGATCTCGACGTACACAAATCCGCTGGCCCGGATAGTATCCCCCCCATTGTTCTGAAGAGGTGTTCTTCAACGCTGGCAAAACCACTGCGTAAGCTTTTCCATCTGTCCTATTCTACTGGTCTCTTTCCGAGTGGATGGAAAACAGCATTTGTCCAGCCTGTCCCTAAAAAAGGCGTATCTTCCTCACCCTCAAACTATCGACCAATTGCACTTACGTCCCTTCTTTCCAAGGTCATGGAAACGCTGATTAATTTCCAGCTAAAGAAATATCTCGAGGAACGAAAGCTTCTTAATGACCAGCAGTACGGCTTTCGTAGCAATAGGTCCACTGGTGATCTGATGGTATATCTCACCGAACAGTGGAACACATCTTTACATCGTTTTGGAGAAAGTAAGATTATTGCCCTTGATATTTCAAAAGCGTTTGATAGAGTTTGGCATCAAGCTCTCTTATCGAAAATGCGCGCATTTGGTTTCGATGAATCTCTTCTTCGTTGGATTAGAAATTACCTTTCGGACCGTTCAATACAAGTTGTATTGGACGGTTTCAAGTCTGATATTCACAAAATAAATGCTGGTGTGCCCCAGGGCTCCATTTTGTCTCCGACTCTCTTCCTTATATTCATAAATGATCTTCTGTCTGAAACGTCTAATCCATTAAACCCTCAGCTTCTCATATTCGTTTTCAGATTCACATCCATGTCCTTCGGATGTGGAACTTGAACGGCAGCGTATGATTAGCTCATTAAATTCCGATCTTGACAGCATTGTCCAATGGGGAATTAAAAACCGAGTGCAATTTAATGCTTCAAAAACCCAATGCTGTCTACTGTCGGCTAAGAGAAACCCACCCCCTATGCCACTATCCATGAGTGGCACTTGCATTGAGGAAACCGAAAAGCTTTCAGTCCTCGGTATGTGTATAACAGACCACCTTCTGTGGAATGACCACATATTCGACGTCGCCAAAAATGCTGCTAAGTGCTCCTTCTGATCTGGCTGTAATCTATAAAGCCTTTATTCGTCCAAAACTCGAGTACAACTCTCATGTTTGGGCAGGTGCTCCAATAACCCATTTAAGCCTATTGGATAGAATTCAAAGAAGAGCTATGAAAATGATAGGTGAAAGAAATATAACTGATACATTTGCTTCTCTAGAACACCGCCGCAATGTTTCTTGTATTTCATTATTTTATCGTTATTTTCATAAACAGTGCTCTAGCGAAACAGCCAGTTGCATTCCTCCCCTTAAACAATTCAACCGTAATACTCGCGCTGCTAGGAATGCCCATCAGTTTACCCTTGAGCCCAACTTCGGACGTACTGTCAAGTTCAGGGATTCTTTCTTTTCGCGCACCACGCGAATGTGGAATGCTTTACCCGGCTCTATCTTTCCCTCCCATTTTAATATTCAGAACTTCAAAACCAATGTGCATCGGTTCCTCCTCTTAAATCCTTCCCTATTTTCCTAAAGCTCGCACTGTGTTCAACATATTAAGGGTAGTCACAACCCCTTTAGTGCGCGCACAAATAAAAAAAAAAAAAAAAAAAAACAAGTTCATATTCTTGATGGTTCTCTTTCACTCGCTCGGATTTTTTGTATACATCTGTCCTGCTCTACTTTTCTGCATTTTGCAGATGAATGATGCTGGATTTATGGTGGATTTACATGCAATAAGCCGGCTGAATACTTAAGTGCCCCATATGCAAACAAAATTATTCCTCAGAAAACGAATTTTAAGGTTTGAAAAATAATTCCGTTATTTTTTACTTGACAAATTCGACTTTTGAATTTTTATGTATATTAATTGAAAAATCCTTTTATGTATTTTGAAGTCCTGATGTCAAAAAACATTACGGTTATTTAAAAAAAATTAAATTTGAACAAAGTCGAAAATGGATATAGAACCCTCTTTTATACGAATACCAAATCTATGAAATTCAAACTTCAAATTTCCTATGGATATAGGACTTTTATGAACTGGACATTCCGAAATCAAAAATAATAAAAAAATTCAAAATTTCTAGCATTATTATTTTTTATAATTTTACTTTAAGTGATAAAATCATAAAACAAAAAGTAATATTAATTTAGTGGCTGTGTCTTCCTCTATACCAGATTGGATCATTTTTAAGTCGATAAATAATGTACGAAAATGATAGAGCATTTTAACAATTAATTATGAAAAATACTTAAAATGAACTTTGGTCCATAAAATTTCCTAGAAAAATACATTCAGAAGTACCGCACTGCCCTCCATCGGCTTCACATTACGCTTGTTAAGTCCCGTCGGAAGTTGAAGTCCCTTCGTGTTGTCTCATCTGATTTCTTTTTTGTCCCATTGTTTTAATTTAAATAACTCTGTGTACCTTGTTTTAAATAAATTGTTTTAATTTAAGTAACTGTGTACCTTGTTTTTATATAATAAAAAAATCAATAAAATCACCAAATGAAAATAGTACCTACGCCGCCGCCGCGCATTATAAATAAAATAACCCTGTGTGTGTCCAAAATAAAATTTACTAAACCCATAAAAAAAAAAATTGCCAAATAGCTACCTACAAAGTGGCACACATACCTACCTACCCACAAAAAAAAAACAATAACTCATGTCGCGGAATGATAATCCAGTGCAAGCTGCAAGTGCATGTGCCATCATCTTCATAAAAATTATCATCATAAAAGAAAGAAAACAAAAAAAAAAATAAAAACAACACCTAAGCACAACGAGTGGTTCAATCCTTCACTTCCCCTCCCATCGTCTCTCACAGTTGAGTTAGCTTAATCGTTCCTAGCATTTTGCGCACGCTGCGCGCAGGGATTAAGTTAACATGATCTCGGATAGATAATTGTTCGTCTCTCAAAATATCCAGGGGCGGTTCAGTGCAATTTGTCACTAAGGCATAACACTAGTGATAAATTGTTATTGAAAAGTTCAAATTGGAATTTAGATGTGAGGTGCAATTTAGGTAATTGTCCGAGTTGGTTTTTAGTTAGTTGTGAATTTTTTAATGGCGGGTAAATTTAGGGTTGATTATAGCAACATTCGTGGGCTTAGGAAAAATTTCTATACTGCGTAAGTCTATACTGTGCAAAACAGGCCAGCTGTGTGAAACTCAGATAGGTGAAAATTCTGATCGTTCGGAATTTAATTTATTTGGGTACAACTTAGTGCCATTATTGTTCCCCCACCATGGTCTTGTCGTTTATATAAGGAATGATGTTGCATACCAACTTCAACCACAATATGCTTTGTGTTCTAACACGAACTTTAATTTCATGTAGTTAAAATTTACGGTAAATAAGCACATTTTGACAGAAATTCAACTTGTAGCGAGTTTGATGCTCTGTCCGACTCCATTCAAAGAATTGTTGCCCATTATCGTCACACTGAAATCGTCATACCGGGCGATTTCAATGTACACAATGCTAGTTGGCTTCGCTTTTCTGGCCAGACAACACCCGAAGGAAGGTATGTTGAGCTCTTTGCTGAGTTTAACCACCTGACTCAGCTAGTTGACGAGCCAACTCGAATCCCTGATGTTGCAGGTCAATCCGCCAACACACTTGACATGTTTCTTACCTCTGACCCTGATAAATACACTGTTAATGTATTATCGCCTCTAGGCACATCAGGCGTGATGTCTACCTCTACCCCCTTGTGTCATATCTGCTAATTTCTCGTGCCAACAAAACTCAGTTAAAGAGAAAGTACCAACGAGAACTGTTTGGCAATACGAGAAAATCAACTGGGACGGCTTCAACGGTTTCTTCCGTAACTTTAACTGGTCACTGTGCTTCCTCGATAGTGACGTAGATGCCAGTGCAGATATGATAACAAACTTAATTCTTTGTGGAATGAGAAATTTTACCCCGAATAGGGTAAAATCTATCAAACCCAAAGAAAACTTATGGTTTGATTCGAGCTGTAAAGAGGTTATTAGGGTCAGAGAAGTAGGTTTCCGTAGTTACAAAGCCAACCCTACTGAGGAAAACCGGAAAAAGTTTCAACAAGCCAGGAAGACCTGTAACGCTCATATTTGACGAACCAAATTTTTGCATGACCAAAAATTAAGGCAAAAAATACTACAATGTCCCAATAGTGTGGTCATTTGTAAAAAATATTCGAAACACTACTTCGTCTTCGGTTCCAATGCTCGTCTTTAACGACACACCTGCTGTCAGCTCGCAACAAACCGCCAATTTGCTTGCAGCACAGTTTGCTGTTAGTTCGACGCTGCCAGCAAGTGATAGAGCTCCGCCTTTACTTGAGAGCGTAAACGATTTTATGGGACAAATCTTCTTTCGCACTCGTGCAATTGCTAGAGTTCTAAAAGACCTCGACATAGACAAATCCGCTGGGCGGGATAGTATCCCTCCCATTGTTCTGAAGAGGTGTTCTTCAACGCTGGCAAAACCACTGCATAAGCTTTTCCATCTGTCCTAATCTACTGGTCTCTTTCCGAGTGTATGGAAAACAGCATTTGTCCAGCCTGTCCCTAAAAACGGCGTATCTTCTTCACCGTCAAACTATCGGCCAACGGCATTAACGCTGATCAATTTTCAGCTCAAGAAAAATCTTGAATAACGAAAGTTTCTTAATGAATGGCAGTACGGCTTCCATAGCAATAGGTCCACTGGTGATCTGATGGTATATCTCACCGAACAGTGGAAGAAATCTTGACATCGTTTTGGAGATAGTAAGATTATTGCGCTTGATATTTCGCGTTTGATAGAGTTTGGCATCAAGCCCTCTTATCGAAAATGCACGCATTTGGTATTGATGAATCTCTTCTTCGTTGGATTAGAAATTACTTTTCGGACCCATCAATACAAGTTGTATTGGACGTTTTCAAGTCTGAAATTCACAAAATAAATGCTGGTGTGCCCCAGGGCTCCGTTTTGTCTCCGACTTTCTTCCTTATATTCATAAATGATCTTTTGTCTGAAACTTCTAATCCATTAAACTGTTTCGCTGACGACAGCACCCTCAGCTTCTCATATTCGTTTTTAGATTCACATCCATGTCCTTCGGATGTGGAACTTGAATGGCAGCGTATGATTAGCTCATTAAATTCTGATCTCGATAGCATTGCCCAATGGGGAATCAAAAACCGCGTAGAATTTAATACCTTTAGTGCGCGCTCAAGTTAAAAAAAAATCAATTTTATTCGGAATTGGTTTTCAAAATACTTCAACATTCGTAGGAGTAAGTTTTGGTATTTTTGTCACCTTTTTTTTAAAATTAAATTTCTTTTTTACCATTTTTGTTTTTAACCATTTTAGTAAATAAAAAATGCTTAATTATCATCGATAAAAACTTTCTTTAGAATACATTAAACGCAGTTATTTAGTTTATCAACTTGAAGATAAATAAATATTCTTATTTAAAATATTTTTTTTTCCGCATTTCTACCTCGTTTTTATTTTTTTCACAATATTTTTTCAGCCCTAAAAAAGATCCAAACCAGAATTTAAACATCGGTAAATAAACAATAATTATTGAATTAAAACACAGACAGTATTTTTGGGTTTAAATTAAGGATTTTATATTATTTATTTACTGTGGGCGAGAATGTTACTTCTTATTTAAACTTTTCCTGCTGACTTCACTTTTGTCCATGGATATAGAGCACATAGCACCAAAAATCTCACTTTTTTATGGTTAAGACGGCTGTAGATGGATCTATGTACCGACGATGAAACCTCGTTCATACTGTTCTGTACTGTTCGTCCACCTTCGCAACAAGGTCTTAGAGAACATCTTTGTGGCATCCTATGTTTTCTTCCAGCAAACTAAAGTTGACTCCGCAGTAACTCCCAAGTTCTTCCAGCTTTTGATACAAAAAATTTTTCTTTCTTATAGCATCCAATGCTAAGATTTTGGGAAGCCTGTTATCTGGCATGTTAAGCACCTTTGAAATGTAGCCAACGTTATATTTAAGCGTTTTAATAAAGAGGGGGAAAAGGCCTGTCTCAAGTGTAATCATGTAGTTGGGAGTTGTATTGGGTAAGCGAAAGCATCTTTTAATAAAAAACTACTTTTCGCATCCCCACACCTGCGCTCCATATAGCATTACTGACTCGGCCACTGCAACAAATACCTCATACTTGTGCTGTTAATTTATTCGAAAAAAATTCTTCCATGTTGCGTTAATAGCATTTTTAATAGCATTTTTCGCTGTAACAAGCTTGATTTTGAGGTGAGTTCCCATGCTCACGTTCCTAGTAATAGTTTTTCATAAATATTTGTAGTATTTCACAACTTCGATAGGGGCCCTATTGATGTGCCATTTCTCGCTCCTTGCAGTTCGACCCGACCCATTTCGGAATATCTGATTTACTCAGATTCACTCTTAAATTCCATAATGGGCAGTACTCTCCGAGTCGATTTATCATGAGTTGCAAAGTTTGAGGTGAACCAGCAAAAAGGACTACATCATCGGCAAATAATAGGGCTTTGTTGACAGTTCTTGAGATTTCAATTCCACCCGGTAGAAAATCTATTACATCGTTTATAAATAAGGCAAATTAACTGAAGCTAAGACTACATCCTTGCCTCACTCCCATTTTTGACTCAAACCATTCTGAGATCTCAGAACCATCCCAAAATGCTGATAGAGGCCATTTTTTTTTTTTTTTTTTTTTATATTTAGCGCGCGCTAAAGGGGTTATGAATACCCTTAAAGTGATAAACACAGCACGAGCGATTAGGTAGGTTGGCGGGGATTTGAAAGGAGAAACCGATATACATTGGTTTTGAATGTCTGTAGATCACAATGGGAGGGGAAGATAGCGCTGGGTAGAGCATTCCACATTCGTGTAGTGCGACTAAAGAAAGAATCTCTGTACTTAACTGTACGTCCGAAGTTGGGCTCAAGGGTAAACTGATGGGCATTCCTAGAAGCGCGAGTATTACGGTTGAATTGTTTAAGGGGAGGAATGTAACTGGCTATTTCGCTAGAGCAATTTTTGTGAAAATAACGGTAAAATAACGAAAGGCATGAAACATTTCGACGGTGCTCCAGAGATGTAAACGTTTCCGTTATAGTTCTTTCACCCATCATTTTAAGAGCTCTCTTTTGATTTCTATCCAATAGACTCAAGTGGGTTATTGGAGCACCTGCCCAAATATGGGAGTTGTACTCAAGTTTTGGACGAATAAAGGCTGTGTAGATCACAGCCAGATCGGAGGGGGAGAAAAATTTCTTGCATCGACGGAGAAAACCTAAACACCTAGCAGCATTTTTGGCGATGTCAAATATGTGGTCGTTCCACAAAAGGTGGTCTGTGACAAACATACCGAGGACTGAAAGCTGTTCAGTTTCCTCTATGCAAGTGCCGCTCATGGATAGCAGCATTGGGGGTGGGTTCCGCTTTAACGACAGGAGACAGCATTGAGTTTAAGAAGCATTAAATTCTACACGGTTTTTTATTCCCCAGTGGACAATACTGTCAAGATCAGAATTTAATGAGCTTATCATACGCTGCCGTTCAAGTTCCACATCCGAAGGACATGGATGTGAATCAAGAAACGAATATGAAAATTCTACACGGTTTTTTATTCCCCAGTGGACAATACTGTCAAGATCAGAATTTAATGAGCTTATCATACGCTGCCGTTCAAGTTCCACATCCGAAGGGCATGGATGTGAACCAAGAAACGAATATGAAAAGCTGAGTACTGTCGTCAGCAAAACAGTTTAATGGATTAGAAGTTTCAGATAAGAGATCGTTTATGAATATTAGGAAGAGAGTCGGAGACAAAACGCAGCCCTGGGGCACACCAGCATTTATATTGTGGATTTCAGATTTGAAACCGTCCAATACAACTTGTATTGAGCGGTCCGAAAGGTAATTTCTAATCCAACGAAGAAAAGATTCATCGATACCAAATGCACGCATTTTCGATAAGAGAGCTTGATGCCAAACTCTATCAAATGCTTTTGAAATATCAAGCGCAATAATCTTACTTTCTCCAAAACGATGTAAAGATTTGTGCCACTGTTCGGTGAGATATACCATCAGATCACCAGTGGACCTATTGCTACGAAAGCCGTACTGCCGGTCATTAAGAAGCTTTCGTTCTTCGAGATATTTCTTTAGCTGAAATTTTATCAGCGTTTCCATGACCTTGGAAAGAAGGGACGTAAGCGCAATTGGTCGATAGTTGGAGGGGGAAGAAGACACGCCTTTTTTAGGGACAGGCTGGACAAATGCTGTTTTCCATCCACTCGGAAAGAGACCAGTAGAGTTGGACAGATGGAAAAGCTTACGCAGTGGTTTTGCCAGCGTTGAAGAACACCTCTTCAGAACAATGGGAGGGATATTATCCGGGCCAGCGGATTTGTGAACGTCGAGATCTTTTAGAACTCTAGCAACTGCACGAGTGCGAAAGAAGATTTGTCCCATAAAATCATTTACGCTCTCAAGTACAGGAGGAGTCATAACACTTTCTGGCAGCGTCGAATTAACAGCAAACTGTGCTGCAAGCAAATTGGCTTTATCTTGCGAGCTGACAAAAGGAGTATCATTGAAGACGAGCGTTGGAACCGAGGACGAGGTGGTGTTTCGTATGTTTTTTACAAATGACCAAAAATTTTTACTACCTTTGGGACATTGTAGTATTTTTTGCCGTAACTTTTGATCATGTAAAAATTTGGTTCGTCGAATATGAACGTTACAGGTCTTTCTAGCTTGTTGAAACTTTTTCCGGTTTTCCTCAGTAGGGTTGGCTTTATAACAATGGGAGCTTACTTCTCTGATCCTGATAACCTCTTTACAGCTCGAATCAAACCATGAGTTTTCTTTGGGTTTAATAGATTTTACCCTATTCGGGATAAAATTTCTCATTCCACAATTAATTAAATTTGTGATCATATCTGTACTGGCATCTACGTCACTATCGAGGAAGCATAGTGACCAGTTAAAGCTCCTGAAAAAATCATTGAGACCGTCCCAGTTGGCTTTCTCATATTGCCAAACGGTTCTCTTGGGAGTTTTTTCTCTAACTGGATTTTGTTGGCATGAGAAATTAGCAGATATGACACAATGGTCTGATGTGCCTAGAGGCGATAATATACTAATAGTATATTTATCAGGGTCAGAGGTAAGGAACAAGTCTAGAGTGTTAGCGGATTGACCTGCAACGTCAGGAATCCGAGTAGGCTCGTCAACAAGCTGAGTTAAGTTGTTTAACTCAGCAAAAATCTCGGCGTACCTTCCTTCGGGTGTTGTCTGACCCGAATAGCGTAGCCACGAAGAATTATGTACATTGAAATCGCCCGTAACAACGATTTCACTGTGCGGAAAATGGGAAATAATTCTCTGGATGGAGTCAGATAGTGCATCGAGTTCATTGGAAGTCGAATTACCATCCAAACTAGGACTACGATAAACAAAACAAGTATGGATGATGCGCTTATGGATGGTGAATTTAAACCACATGAAATTAAAGTTTGTATTCAAACAAGACCCATATTGTGGTTGAAGCTGATAAGCAACATCGTTTCGATCATACACGGCGAGACCATGATGAGAAAAAAATAAAGGCACTAAGCTATAACCATGTAGGCTGAATTCCGAGTGATCGGTATTTTCCCCTACCTGCGTTTCACTAAGTGCCAAAACAGCTGGCCTGTTTTTCACAGTATGGACATATGCAGCACAAAAATTCTGCCTAAGTCCCCGAATGTTGCTGTTGTCAACCCTAATTTCACCCCCCATTACGAAAAAACAGACACAAGAAACCAAATCAAACAGTTAACTATGCTGTTATCAATTTTGGGCCCCAAAAAACTTCCCAGTACAAATACTACTAGTGTTATGCCTAAATAGCAAATGCACTGATCCGCCCCTGGATACACAAAATCAATAACAACAATTTATCTGATATGCTTTGGCTCAATCAATTATAAGCATTGTATGGTATGATACATACACACACTGCATATAATGACTAAACCAAAGCACTGTGAGTGATGTGGGAAGGAGAGATAGGAATTTACCGCTGTGTTATGGATCGTTGTAATTTAGCATCACCTTCTTTGATGCATGGGTGCACTTTTTGTTGTTTCTTTTATGCACTGGCACTGGCACTTGAACTTTGATTTGGGTATTTTTTTTTTATGGAATATGGGCTATTGATTTTTGTTTTGTTTCACGCGGCGCTACTTGAAGTTACACTTTTTGTTGTTGTTTTGCACTAGTACTGTGGCACTTCCACTTTTTTTTTTTTTGTTCGTTAATATTGTCATATTTTACTACGGGGTTCGCCAATAAAACTTATTTCTTTTTGTTCAAACTGAACAACAATTACTTAACAAAAATAAAACACCTTTATTTCACTTCAAATACTTTACTTACCCCCCCCCCTCTTAGGATTGATCGTCCCGATTAAATCCATTACTCCCGTCATCACCGTTATAGCGATGTAAACGGTCACAGTGAACTTCCTTAAGCTTGCCTCTCAACCCTCTCTGAATGCGGTAAACCACATCATTGATTCGCTTCACAACGGTGTGTGGTCCTTCCCAGTTTTGTTGAAGTTTTGGTGACAATCCTTTTTGTCGATGGGGATTGTAAAACCACACCAGGTCTCCTTCTTGGAATCCAATCGTTGTTGCACGAGCGTCGTACCGTGTTTTCATCCTATCACTGGCTATTTTTATGGTTTTCCTTGTCCGTTGATGAATGTCAATGAGTCTTTCTTTGAGGTTATCCACATATTCATCTGGCTTTTCCGGTTCCATAGTACGGCATCCAAATTTTACTTCACTAGGCAGCCGTATTGTTGTGCCGAACAGGATCTCCGATGGTGTATGTCCTGTTGAACTATGAACCGCACTTCGGTAGGCCATCAAAAACAATGGAATATGGCGATCCCAGTCTCGTTGGTAGTCACCTACAACCTTGGACAGATGTTCCTTAAGCGTCCTGTTGAATCGTTCGACCATTCCGTCAGATTGTGGATGAAGCGGTGTTGTCCCCGTCTTCTTGATACCAAAGAGAGAGCAAACCTCCTGGAAGATGTTAGATTCGAAGTTCCTGCCTTGGTCAGAATGCAATTCCAAAGGAACACCGAACCTGCTCACCCAATTGAATACAATCTTATCAACCACTGTTTTGGCTTCTTGGTTTGGGATGGCAAATGCCTCAGGCCACTTGCTGAAGTAATTCATGACTACAAGGATGTATCGGTTTCCACTGTTGGTCTCCGGAACGGACCTGTGACATCTACAGCTATTCTCTCGAAAGGCGTGCCCACATTGTACTGCTGCATTTTACTTTGAAGTTTTCTACCTGGACCCTTTGTAGCAGCACAAGTATCACATTTTCGGCACCACTTTTCGACATCATCTTTTGCACGTAGCCAGTAGAACCGTTGTCGTATCTTTTCCAGTGTTTTGTTGACTCTCAAATGACCTCCAGATGCTCCATCATGCATCTCTCGAAGAACATCATTAACATTTGACCTGGGCACGATTAACTGCATCACATACGATTTACCATCTGCAGTCTCCCATTTACGCCTTAGTACTCCTTCTTGGACATGAAGAGAGTCCCACTGTGCCCAATACGCTTTGAGAGCTGGACTTCTATCGGAGATTTCACCCCATCCTGGTTTTTCTTCGTGCTCTTTCCATGCAAGAATGGGCTCTATATCTGTGTCTTCTTGTTGGGCAGTTCTCAGTTCTTCATTGCTTCAACCGTAAATGGGATCCGCTCTTACTCGCTGGATGGCAACTGTTTCCTTTTCTTCTTGACGCGTGCAATGTTTACAGTCCTGTTTAAACGGTTGTCGAGACAATGCATCTGCGTTTGTGTGCAGCTTTCCTTTCCGATGTTGAATTTGGTAGTCGTATGTATGTAGTCTCTCGATCCACCTAGCTACTTGACCTTCGGGATTTTTGAAGTTCAGAAGCCAATTAAGCGCACCATGATCTGTTCGAAGAAGGAACTTCTGTCCATAGATGTACAGATGTATAGACGGAAGTGCTTTGTTGCCAAAATCAAAGCTAGAAGTTCCCTTCTGGTCACGCAGTAATTGCGTTCTGGCCTCGAGAGTACCTTACTGTAGTAGGCGACGACTTTTTCTTCTCCGTCAAGGACTTGCGACAGTACAGCTCCAATTCCAACGTTACTGGCATCGGCGTCGATGATGAAAGGTTTTCCAGGAGTCGGATAGGTCAGCACAGGAGCATTACACAAACGTAGCTTGAGTTCCTGAAAACTTTTCTCGCACTCACCTGACCATTTGAACGACTTCCCCTTTTCAGTTAGTTGATGCAAGCTCTTAGCGATTCCAGCAAAGTCCTTCACAAAGCGCCGATAATATGTAGCTAGACCAAGAAAGCTACGGAGTTGTTGTTTATCCTGTGGTGTTGGCCAATTCTTCACAGTGTCAACTTTTTCCGGATCAGTCTTTAACTTCGGTCTTGAAAAGCGCACATTTCTCTGGATTTAATTTTAAGTGTGCTTCTCGAAGCCTCTGGAATACGGCCCTAAGGTTCTTACAATGTTCGTCAAAAGTTTTCCCATAAACGATGACATCGTCCAAATATACAAGGCATGATTTCCAGGTAAGTCCTTGTAGGACACACTCCATTAGACGCTCAAATGTTGCCGGAGCGTTGCAAAGTCCGAATGGCGTAACTTTAAACTGCCACAGACCATTTCCTGTAGAGAAAGCTGTCTTCTCGCGATCTTCTGGATGGATTTCTTCCTGCCAGTAGCCACTCTTTAAGTTCAGCGTCGAGAACCATTGAGCTCCTTCCATTGCATCCAAAGTATCGCTGATTCTGGGCAGAGGGTAGCTGTCTTTCTTTGTCACATCGTTCAGCCTACGGTAGTCCACACAAAACCGGGTGCTTCCATCCTTCTTTTTGACAAGAACTACTGGTGATGCCCAAGGGCTTTTGGAATTTTCGATTAGCCCATCTTTCTTCATTGTCAATATCATCTCTTTTACTTCGGCTTGTTTGGCTTATGGGAGACGTCTTGCTGGCTGTCGAATCGGTCTAGCGTCACCTGTGTCGATTCAATGCTGAACCAGTTGTGTTCGACCATACTGCCCACTCGGTGAAGAAAATATATCAGCGTATTCATGAAGAAGGCTTCCAGCAACACTAAGCTGATGTTGACTTAAATTGGATGGCTTCAGAATTTTGGCTTTCATGGTGCTGAATTTTCCGGGGTCCATAGATTTGTCTGTGTTCATTTCTGTGATCTTGGTTATTGCGGACACAGATTCACATTTTCCAACTATTTCTCCTTTCTTGAGCTTGACTTTGTACGGTTTGATGTTCAGTATCCGTATGGGTACCATGTTGTTCTTTGATTCCACAAGAGTCTTCCCTAAGATGATGTTTTGGGAAGATTGCTCAGACTCTGGTTCCACGATGAGGTATCGATGGCTACCTAAATCGCCCTCTATTTTTGTCCACACAAACACTTCCGAAGAGGGAGGCAAGCATATGTCTTCTTTGATGACAGTTCTTAGAGTTGATGAGTTTTCGTTGCCATAAACCATAGGAATCTCTACATTTTGGTACTTGAGAACTTGCTTACCGAGATCCAGAATCAATCTGTGCTCTTTCATAAAGTCGATTCCAATTATGCACTCATCACATATATCTGCTACCAAAAATAGATGCGAAAACTCTGGTTCTGCCAAACGGATTTTGAGACGAACTTCTCCATACACTCTTGCTGCCTCACCTGTCGCAGTTTTAAGACGGTAGCTATTGGTGTTGTGTAGCCACGTCGTCTTGACCAAGTCTCTTCGCACAATGGAGGCTGTGGCACCGGTGTCAATTGTAGCCAACTGTTTCTTGCCATTCAATGTTGCATCCACTGTCGGACTTTTATTGTTTCGTTTAGTCTGCGAGACTTGGATGGTGCTTCTGGGGCCATCGATACCAGAAACCAGCTTCTGCTTCTCGAAGTTGGTTCTTACTCGTTTTCCGGCTGGGAAATGGGGCGATCAGGAGCGTTGATGTTATTGCTTACCTGTTCGCGGGTATTATTTTTGCTTCCACAATGTTGACAGGTGACTCTTCTTGGTAGCAATCTGCACTGGCGCTGGAGATGTCCATCTTTGAACAAAAGATTAACTAATGTTATTCAATACCTAAACCACACTAATGTTATCCAATACATAAACCACTGAAAACTGCTATAATTAACTGAACGCAAGCTTTTGAGAGCTTTTGATCTACTTGTGGAGACTTGTGGAGGGGAAGCTTATTCCGGCACATTCCAGGACTTTAGAAGATTCTAGTAGCTTTTTCTCGGATATAAATACAGGGCCACCAGTCTGAAGACCTCAGTTTGATTTTGAAAGTGAACGAATAAACATCGGTGTAAAATAGTGAATTGTGCTTGTTATAATAAAAGTATTGGAAGTAAAGTATTTGAAGTGAAATAAAGGTGTTTTACTTTTGTAAAGTAATTGTTGTTCAGTTTGAATAAAAAGAAATAAGTTTTGATGGCGAACCCCGTAGTAAAATATTACATTGGTGTCAGTAAAGTAGAATAAAACTTATTTTATCTGTGCATTCAGATAATTAATGGTAAAAAGTGATAAAGTGTGTAAATAAATAAACAGTAAAAGTGACATACAAAAACATAAGAACAAAAATAGAAACAAAATGGGAAAAATTGTGAATGCATTGAATTGTGTTGAACTTAAGGCAGAACTGAACAGACGAGGTCTTCCTACTGCTGGAACGAAAAATGACCTCATTATTCGTCTGCAGGAAGATTTAAGGCAACACGGTGAAAATCCAGACACGTTTCTATTTGAAAAATAAATGGCGGAAGAGCATGTTAGTACAACCTTAGACATGACCAATATGATGGCTCAGCTGCTTGCCCAGTTTGAAGACCAACGAAAGGAGCAAAAGAATCTACTAGAAGACCAACGAAAGGAGAAAAAGAATCTTCTAGAAGAACAACGAATAGAGCAGAAGAAGGAACAAAAGAATCTGCTTGTACGATTAGAAGAACAGCGAAATGTTCAAAAGAATCTGCTTGTACGATTAGAAGAACAGCGAAGTGAACAAAAGAATCTTCTCGAAGAACAACGCAACGAGCAAAGGAACCTTCTAGACGACCAGAAAAACCTAATTGAAAGTAAGCTAAATTCATTTGAAAATAAATTCATGGCTCTTGATGAAAGTCTTAAAAACGTCGGAAAACAGTTCGAACAAATTGAAGACAAAATGCAGAACTTTGCCAACGAATTAGATAAGGTTAGAAAAATGAAGGTAAGAGAGGGCAGTTGCGATTTTCCTAAGAAGAAAGAAATGCATCCACCAACCTTTGACGGACAATCTTCTTGGTCAATCTACAAGAAGCAGTTTGAGGCAGCCGCAACAACAAATGGCTGGGATGACGAAGACAAGTTTATTGCCCTGACGCTTGCCCTTAGAGGTTCTGCTGCTGAATTATTGCAAACCTTACCAGCAGACAAGAACGGCAACTTCAGTGCTCTTGTTCAGGCCATTGACAAGCGATGTGGGGTTGGCCATATGCAAGAAGTCTTCCGCGTCCAACTCAATACCAGAGTCCAGAAAAGGGGAGAAAGTCTACAACAACTCAAAGCAGACATTGAACGGTTGGCACATCTAGCATACACGACTGCAGGAGATAAAATTACCAACCAGCTAGCAACAGAGGCTTTTGTCCGTGCAGTTTCCGATATCAATCTCCAGCGAGCAATTCGAACTGCTGGAAAACGCACGCTTTCTGAAGCATTAGCCTTCGCGCTCACTATGGAAGCATCGGAACAGGCTTCTTTAGGAATTCATCGGGTAAGAGAACTGGAAGTTGAGGAATGTTCTTGCCAGAGAGCTGAATTCCAAAGAAGGCAGCGAGAAGGACCTGCTCGATGCTGGAATTGCAACAAAATCGGACATCTCCAGCCACCAAGAAGAGTCACCTGTCAACATTGTGGAAGCAAAAATAATACCTGCGAACAGGTAAGCAATAACATCAACGCTCCTGATCGCCCCGTTTCCCAGCCGGGAAACTAGTAAGAACCAACTTCGAGGGGCAGAAGCTGATTTCAGGTATCGATGGCCCCAGAAGCACCATCCAAGTCTCGCAGACTAAACAAAACCATAAAAGTCTGACAGTGGATGCAACATTGAATAGCAAGAAACAGTTGGCTACAATTCTCGACAATAAATCGACAATGAAGAAAGATGGGCTAATCGAAAATTCCAAAAGCCCTTGGGCATCACCAGTTGTTCTTGTCAAAAAGAAGGATGGAAGCACCCGGTTTTGTGTGGACTACCGTAGGCTGAACGATGTGACAAAGAAACACAGCTACCCTTTGCCCAGAATCAGCGATACTTTGGATGCAATGGAAGGAGCTCAATGGTTCTCGACGCTGAACTTGAAGAGTGGCTACTGGCAGGAAGAAATCCATCCAGAAGATCGCGAGAAGACAGCTTTCTCTACAGGAAATGGTCTGTGGCAGTTTAAAGTTACGCCATTCGGACTTTTCAACGCTCCGGCAACATTTGAGCGTCTAATGGAGTGTGTCCTACAAGGACTTACCTGGAAATCATGCCTTGTGTATTTGGGCGATGTCATCGTTTATGGGAAAACTTTTGACGAACATTGTAAGAACCTTAGGGCCGTATTCCAGAGGCTTCGAGAAGCACACTTAAAATTAAATCCAGAGAAATGTGCGCTTTTCAAGACCGAAGTTAAATACTTGGGACATATCATCTCATCCCAAGGAGTAAAGACTGATCCGGAAAAAGTTGACACTGTGAAGAATTGGCCAACACCACAGTAGCTGTCTTGGTCTAGCCACATATTATCGGCGCTTTGTGAAGGACTTTGCTGGAATCGCTAAGAGCTTGCATCAACTAACTGAAAAGGGGAAGTCGTTCAAATGGTCAGGTGAGTGCGAGAAAAGTTTTCAGGAACTCAAGCTACGTTTGTGTAATGCTCCTGTGCTGACCTATCCGACTCCTGGAAAACCTTTCATCATCAACGCCGATGCCAGTAACGTTGGAATTGGAGCTGTACTGTCGCAAGTCCATGACGGAGAAGAAAAAGTCGTCGCCTACTACAGTAAGGTACTCTCGAGGCCAGAACGCAATTACTGCGTGACCAGAAGGGAACTTCTAGCTTTGATTTTGGCAACAAAGCACTTCCATAAGTACATCTGTTGACAGAAGTTCCTTCTTCGAAAAGATCATGGTGCGGTTAATTGGTTTCTGAACTTCAAAAATCCCGAAGGTAAAGTAGCTAGGTGGATCGAGAGACTACAGAAATACGACTACCAAATTCAACATCGGAAAGGAAAGCTGCACACAAACGCAGATACATTGTCTCGACGACCGTGTAAACAGGACTGTAAGCATTGCACGCGTCAAGAAGAAAAGGAAACAGTTGCCATCCAGCGAGTAAGAGCGGATCCCATTTACGGTTGGAGCAATGAAGAACTGAGAACTGCCCAACAAGAAGACACAGATATAGAGCCCATTCTTGCATGGAAAGAGCACGAAGAAAAACCAGGATGGGGTGAAATCTCCGATAGAAGTCCAGCTCTCAAAGCGTATTGGGCACAGTGGGACTCTCTTCATGTCCAAGAAGGAGTACTAAGGTGTAAATGGGAGTCTGCAGATGGTAAATCGTATGTGATGCAGTTAATCGTGCCCAGGTGAAAGGTTAATGATGTTCTTCGAGAGATGCATGATGGAGCATCTGGAGGTCATTTGAGAGTCAACAAAACGCTGGAAAAGATACGACAACGGTTCTACTGGCTACGTGCAAGAGATGATGTCGAAAAGTGGTGCCGAAAATGTGATACTTGTGCTGCTACAAAGGGTCCAGGTAGAAAACTTCAAAGTAAAATGCAGCAGTACAATGTGGGCACGCCTTTCGAGAGAATAACTGTAGATGTCGCAGGTCCGTTTCCGGAGACCAACAGTGGAAACCGATACATCCTTGTAGTCATGGATTACTTCAGCAAGTGGCCTGAGGCATTTGCCATCCCAAACCAAGAAGCCAAAACAGTGGTTGATCAGATTGTATTCAATTGGGTGAGCAGGTTCGGTGTTCCTTTGGAATTGCATTCTGACCAAGGCAGGAACTTCGAATCTAACATCTTCCAGGAGGTTTGCTCTCTCCTTGGTATCAAGAAGACGAGGACAACACCGCTTCATCCACAATCTGACGGAATGGTCGAACGATTCAACAGGATGCTTAAGGAACATCTGTCCCAGGTTGTAGGTGACTACCAACGAGACTGGGATCGCCATATTCCATTGTTTTTGATGGCCTACCGAAGTGCGGTTCATAGTTCAACAGGACATACACCATCGGAGATCCTGTTCGGCACAACAATACGGCTGCCTAGTGAAGTAAAATTTGGATTCCGTACTATGGAACCGGAAAAGCCAGATGAATATGTGGATAACCTCGAAGAAAGACTCATTGACATTCATCAACGGACAAGGAAAACCATAAAAATAGCCAGTGATAGGATGAAAACACGGTACGACGCTCGTGCAACAACGATTGGATTCCAAGAAGGAGACCTGGTGTGGTTTTACAATCCCCATCGACAAAAAGGATTGTCACCAAAACTTCAACAAATCTGGGAAGGACCATACACCGTTGTGAAGCGAATCAATGATGTGGTTTACCGCATTCAGAGAGGGTTGAGAGGCAAGCTTAAGGAAGTTCACTGTGACCGTTTACATCGCTATAACGGTGATGACGGGAGTAATGGATTTAATCGGGACGATCAATCCTAAGAGGGGGGCAATGTGGTGAATATGCCCATTTATGCAAGCAAAGACATCTTTTATTCTTCTATAACAGAATAAATTAGTAGCGCCATCTTTGTACAAAAGATTAACTAATGTTATCCAATACCTAAACCACACTAATGTTATCCAATACATAAACCACTGAAAACTGCTATAATTAACTGAACGAAAGCTTTTGAGAGCTTTTGATCTACTTGTGGAGACTTGTGGAGCGGAAGCTTATTCCAGCAAATTCCAGCACATTCCAGAACCCCAAGAAGATTCTAGTAGCTTTTTCTCGGATATATTTACAGGGCCACCAGTCCGAAGACCTCAGTTTGATTTGGAAAGTGAACGAATAAACATCGGTGTAAAATAGTGAATTGTGCGTGTTATAATAAAAGTATTGGAAGTAAAGTATTTGAAGTGAAATAAAGGTGTTTTATTTTTGTAAAGTAATTGTTCTGCAGTTTGAATAAAAAGATATAAGTTTTATTGGCCAACCCTTGGCAAAAATATTACACTATGTTGTTTCCGCAGTAACTCCAAAGTTCTTCAGCTTTTGATACCAAACATTTTTCTTTCTTATAGCATCCAATGCTAATATTTTGGGAAGCCTGTTATCTGGCATGTTAAGCACCTTTGAAATATAGCCGACATTATATTTAAGCGTTTTAATAAAGAGGGGAAAAGGCCTGTTTCAAGTGTGATTATGTGGTTGGGAGTTGTATTAGGTAAGCGAAAGCATCTTCTAATAAAAAAAACCTCATACTTAACACTATGTGCTATTAATTTATTTGAAAAACAATTTTTCCATGTTGCGTTAATAGCATTTTTCGCTGTAACAAGCTTGTTTTTGAGGTGAGTTTCCATGCTATTACATCGCAGAATGACATCAGTGCAGAGATCAAGCGAAGAATTACTCTTGCCAACCGCTGTTTCTTCGGTCTAAGAAGGCATTTAAGTAGTAAGGCCCTCTCTCAGAGAACCAAGGAGACTTTATACAAAACCCTAATCATCCCGGTCCTGCTTTATGGGTCAGAAGCATGGACACTGAAAGATTCGGATAAAAATCTGCTAGGGTGCTTTGAGAGGAAGATTCTTCGTGTGATTTTCGGTCCGGTGTGTATCGAAGGAGTATGGAGGAGAGGATTCAACGACGAGCTATACGGGCTATACAGCGACGTTGACCTGGTCAAAAAGCTGAAAATACAGCGGCTTAGATGGCTGGGGCACGTGGAGCGTATGGACAGCAACGCACCTGCCCGACGAGTCTTCGAATCCAACCCCGATGGGGTACGCAGCAGAGGAAGAACCCGTAACAGGTGGCGCAATCAAGTGAATGACGACATCAAAGCACTCGGTGTGCGCAACTGGAAGCGGCTAGCTAGGGACAGAGCTGGCTGGAGGGGCTTGTTAGTTGAGGCCGAAGCCCATCCTGGGCTGTGAGCGCCATCAAAAGTAAGTAAGTTCCATGCTGAGATTGCTAGTAATAGTTATTCCTAAATATTTGTTGGATTTCACAACTTCGATAGGTTTCCTGTTGATGTGCCATTTCTCGCTCCTCGCAGTTCGACCCGACCCATTTCGGAATATCATCACCTTTGATTTACTCAGAATCACACTTAAATTCAAGATTTATAGCAGAATCCAATATTTCATTTGAATGGGCAGGTTTAGCGTAGTGGAAAGGTGTAGACGAAGAATCGGGATTCAAAAGTAGTATGAAATGGTCGTGCAGTGAAGCTATTTTTAATTTCGTGCTTATTTTCCCATTTAGTTGGTTAACTGTAGCCAAAATTCTTTGGAAGTTTTACAATGTTTAAGTTTGAGATCTTCGTCCGAAAAATTTAGACTTTTTTTCCTTACTCGTACTCATGTGTAGGGGTACAGTAGTCAGTGGGAGTCGAAAACATTTCCATTGGATTCATTCCAATGGAAATGTTTTCGCTGGAAAAGATACGACAACGGTTCTACTGGCTACGTGCAAGAGATGATGTCGAAAAGTGGTGCCGAAAATGTGATACTTGTGCTGCTACAAAGGGTCCAGGTAGAAAACTTCAAAGTAAAATGCAGCAGTACAATGTGGGCACGCCTTTCGAGAGAATAGCTGTAGATGTCGCAGGTCCGTTTCCGGAGACCAACAGTAGAAACCGATACATCCTTGTAGTCATGGATTACTTCAGCAAGTGGCCTGAGGCATTTGCCATCCCAAACCAAGAAGCCAAAACAGTGGTTGATCAGATTGTATTCAATTGGGTGAGCAGGTTCGGTGTTCCTTTGGAATTGCATTCTGACCAAGGCAGGAACTTCGAATCTAACATCTTCCAGGAGGTTTGCTCTCTCCTCGGTATCAAGAAGACGAGGACAACACCGCTTCATCCACAATCTGACGGAATGGTCGAACGATTCAACAGGACGCTTAAGGAACATCTGTCCAAGGTTGTAGGTGACTACCAACGAGACTGGGATCGCCATATTCCATTGCTTTTGATGGCCTACCGAAGTGCGGTTCATAGTTCAACAGGACATACACCATCGGAGATCCTGTTCGGCACAACAATACGGCTGCCTAGTGAAGTAAAATTTGGATGCCGTACTATGGAACCGGAAAAGCCAGATGAATATGTGGATAACCTCAAAGAAAGACTCATTGACATTCATCAACGGACAAGGAAAACCATAAAAATAGCCAGTGATAGGATGAAAACACGGTACGACGCTCGTGCAACAACGATTGGATTCCAAGAAGGAGACCTGGTGTGGTTTTACAATCCCCATCGACAAAAAGGATTGTCACCAAAACTTCAACAAAACTGGGAAGGACCACACACCGTTGTGAAGCGAATCAATGATGTGGTTTACCGCATTCAGAGAGGGTTGAGAGGCAAGCTTAAGGAAGTTCACTGTGACCGTTTACATCGCTATAACGGTGATGACGGGAGTAATGGATTTAATCGGAACGATCAATCCTAAGAGGGGGGCAATGTGGTGAATATGCCCATTTATGCAAGCAAAGACATCTTTTATTCTTCTATAACAGAATAAATTAGTAGCGCCATCTTTGTACAAAAGATTAACTAATGTTATCCAATACCTAAACCACACTAATGTTATCCAATACATAAACCACTGAAAACTGCTATAATTAACTGAACGAAAGCTTTTGAGAGCTTTTGATCTACTTGTGGAGACTTGTGGAGCGGAAGCTTATTCCAGCAAATTCCAGCACATTCCAGAACCCCAAGAAGATTCTAGTAGCTTTTTCTCGGATATATTTACAGGGCCACCAGTCCGAATACCTCAGTTTGATTTGGAAAGTGAACGAATAAACATCGGTGTAAAATAGTGAATTGTGCGTGTTATAATAAAAGTATTGGAAGTAAAGTATTTGAAGTGAAATAAAGGTGTTTTGTTTTTGTAAAGTAATTGTTCTTCAGTTTGAATAAAAAGATATAAGTTTTATTGGCCAACCCTTGGCAAAAATATTACACTATGTTGTTTCCGCAGTAACTCTCAAGTTCTTCAGCTTTTGATACCAAACATTTTTCTTTCTTATAGCATCCAATGCTAATATTTTGGGAAGCCTGTTATCTGGCATGTTAAGCACCTTTGAAATGTAGCCGACGTTATATTTAAGCGTTTTAATAAAGAGGGGAAAAGGCCTGTTTCAAGTGTGATTATGTAGTTGGGATTTGTATTGGGTAAGCGAAAGCATCTTCTAATAAAAAAAACCTCATACTTAACACTATGTGCTATTAATTTATTTGAAAAACAATTCTTCCATGTTGCGTTAATAGCATTTTTCGCTGTAACAAGCTTGTTTTTGAGGTGAGTTTCCATGCTGAGATTGCTAGTAATAGTTATTCCTAAATATTTGTTGGATTTCACAACTTCGATAGGTTCCCTGTTGATGTGCCATTTCTCGCTCCTCGCAGTTCGACCCGACCCATTTCGGAATATCATCACCTTTGATTTACTCAGAATCACACTTAAATTCAAGATTTATAGCAGAATCCAATATTTCATTTGAATGGGCAGGTTTAGCGTAGTGGAAAGGTGTAGACGAAGAATCGGGATTCAAAAGTAGTATGAAATGGTCGTGCAGTGAAGCTATTTTTAATTTCGTGCTTATTTTCCCATTTAGTTGGTTAACTGTAGCCAAAATTCTTTGGAAGTTTTACAATGTTTAAGTTTGAGATCTTCGTCCGAAAAATTTAGACTTTTTTTCCTTACTCGTACTCATGTGTAGGGGTACAGTAGTCAGTGGGAGTCGAAAACATTTCCATTGGATTCATTCCAATGGAAATGTTTTCGCTGGAAAAGATACGACAACGGTTCTACTGGCTACGTGCAAGAGATGATGTCGAAAAGTGGTGCCGAAAATGTGATACTTGTGCTGCTACAAAGGGTCCAGGTAGAAAACTTCAAAGTAAAATGCAGCAGTACAATGTGGGCACGCCTTTCGAGAGAATAGCTGTAGATGTCGCAGGTCCGTTTCCGGAGACCAACAGTAGAAACCGATACATCCTTGTAGTCATGGATTACTTCAGCAAGTGGCCTGAGGCATTTGCCATCCCAAACCAAGAAGCCAAAACAGTGGTTGATCAGATTGTATTCAATTGGGTGAGCAGGTTCGGTGTTCCTTTGGAATTGCATTCTGACCAAGGCAGGAACTTCGAATCTAACATCTTCCAGGAGGTTTGCTCTCTCCTCGGTATCAAGAAGACGAGGACAACACCGCTTCATCCACAATCTGACGGAATGGTCGAACGATTCAACAGGACGCTTAAGGAACATCTGTCCAAGGTTGTAGGTGACTACCAACGAGACTGGGATCGCCATATTCCATTGCTTTTGATGGCCTACCGAAGTGCGGTTCATAGTTCAACAGGACATACACCATCGGAGATCCTGTTCGGCACAACAATACGGCTGCCTAGTGAAGTAAAATTTGGATGCCGT
The DNA here is from genome assembly GCA_949320155.1 of Melangyna quadrimaculata. NCBI lineage: Eukaryota > Metazoa > Arthropoda > Insecta > Diptera > Syrphidae > Melangyna > Melangyna quadrimaculata. Next base: position 329,941,408 of record OX439483.1, read on the forward strand.
ACTATGGAACCGGAAAAGCCAGATGAATATGTGGATAACCTCAAAGAAAGACTCATTGACATTCATCAACGGACAAGGAAAACCATAAAAATAGCCAGTGATAGGATGAAAACACGGTACGACGCTCGTGCAACAACGATTGGATTCCAAGAAGGAGACCTGGTGTGGTTTTACAATCCCCATCGACAAAAAGGATTGTCACCAAAACTTCAACAAAACTGGGAAGGACCACACACCGTTGTGAAGCGAATCAATGATGTGGTTTACCGCATTCAGAGAGGGTTGAGAGGCAAGCTTAAGGAAGTTCACTGTGACCGTTTACATCGCTATAACGGTGATGACGGGAGTAATGGATTTAATCGGAACGATCAATCCTAAGAGGGGGGCAATGTGGTGAATATGCCCATTTATGCAAGCAAAGACATCTTTTATTCTTCTATAACAGAATAAATTAGTAGCGCCATCTTTGTACAAAAGATTAACTAATGTTATCCAATACCTAAACCACACTAATGTTATCCAATACATAAACCACTGAAAACTGCTATAATTAACTGAACGAAAGCTTTTGAGAGCTTTTGATCTACTTGTGGAGACTTGTGGAGCGGAAGCTTATTCCAGCAAATTCCAGCACATTCCAGAACCCCAAGAAGATTCTAGTAGCTTTTTCTCGGATATATTTACAGGGCCACCAGTCCGAATACCTCAGTTTGATTTGGAAAGTGAACGAATAAACATCGGTGTAAAATAGTGAATTGTGCGTGTTATAATAAAAGTATTGGAAGTAAAGTATTTGAAGTGAAATAAAGGTGTTTTGTTTTTGTAAAGTAATTGTTCTTCAGTTTGAATAAAAAGATATAAGTTTTATTGGCCAACCCTTGGCAAAAATATTACACTATGTTGTTTCCGCAGTAACTCTCAAGTTCTTCAGCTTTTGATACCAAACATTTTTCTTTCTTATAGCATCCAATGCTAATATTTTGGGAAGCCTGTTATCTGGCATGTTAAGCACCTTTGAAATGTAGCCGACGTTATATTTAAGCGTTTTAATAAAGAGGGGAAAAGGCCTGTTTCAAGTGTGATTATGTAGTTGGGATTTGTATTGGGTAAGCGAAAGCATCTTCTAATAAAAAAAACCTCATACTTAACACTATGTGCTATTAATTTATTTGAAAAACAATTCTTCCATGTTGCGTTAATAGCATTTTTCGCTGTAACAAGCTTGTTTTTGAGGTGAGTTTCCATGCTGAGATTGCTAGTAATAGTTATTCCTAAATATTTGTTGGATTTCACAACTTCGATAGGTTCCCTGTTGATGTGCCATTTCTCGCTCCTCGCAGTTCGACCCGACCCATTTCGGAATATCATCACCTTTGATTTACTCAGAATCACACTTAAATTCAAGATTTATAGCAGAATCCAATATTTCATTTGAATGGGCAGGTTTAGCGTAGTGGAAAGGTGTAGACGAAGAATCGGGATTCAAAAGTAGTATGAAATGGTCGTGCAGTGAAGCTATTTTTAATTTCGTGCTTATTTGAAGTTTTTTCCCATTTAGTTGGTTAACTGTAGCCAAAATTCTTTGGAAGTTTTACAATGTGTAAGTTTGAGATCTTCGTCTTCGAAAAATTTAGACTTTTTTTCCTTACTCGTACTCATGTGTAGGGGTACAGTAGTCAGTGGGAGTCGAAAACATTTCCATTGGAATGAAGTCTGTGATATTGCTGTGACCATAGGGCTTGGCAAACCAAGAACTTGATTCTTTAAGACTTAAAGCGCTGAATTAACAGATTGTGAAGTTATTTATTTAAAAAAATTTCTTTATTTCACAAATGTTATTACATTAGATTTACAAAAAAATAAGTTACTCTAACGGAGTCGGAGTGTGCGCGTCGAACCTAATCGAGGATACAAGTCGTTCTGCCCATTCGTCCATATGATCTTCTATATGAATCCTAGGTTGGTCCTTGGACGCTGTGCTGTTACGTTCGAGAAGTCACGTACACCTTTTTCGTTAAGTCTATCGTCTATGCTTCAATAATCTTATCCTTATGCATGGTTATCTTTAGGTTTTAATACTTTCCAGATGACGTGCAGGCATCTTGTATATTGTGCGTTGTATTATATAATTTGGGTGTGTGGCTATTTTAGGGTTTTTATGTCTTCCAGATGTCATTGCCCGGTTTCTCTTCTTATCTGAGCGTGTGACATTTTCTATGGAAAATTCTCAAGTTGAATGGAATTAACGCCTCCCTCCGCCAGTAGACGTTTGTCCCGAACGTTCAAGTTTGAGCTCCTCTAAGTTCTTTCGAACACTTTCTTGTGTTTCAGACAAGGATATTTCTATGTCAACCTGGTTACTCTCGCTGTTGTTAATTTTTAAGAAGATGATTAGTTAATATATAGAAAAGGATACAAGTATAACTATTATATTTATTGAAAGTTGTTGCGGTAAATTTTACAACAACAAGTTTCACTAGCCTATTAATTATCATTAACACATTTTAGTCCTTCCTCTTTCGTTGTGGCTCCAAAATACTCTAAGAGTTCAGTAGATACCTGGTTTCCATCAACCAGAGACCTGCTCTTAAAGTGTTTTGGAAAATCAACCCAAGCAGGTTAACTACAACTCAAGAGGAAACTGTGTGACGGACGGTCCACAAAAACTTTATATTTTATATGTGTGTGACAGGCGGTCCACACCAACAATTATACAATACCTTTGCCAGCCATAGTGTGACAGGTGGTCACCATAAATCTTGAGTGTGAGACAGATGATTCACACGGGAAGATAACATGATGAATCCGACCCATGTTCAACGACATGTGTGACACCTAGTTCACACCAACGTAAATTTAGTATGGCTTAATGCCCAACCTAAAGTTTCTTGAATACAAAAGAAAAGTCACTTTGCGACATGCTTTCCTATCTCCTTTACTCTGCACGAAGGTCTACGGGCTTAGAATAATTTAACTTTCACGGAATTGATCAGATCCTGACTCATTTTTCTATTTCAAAAACGACGGCAGTCCTATATCCCATCTGGCAGAATATCTTCCTCAAAGTTTTAGTTTGGGCCGGTTTGGGCTGGGGACTTTACGTGTAAATGTGTAATTTTTCGTTTACCTTTTTATACCAATTGTAATTGACGGTAGGGTTGACTGAACTCGTCCATTCGGCCACTTTTGGAAAGAGATCGAATGCGTGGCTTGGCTCGACTACAGCGCACATCTCAGCCGATAGGCAAGGTGTTGCAGTTAGACTGTGACCGAATACCACACGCACTGGCGATCTGAAAGAGATGGCAAGATAGTAAGTGACGGAGATGGACGAGGCGAGTTCGCCATGACAAGACACTTTTTAATAAGCTACGAAAGAGTTTGGGTCAGAAAGTAAAAAAAAAAAGCGAAAAATTATACTCGTAGAGATACGAATTAGGAATTTTGAGGTCGGTGAAGTTGAAAGAAAAAAAAAAGAGAAAAGGAAAATCTGGTTGGAAACTCTAGACTGGGAGTTTGGAACAGGATTTTTATCAGGAGGAGATTTTTCTGTCAGAGGCGATATAACGATAAAGTTGTTCGAGGAGTGGAGGCAGGATCTAATTATCGAAGCTAAGTATTCCTTGTTTTAGTGTGAATTTGTGTTTAGAAAGTTCTCCTTTCGTCTTATTTTGTGGCCTTACAAAGATCGGCTTAAGTACCCCGTTAGGCCTTCGTTACGCGCCTTTGTTCTCCCGAAATTGCGGGACTCGCGACCGTATTAGAATACGTTGTGTTTTCGGGAACTTTCCCAAGGTGACCTTTCTTTGTGTCCTTTTTGGCGCACCATATTGTTAATTTGTAATTTGTGGTAATTTTCATTTTCAATTTTATTTTATCTCAGGAAAATTGGCCCTCTGCCGATCTCTAAAGTCAATTGCTTATCTTATTTTATTATTGAAAAAATTTAGGGTTTTACACCTATAATTAGAAAGGTTTCCCTAATAAAATCAGCTTTCCCTATTGAAAATTTAATTCTTGTGTTTTTGTTTTGATTCAAAAAAAGAGAATTTTTGTTGTTTCAGGTTTGGTAAGTTTCAACCTTTTTTTTTAAAGAAAAACTTCCTGGCGCCCATTTTTCATCAATTGGACCACTGTAATTGGTTTTCTAATTAATTAATTAAATAATTTTCACTTTTGATATCTTTTTGATTAATCGAGTCGATCAATCGAATTCAACCTGAGTTGAATCCACCCCACCACTGAGCTACAGGTGGCAGCACTTAACCTGCTGTCAGTTGTGATAAATCGAACGAGCCTAATCGGAACTGTCATTTTATTTCCAATTTCAATTGTCGCGACGCACATCGTCTGGTGCATTTTCTTTTAATTTCGATTATTAATAATTGTTTGGATTCGGAAAATCCACTTGTGTTTTGCGAATTGTAATTCGCCATCCTAATCATAAATACATCGTAAAGTTCGCGGAAAATATATCACAACAAAGTCCCAAAATGATTGGATGATCTTTTACATTTTTGACATATGGTTGTACATAATCTATGTTTGTGAATTTTAACATTTCATCATTTGATTCTATATAATTAATTATTCTTATTTCTGACTCCGTTTTTATCTTAACATGTTTATTTATCCTTACTTCTAAATTTGTGTACCAAAATATATATTATCATTAATGTTTACTTCCCCTGAGGTGACAATATGATTATGATTAATATGATTTATTGTTGGGTTTTTTTTTTTTAAATTCTTTCACTTTTTGAAATACCTTTATTAAAGATTTCTGTTAAGCAGTTAGGTTTATTGTTTTGTTTACATATTTTATAATTTAATTCTTGGGTGCAATTATTGGTACTATACCGATTCTTATACCGTGTTATTTCAGTTGGTATAATTAATTTGCCTTCTGGGTTTTGTACACTAAATGTTTTATAATGTTTACCAATTCCTTTAATAATTGGATACTTAATATATGTTACAATGATTTCTTTATTTCTAAGTACATGGAGTGAGTTAGGGTTCCACAGAGAAATATCTTCGGTACATGAAAAGGAGGTGTTGCATGCTTGTCTCAGCTCGAAGGATAGGGGGCGGTTCTTGCCCCTTCCCATGTGCCACCCACTCAGCAAACAAAAAAAACTCATGCCAAGTAGTTAAAGGTAGGAAAGGAAAGGATACCAGGGTATAATCTGAAAAAAAAAGAAAACGCACAAATCTAGTTACCTATGCCACTGCTTGAGAGAAAGGATGGGATTAGGTTGACAATCGACAGGAAAAAATATTTGATATTTCTATTCTAACTAATACTATTTCCTTAAAACCTAAGCTTATATTCGATTTGAATATATTTATATATATACATAGATATATATGAATAAAATATGTATATATATAAGATATATATATATATCATCCTAATCCTAAACCCTAATCTAAATCCTAACTTTAAGTCATTTTTATACAACCAAAATTGCCAACCACCCCACTGTCTCACTCAAACAGCGGTTCGCCGAGTCCACAGTAGACATTGCCCGATGTTAGTGGCAAAAGTTTGGCCAGCCCACCCTTGCATCTAAGATACAACCAATGTTACCTTCATGGCCGATTGTTACAAAGCTAGCCCCAAATGTAAACTTCCAGTCACAATCTAGTCGAATTTCATTCTAATTGTCAAAGGTAAGTATGTATAAGCCTGTCTATCTAAGTCTCGTTCGTTAAAATCCATTAATGTCCTTATGCATTACTCCATTTCATCTTTGTGGACGGCCCAGCCAAGCCTCCACACACTTTATGCTTGGTCTAGCACTCCATTCTTAAGATAAACTAAAACCGTGTTCAAAATTCAAATTCAGCTTCTTTATTTGCACTTGCCATCAAACTTAAAAACTAACATTCGTTTTGATCAACTCAATATAAATCCAAAGAAGGAAGAAACCGACTAAGAAATTTTAATAAGGTATTTTTATAAAACCAAAAATCTCTATCTGCTTTTCCGAGCAAAATTTTTGTGTAAGTGAATTTCAGGGTTTTCCTTCTTCACAAAATGTATATATGTATACATTATAAAAATTCATCAATATAGTTTTTTTTTTTATAACCAAACTTACGGTTTCGTCCCTCGAGGTCCTGCCGGCAGCACTGTCCAGAATGACGGTATATTTGTTAGAGCTATTTTATTTTATTTATGAGAGCCTTGGGATCACTATTTTTTTGTACACACATATATATTTATGAGCCCAGAAACACTTTTTACTTCAACATTCAAAGCAATTATGGATATTCTATTTTTTTCCTTTTTCTTTTTCGGTTTCCCTTTTTACAGGACTTTTACAATATCTTATTTCACTTATTTACCTATATTAACTCTATCTTTTCTTTCACCATAAAATTCTTCTTGATTTCATTCTTAGCTTTATTTTTAAGCTTACTTTCAATTTAATCGTTACTTTCTTTTTAATTCCAATTTAAGCTTTACTCTACTTCAATTCCAATTTCCCTTTTTTTTGTTTATCCTTACACTTTTCCCCTTCACTATATTTGGCTTTTGTTCCTTATTACTTCGTTCTCTATTAGGAAACATTCACAGGACACTTTGCACTATCGCCAAGGGCACTCCGTCCAGCAACACAACTTGGCTAAGGAATTACCCTTTTGCCCTTCACAGTAATCACCTTCTGTCTATCCTAGGTCTGGCGGTCAAAGGAAGGTCGAAAACAATAGGGACTTTTCCCAAAACCAGCAGAGGCTTAGGTTTGGGTAGCGATCCTTTTGTAAATGGTATTGATTATCGAATCACCTACACTTGGATGTCCTTTCTGCCCAAACCTATAGTCAACAAAAATCACGTTAAGTGGATGCATTACAAATCCCCTATCAATATCACATACCTCTGCAAATGTAAAAAAAATCCAAAAATATTCAGCTCAAATGATCAATAATAATAATGATCAATCAATACCCTAGTAGCAGTAGATATCTGACTAAATTTTTAATTTGATAATGTTTTTGGTTAAATTTTAACTTCACTTATTAAATTTATTTTAAGTTACCTCGATATAAGTTAATTTAACAAATTAGTCGAATCAACAAAAAATCAGCAAAACCTAACGATCACTGAGACACCTCTACAGCTATTTTCGGTTGAACTTGAACTTGAAATATGTTCCAGTACATAAGTTTTATTGTCAGTCATAGTCCTATTTATTTCATAGCTTAGGAGTACATAGTAAAGTTCGTTGACCTCAAATTCAAAGCTCTGCAATTCCCCTCTTTTACATCAGAATCATATCTTGGTTAAATAGCTCAATAACTAATAACCTAACTTAATTTTATACTAACTAATCTAATATTGCACTGTACTATCACAGTTTTTCAAAGCTTTTCATTATCATGTTCGTCAATATGAGTACCTTAGTGGTATCAGAACACCAAATTAACACAACAAATTAACAAATTTACCCCACAATAATGAAAACGAAACATAAACAGTTTATTTTTATTTAAGAAGGTACTTATGGCTTTAAAAACATGATAGTATAGTGTATAAGCAATATAACTACCAAAAATAAAACAAATAATACATACAAATAAATTTTCCATCACTTCGGAGATGCTTCGAACTTCCAATCAGATCTTTAGGAGTACGGAGATAATTCAACTCCTCAGTCAATGAACTGGCCTAATTAGCTGTCAACATTAAAAGCTCTTTTGATTGTCATGTCAGCAAGTAGTGCTGAACATGACATAGGATCTGACATTTGATCATAAATTTTATTCTAGTAAAAGTGAAAGTTGTTTGGAGCCTAAAAAAATCATTAAAATGTAACAAATAGCAAACAAAAATAGACAGAATATAAACGAAACATGGCTATAATCAAAACAGTGATGACTGTGCAACCACATATCACCAGGAAGCAATAATACCTGCATAGATAAGTATACTATTGCTCTAGGGAATATTCTTATCTGACATTATTTTTTTGTTTGTTTTGAAAGTGTCAGCCGGAACAGACTCTAGTGGCAATGAATATAATTTACTTGTTACCTATTTCTATCTTATTTTATTTTGCAGATTCTTTATTGACTACTACCCACTTGGAATATTAGTCTTGATTCTACACCGCTTTATCCTGCTCATCAACATCATCAAGGATATGCTGCGCTGTGCTGCAAGTCAGCTGGAAGCTGTTGCTGACGTTGCTACCGGGAGATGGACGACGACGACGTAACAGATGTCATTGCTCGCTTTCTCTTCTTATCTGAGCGTGTGACATTTTCTATGGAAAATTCTCATGTTGAATGGAATTAACTCCTCCCTCCGCCAGTAGAAGTCTGTCCCGATCGTTCAAGTTTGAGTAAAATTGAAATTGAACCTGGTTACTCTCGCTGTTGTTTATTTTTAAGAAGATGTTTAGTTAATATATAGAAAAGGATACAAGTATAACTATTATATTTATTGAAAGTCCCAAAATTATTGGATGATCTCTTACATTTTTGACATATGGTTGTACATAATCTATATTTTTGAATTTTAACATTTCATCATTTGATTCTATATAATTAATTATTCTTATTTCTGACTCCGTTTTTATCTTAACATGTTTATTTATCCTTACTTCTAAATTTAAAAATTATTTTCCATCACTAGTTACAATGTCAGTATACTGTATCAGTTGTGTACCAAAATATATATTATCATTAATGTTTACTTACCCTCAGGTGACAATATGATTATGATTAATATGACTTATTGTTGGTTTTTTTTTATAAAATTCTTTCACATTTGAAATACCTTTATTAAAGATTTCTGTTAAGCAGTTAGGTTTATTGTTTTGTTTACATATTTTATAATTTAATTCTTGGGTGCAATTATTGGTAGTATACCGATTCTTATAACGTGTTATTTCAGTTGGTATAATTAATTTTCCTTCTGGCTTTTGTACACTAAATGTTTTATAATGTTTACCAATTCCTTTAATAATTGGATACTTAATATATGTTACAATGATTTCTTTATTTCATAGTACATGGAACTCTGAAGCGTCTAATACATCTATGAGCATGATAGTTTCTGGTTCAATTTTCATTACTTCTCTTATTTCATTTTGGTTAAATACTACAGTATTCAAAATCTTATTTTTACTTAAATTTATAGTGTTAATAAACTCCGTGAGTTCTATAATTATATGATCGATCAACAAGTAACCTCTTTCGTCACTGTCTTTAAATGTATTATTTGCTATTTCTCTTATAATTTTAAATATCTGCGAGTTAAGTTTCATACTGTTTATTATTTGAATTAACTAATTCTATCAGTTTTGTTTCTATATTGACCTGATCATCGTGGTCTGTTGACCCAGATATCCACTTCCAAACCTTTCCTATTTCATTAATTCCTCTCTTTTTACGGGATATGGAGAGTTGGTTTACTAACTTGAGTGAATAAGAATGTTTAAATTTTATCTTTTGAGTACTGTGCTTGGTATCTATATTATTAAGAATTTCCCTATAATAACTTATATTGGTGGTATGAAATATTTCACCGGTGCTGTTATAAATTGCGACATTTCCGTCTTCTATCAGAATATAGTCCTCTGAAGAGTAATTTGTAATCTGTATTTCTGCATCTATAGTAGCTGTCCAAAGTATTGCTGTTAGTATTGTAAATATAATCATCTGGAATCAAAACTTTATTTTTAGAGTCGATTATCGTGTTTTTATTATTTTGTTTTATACTTTCCTCTTAACATATATAGGTTTCCCTTTTGTCTGTCTTCTGTCAGATTTTTCGTATACTATGTGCCCGATTACACGATTCGTTTTTTCGGTTGTTTCGTCTTTCGTCTTTTTGACAGATTGGGTGAAAGGAGTAGAAATGTAGAGGGAAGGAAGTAGCGAAAGCAGGAATGAAAATTTCAAGACTTTTTCTGGTTGAACTTTGACGTTTCTGATTTGGCAACCACAATGCTCCTCGATGTTAGCAAAAAACGATTTAAACAAAAATTATTGAATTGAAAAATTGTTTTTTTTTCGAAATTGAATACACCTAATATACGGTCGTACCTATTTGAGAAATAAGTGATTAAAATATATTTTTATTTATTACTACTGATTATTTTCTTACAAAACAACCCCAAATTCCAAGAACGTCAAAATAACGACTGGAAGTACGTATGTGTTTTCGCCACCCATGTAATCATGATCGTTCGTGCCTGCCAAAAAGACGAAAGACGAAACGAACGAAAAAACGAACCGTATAATCAGGCTCTATGTCGTTTTCTTTGTACACCTTGTCGTGTCTGTCTTTGTTTCTTACGTGGAGTGTCTTACCTTGTTTTTCCTCAATAACGTTAGAGATATAGGAGTATTTCTTATAGTTGTGAAAAATTTCGTTTGGTTTTTCGTTCGTTATTGAATGTATGTATTGTTTCGTTATATTGCTTAACTACGTGAGTAGCGTTGCCAGATTTTTCTTACAGCTAGGCGGAGCCACTGATCTCTATAATACACTAGATATAGATAATAAGTGGATTCCGTATACGTATAACAGTTTTTTTTGAAGCAAACTGAATCTGACAATTGTATCCTTGCATACTTTTGTCTCTTTTTTTTACCGAAGGAAAGAAAGAGATAGTTTTTTATCATCACAAAAAATCGTACATTGATATCAGCTGTTTGTTTGACATCACTGGTTTGGTTTGTTTGTAGTACAAACGCAAATGAAAACAAAACATAAATACAATTGTTTAATTTGCTATTGTTTTCCATTAAATTTATTAAGTGTTCATTGAAAATTGTAATATTTCTCTCAAACTTAAATACATGTTGAAGAAATTCAGTTTAAGAATTGTTTCTGCGTATTTAACAGATAAAATATATACCGAGCGCTCGTTTTCCGTAGTACGCGTCTTATAAAATGTTATAAAATTAAAATTGTTAATTAAATTAAAAGTATCTCAGCCTGTTTGGCTTGGATTTCTTCTTCGAGTTTGATTTTCTCGATTTGTTCCATGTGTTTAGCCTCTTCGAGACGTTGCAACATTGATTGTAGCTCCATTTGGTGGAGTTCGAGCTCGTCCTTTGCCGCTTGCAATTGTTTTAATTGCTCTTCAAGACGACGAATCATCTCTTGTACCTCCATGAGGTCCTTTTGTGAACGTTCCATTTCCTCTTTCATCTGCTTGAGACGGTCTTCGTATTCCTGTTGTTTCTTTTCGGCGCGTTCGCGGGCTGCCAGAGCCGATTGCAGCTTTTCTCGTTCGTGTTGCTTGGCATTCTTCTCCACCTTGGCTTGTGCTTTCATTTGTTGGGCATCAATTGTGTCTGGTTTGCGATGACGCATATACAATTCATGGTTACCCATGCATAGGGCCAAAATTCTCTTATTGATCCTGACGCGTGGGGCAAACAACACGCGCTTTTTTGTCAATCGGTTTAATGATGAAGCGCTTTTCTGAGAATGAAATATTCCTGATCTCAGACCATGGGAATTCAATTTTTGGAGTTAGCTTGTCTTCCTGTTCGTAGATGCTCAAACCAAGAGCATCCACACCCAACCACAAGTCAGTTCCTTTTTTGTTGCGGATCTCGAAATAATTTACTCCGTACTATGAAAAAATCAATTAAAATCTTTTTTTTTTATGATCTATTATAAATAACTTACATACTCACTCGCGAAAAACATCAGCTAATAAAAAAATGTAAACAAAAACCACCATTTTAATACAATTTAAACTGTTATAAACTAAAAAAAAAATTGACAACTGTCAACGCTTAAGGCATTAGCTGGACAGAATCTTATAGCCCCTGTTTCGGGTGCCTATTGTTTCGTTTTTTTTATTTCGACAATTGTTGTGTCGTTATTGTTATAATTATTTATGTTTAATTCGAAAACGTTTTTTATATTTTGTATACATTTTGTTTTGAGTTCATTTCGTTCGACGTTTACTTTGAATTTCATCTTTTGTTTTTTACTTCTTTTGCATTTTCGTTAAAACTATAATGGATCACTTAAGACTGTGATGTTTCGTCAAAGGTTGTTTCGCATTTTGTCTCTAAGAATATCAATTTTTTTTTGGAATTCGATTATTTTGTTATAGTCCAAGCAAATTAGATTTTGGCATGTATGTAACATATTGTGGTGAATATGCCCATTTGTGCAAACAACAACATCTCTTATTCTTCTATAACAGAATAAATTTGTAATGATTTCCGCGCCATCTATGAACAACAGATTAACTTATGTTACCCAATACCTAAACTAATCTATCATTATCCAATACATAAACCACTCGCATCGTTATCCAATACCCAATCCATGGAACTGCTATAATTTGTAATTGGTCGATAGCTTTTGAGCTACTTGTGGAGGAGAAGTACATTCCAGCACATTCCAGAACCCCTAGAAGATTCTAGTAGCTTTTTCTCGGAAGGCCGAAGACTTCAGTTTGATTTTGAAAGTGAACGAATAAACGTCGGTGTAAACTAGTGAATTAGGAGTTGTACTTGTTTATAATAAAAGTATTAGAAGTCAAGTATTTGAAGTGAAATAAAGGTGTTTTATTTTTGTAAAGTAATTGGTGTTCAGTTCGAATAAAAAAAAAGGTTTTATTGATCCCCTTGACAAATATTACATTGGTGTCAGTAAAGTGGAATAAAACTTATGTTATCTGTGCATTTAGATAATTAATAGTGAAAATTGAAAAAGTGTGTGAAAAAGTAAGCAAATAAGAAAAGTGCTTGTGAAAAGTGGCATACAAAAAACTAAGAACAAAAATAGAAAAAAAGGGTAAAGTTGTGAATGCTTTGAATTGTGTTGAACTTAAAGCAGAACTAAACAGACGAGGTCTTCCTCCTGCTAGAACGAAAAATGACCTCATTATTCGTCTGCAGGAAGATTTAAGGCAGCACGATGAATATCCAGACACGTTTCTATTTGAAATTAAAATGCCGGAAGAGCAAGTAAGTGCAACCTTAGACATGACCAACATGATGGCTCAGCTGCTTGCCCAGTTTAAAGAACAACGCAACGAGCGAAAGAATCTACTAGAAAAAAATCTTCTCGAACGATTTGAAGAACAGAAACACGTCCTCGAAGGTAAACTAGTTGTCTTTTAGAACAAGTTTGTTGCCCTTGATGATCGTGTTGAAAAACAATTTTCTTCAGTGGAAGCAAAATTCGAGAAGGTCGAAGATAAAATTCAGAGCATTACCGATGAGTTAGAAAAAGTTAGAAAAATGAAGGTTCGAAAAGGTAACGCCAATTTTCCAAGGAAAAAAAAATGCATCCACCAACTTTTGATGGACAAACTTCTTGGTTGAAGCAATTTGAGGCAGCTGCAGCAACAAATGGCTGAGATGACGAAGACAAGTTTATTGCCATGACGCTTGACCTTAGAGGTACTGCTGCTGAATTATTGCAAACCTTACCTTATAAATATTCTTATTTAAAATAATTTTGTTCCTCATTTCTACCTCGTTTTTATTTTTTTTACAATATTTAAAAAAAAAAATCGATATTACTTATTCAGCTCTGAAAAAGATCCAAACCAGAATTGAAACATCGGTAAATAATCAAAAAATATTGAATTAAAACAAAGACAGTATTTTTGGGTTTAAATTAAGGATTTTATATTATTTATTTACTGTGGGCGAAAATGTTACTTCTTATTTATACTTTTCCAGCTGACTGCACTTTTGTCCATGGATATAGAGCACATAGCACCAAAATCTCACTTTTTTTTAATATATTGTGAGTTTTTAAATGCTCTATATTCCATCTTCCGCGGTTATGGGGCAAGCGTTATAGCGATTGTTTTTCAAACTTTCCTACACAAACTGTCCCACCTAGTACAAATTTTGGATATACAGCAAATAAGCATCAAAATAACCCAAAAATTTGTGGTTTATAGAGCAAAAGTGCTTTCTGTAACTTCTTTAATAATTGATATAGAACAACGGGGATAGCGCCATACGATAGAGAATATTCGAATAAGTACAACTGCATCTTTAACTCAGTTTCCCGAAAAAGTGGTCTATGGGGCACTTAAGTATTCGGCCGGCGAATAGTTTTTTTTAAAAGCAAGAATATACATAATTTTTTGGTTTTAAAGTTTACAAGCTTTGTTTATATACATATAATAATTTTAAAAACGCTTCAATTTGAATACGATACGTCATCGCAGTTTTATAATAATTGAAAAGTTCGTAATATTAGCTTCGCAGTTGAGTAACGCCATTACTTTTTCTTCAGATTTAAAGCTGCTGTGCAGAAAATATCTCCTTATTTCACATAAAACAGGATATTTTCCTATGAAATGTATGATATTTTCACGCTCTGTAAGATTACATAGACTGCAGTAAATTCGAAGATCATCTCGGTGTGGTATAAAGTGCAGCTCGCCTCTCATTTTAAATAAAGCTGAAATGAGCACCTGCTTGTTTTCAGTGCGAAAGTAATTACGCTCACATAAGTTATGGTTAAGACGGCTGTAGATGGATCTATGTGCCGACGATGAAACCTCGTTCATACTGTTCTGTACTGTTCGTCCACCTTCGCAACAAGGTCTTAGAGAACATCTTTGTGGCATCCTATGTTTTCTTCCAGCAAACTAAAGTTGACTCCGCAGTAACTCCCAAGTTCTTCCAGCTTTTGATACAAAACATTTTTCTTTCTTATAGTATCCAATGCTAAGATTTTGGGAAGCCTGTTATCTGGAATGTTAAGCACCCTTGAAATGTAGCCAACGTTATATTTAAGCGTTTTAATAAAGAGGGGGAAAAGGCCTGTCTCAAGTGTAATCATGTAGTTGGGAGTTGTATTGGGTAAGCGAAAGCATCTTTTAATAAAAAACCTGAGAAGATTTTCTACTGTTTCGTACTTTGCGCATCCCCACACCTGCGCTCCATATAACATTACTGACTCAGCCACTGCAACAAATACCTCATACTTGTGCTATTAATTTATTTGAAAAAAATTCTTCAATGTTGCGTTAATAGCATTTTTCGCTGTAACAAGCTTGATTTTGAGGTGAGTTTCCATGCTGACATTCCTAGTAATAGTTTTTCCTAAATACTTGTAGGATTTCACAACTTCAGTAGGTTCCCTATAGATGTGCCTTTCCTCGCTCCTTGCAGCACGACCCGACCCATTTCGGAATATCATCACCTTTGATTTACTCAGATTCACACTTAAATTCCATAATGGGCAGTACTCTCCGAGTCGATTTGTCATGAGTTGCAAAGTTTGAGGTGAACCAGCAAAAAGGACTACGTCATCGGCAAATAAAAGGGCTTTGTTGACAGTTCTTGAGATTTCAATTCCACCCGGTAGAAAATCTATTACATCGTTTATAAATAAGGCAAATTAACTGGAGCTAAGACTACATCCTTGCCTCACTCCCATTTTTGACTCAAACCATTCTGAGATCTCAGAACCATCCCAAACTGCTGATAGAGGCCATCGTATATATTTTCTAGCACTTTACCGAACTTTGCTGTCATTCCAAGGTTGTAGATTTTGAAAAATAAAGCTTTGCGGTCCACGGTATCAAAGGCTGCTTTGAAATCAATAAAAAAGACATAAAGCTTCTTTTTTTGATTAATGAAGTTACTCGCTATGCTCTACAAAACAAAAACGTTATCGATGATCGAGTAACCTCTCCTGCGTCCTGCTTGAAATTCCGCAAGCAATCTCTTACTATGTATCCAATTTGTAAGACGGTCATTCAAAATTGATATAAATATTTTGTAGAAGGCACCAAGAAAGGAAATTCCGCGATAATTGGCTGGATCTGATATATTCCCCTTTTTATGTAGAGGAAAGAAAATAGATTTTTTGAACTGTT
Source organism: Melangyna quadrimaculata (assembly GCA_949320155.1). NCBI lineage: Eukaryota > Metazoa > Arthropoda > Insecta > Diptera > Syrphidae > Melangyna > Melangyna quadrimaculata. Next base: position 329,957,253 of record OX439483.1, read on the forward strand.
TTGGTATCTCTCCAGTGTCCACATCTGTTAATTTAGCAGTCAGCATTTCTGTCCCATATTTAAAAAATTCTATTGGTATTCTATCCGCTCCTGCAGCTTTCCCGTCCTTCAGTTTAAGCAATACATTTTGCAACTCTTCAAGATTTATAGCAGAATCCAATATTTCATTTCAATGGGCAGGTTAAGCGTAGTGGAAAGGTGCAGACGAAGAATCGGGATTCAAAAAAAAATTGAAATGGTCGTGCAGTGAAGCTATTTTTAATTTCGTGCTTATTTGAAGTTTTTTCCCATTTAGTTGGTTAACTGTTAGCCAAAATTCTTTTGAAGTTTTACAATGTGTAAGTTTTGCTTCGTCTTCGAAAGATTTAGACTTTTTTTCCTTACTCGTACTCATGTGTAGGGGTGCAGTAGTCAGTGGGAGTCGAAAACATTTCCATTGGGTTTGGCAAATCAAGAACTTGATTCTTTAAGTCTTAAAGCGCTGAATTAACAGATTGTGAAGTAATTTATTTTAAGGAAATATCTTTATTTCACAAATGTTATTACATAAGATTTACAAAAAAAATAAGTTACTCTAACGGAGTCGGAGTGTGCGCGTCGAACATAATCGAGGATACAAGTCGTTCTGCCCATTCGTCGATATGATCTCCTATATGAATCCTCGGTTGGTCCTTGGATGCTGTGCTGTTACGTGCGAGAAGTCACGTACGCCTTTTTGGTCAAGTCTATCGTCTATGCTTCAATAATCTTATCCTTATGCATGGTTATCTTTAGGCTTTAATAGTTTCCAGATGACGTGCAGGCATCTATATATTTTGCGTTGTATTATATCATTTCGGTGTGTGGCTATTTTAGGGTTTTTATGTCTTCCAGATGTCATTGCCCGGTTTCTCTTCTTATCTGAGCGTGTGACATTTTCTATGGAAAATTCTCAAGTTGAATGGAATTAACTCCTCCCTCCGCCAGTGGACGTTTGTCCCGAACGTTCAAGTTTGAGCTCCTCTAAGTTCTTTCGAACACTTTCTTGTGTTTCAGACAAGGATATTTCTATGTCAACCTGGTTACTCTCGCTGTTGTTTATTTTTAAGAAGATGATTAGTTAATATATAGAAAAGGATACAAGTATAACTATTATATTTATTGAAAGTCCCAAAATTATTGGATGATCTTTTACATTTTTGACATATGGTTGTATATAATCTATATTTGTGAATTTTAACATATCATCATTTGATTCTATATAATTCATTATTCTTATTTCTGACTCCGTTTTAATCTTAAAATGTTTATTTATCCTTACTTCTAAATTTAAAAATTCTTTTCCATTAATAGTAACAATGTCAGTATACTGTATCAGTTGTGTACCAAAATATATATTATCATTAATGTTTACTTCCCCTGAGGTGACAATATGATTATGATTAATATGACTTATTGTTGGGTTTTTTTTTTAAATTCTTTCACTTTTTGAAATACCTTTATTAAAGATTTCTGTTAAGCAGTTAGGTTTATTGTTTTGTTTACATTTTTTATAATTTAATTCTTGGGTGCAATTATTGGTACTATACCGATTCTTATACCGTGTTATTTCAGTTGGTATAATTAATTTGCCTTCTGGGTTTTGTACACTAAATGTTTTATAATGTTTACCAATTCCTTTAATAATTGGAAACTTAATATATGTTACAATGATTTCTTTATTTCTAAGTACATGGAGCGAGTATTTCCTAGTACATGGAGTGAGTTAGGGTTCCACAGAGAAATATCTTTGGTACATGAAAAGGAGGTGTTGCATGCTTGTCTCAGCTCGAAGGATAGGGGGCGGTTCTTGCCCCTTCCCATGTGCCACCCACTCAGCAAACAAAAAAAAACTCATGTCAAGTAGTTAAAGGTAGGAAAGGAAAGGATACTAGGGTATAATCTGAAAAAAAAAGAAAACGCACAAATCTAGTTACCTATGCCACTGCTTGAGAGAAAGGATGGGATTAGGTTGACAATCGACAGGACAAAAATAGTTGATATTTCTATTCTAACTAATACTATTTCCTTAAAACCTAAGCTTATATTCGATTTGAATATATTTATATATATACATAGATATATATGAATAAAATATGTATATATATAAGATATATATATATATCATCCTAATCCTAAACCCTAATCTAAATCCTAACTTTAAGTCATTTTTATACAACCAAAATTGCCAACCACCCCACTGTCTCCCCCAAACAGCGGTTCGCCGAGTCCACAGTAGACATTGCCCGATGTTAGTGGCAAAAGTTTGGCCAGCCCACCCTTGCATCTAAGATACAACCAATGTTACCATCATGGCCGATTGTTACAAAGCTAGCCCCAAATGTAAACTTCCAGTCACAATTTAGTCGAATTTCATTCTAATTGTCAAAGGTAAGTAAGTATAAGCCCGTCTATCTAAGTCTCGTTCGTTAAAATCCATTAATGTCCTTGTGCATTACTCCATTTCATCTTTGTGGACGGCCCAGCCAAGCCTCCACACACTTTATGCTTGGTCTAGCACTCCATTCTTAAGATAAACTAAAATCGTGTTCAAAATTCAAATCCAGCTTCTTTATTTGCACTTGCCATCAAACTTAAAAACTAACATTCGTTTTGATATACCCAATGTAAATCCATAGAAGGAAAAACCGACTAAGAAATTTTAATAAGGTATTTTAATAGAACCAAAAATCGCTTTCGGCTTTTACCGAGCAAAATTTTTGTGTAAGTGAATTTCATGGTTTTCCTTCTTCACAAAATGTATATATGTATACATTATAAAAATTCATCAATATAGTTTTTTTTTATATAACCAAACTTACGGTTTCGTCTCTCGAGGTCCTGCCGGCGGTATATGACGGTAATATATAATGACGGTATACTTGTTGGAACTATTTTATTTTATTTATGAGAGCCTTGGATCACTATGTTTTTGTACACACATATATATTTATGAGCCCAGAAACACTTTTTACTTCAACTTCAACATTCAAAGCAATTATGGATATTCTATTTTTTTTCTTTTTCGGTTTCCCTTTTTACAGGACTTTTACAATATCTAATTTCACTTATTTACCTAGATTTACTCTATCTTTTCTTTCACTATAAAATTCTTCTTGATTTCATTCTTAGCTTTTCTTTAATCTTACTTACAATTTAATCGTTACATTCTTTTTTATTCCAATTTAAGCTTTACTCTACTTCAATTCCAATTTCACCTTTTTTTTATCTTTACACTTTTCCCCTTCACTATATTTGGCTTTTGTTCCTTATTACTTCGCTTCTCTATTAGGAAACATTCGCAGGACACTTTGCACTATCGCCAAAGGCACTCCGTCCAGCAACACAACTTGGCTCAGGAATGACCCTTTTGCCCTTCACAGTAATCACCTTCTGTCTATCCTAGGTCTGGCGGTCAAAGGAAGGTCGAAAACAATAGAGACTTTTCCCAAAACCAGGTTTGGGTAGCGATCCTTTTGTAAATGGTATTGATTATCGAATCACCTACACTTGGATGTCCTTTCTGCCCAAACCTATAGTCAACAAAAATCACGTTAAGTGGATGCATTACAAATCCTCTATCAATATAACATACCTCTGCGAATGTAAAAAAAATCCAAAAATATTCCAGCTCAAATGATCAATAATAATAATGATCAATCAATACCCCAGTATCAGTAGATATCTGACTAAATTTTTAATTTGATAATGTTTTTGGTTAAATTTTAACTTCACTTATTAAATTTATTTTAAGTTACCTCGATATAAGTTAATTTAACAAATTAGTCGAATCAACAAAAAATCAGCAAAACCTAACGATCACTGAGACACCTCTACAGCTATTTTCGGTTGAACTTGAACTTGAAATATGTTCCAGTACATAAGTTTTATTGTCAGTCATAGTCCTATTTATTTCATAGCTTAGAAATACATAGTAAAGTTCGTTGACCTCAAATTCAAAGCTCTGCAATTCCCCTCTTTTACATCAGAATCATATCTTGGTTAAATAGCTCAATAACTAATAACCTAACTTAATTTTATACCTATATACTAACTAAACTAATATTGCACTGTACTATCACAGTTTTTCAAAGCTTTTCATTATCATGTTCGTCAATGGTATCAGAACACCAAATGAACACAACAAATTAACCCCACAATAATGAAAACGAAACATAAGCAGTCTATTTTTATTAAAGAAGGTACTTATGGCTTTAAAAACATGATAGTGTATAAGCAATATAACTACCAAAAATAACACAAATAATACCTACAAATAAATTTTCCATCACTTCGGAGATGCTTCGAACTTCCAAACAGATCTTTAGGAGTACGGAGATAATTCAGCTCCTCAGTCAATGAACTGGCCTTATCAGCTGTCAACATTAAAAGCTCTTTTGATTGTCATGTCAGCAAGTAGTGCTGAACATGACATAAGATCTGACATTTGATCATACATTTTATTCTAGTAAAAGCGAAAGTTGTTTGGAGCCTAACAAAAACAGTAAAATGAAAAAAATAGCAAACAAAAATAAACAGAATATAAACGAAACATGGCTACAATCAAAACAGTGATGACTGTGCAACCACATATCACCAGGAAGCAATAATACCTGCATAGATAAGTATACTATTGCCCTAGGGAATATTCTTATCTGACATTATTTTTTAGTTTGTTTTGAAAGTCTCAGCCAGAACAGACTCTTGTGGCAATCAATATCATTTACTTGTTACCTATTTCTATCTTATTTTATTTTGCAGATTCTTTATTGACTAATACCAACTTGGAATATTAGTCTTGATTCTACCCCGCTTTATCCTGCTCATCAACTGGAAGCTGTTGCTGACGTTGCTACCAGGAGATGAACGACGATGACGTAACAAGCTCGACGACAGTATTCGAGAGCCCATGAGCATACTGGCCTCGTAAAAATAGTCGTTTGTCATCTTTCGGATACTATTTTTCTTTCTTTCCAAGTGGTACTTTCGTTTTGTTTACTAATTAGGCGTTCGTCATGTGTGGTACGTCCCACTCCCTGACTAACCTCGCCGGGCAATAAACATTTTGTGTACGATTTTATAGTTCTTTAATGTTTGTTTTTGTGTTTTCTTTTGTGAAGGACTAAGGGTATGTTGACAGTAACTTATCTTGGGAAACCAAGATTTGTTTACCCAGCGGAGTTTTACGGCACGCTGGCGTTTAAGCTCGGTATAGCTCGTCGAAGGGGGGGGGGGTTTCCGCTGTCCGTTCGTGCACAAAAATAGAAATTCATGCCGTGGCAGGAACTTGGGGAAAGGAGGCAAAAGGGGAAGTTCATCCCTAATTAGGAATTTGGAAAACAGGATTCAAACAAAAAAAAAAATGGGCTGATGTAACTGCCAAAAGCGTACCTTTATTAGGAAATATGCAGGAAACCTGCACAATTATAGGAAGTGGAAGACGAGACAAGGGTTACCAAAAAAAAACTTGGGTCTGTGTTGTTGACCCTGGTAGGGTGGGCCTACACCACTGACTCGTAAGTCAGGGCTCCATGGCCATCCAAAGCCGGAATTTTTATAGACGGCCCCTAACATAAAAAAACTTTTCAGTCTACTCTATTCGTCTATATCTGCATCGCCGAAATAGTCAACGTTTAGCAAAACACCTTTAAATCAAAGAAAAATCCTCAAGTTCAATAAAAAAAATAAAGGTACATTATTCGTATGTACATTCTTTATTTACTGTGTATCTTCGAAAAAAAGTTCAACATTCGATTTATGTAACTATATACGAAAAGCACCATGTTGAAATGGTTCTAAGTGAATTCAAAATTTGTTCTTCTCTTCATTAATTATCAAAAAAAAAATATGTCAAGGTATAATAAATTGATTGCAGTAATTAAAGAAAAATTAATTATTACAATTGAAGGTGAGTAAAGATTTTTTTTTTTCAGTGTACTATGAATAAGAACAAATTTCAAGGTACAAAAACAAAAAAAATTGTTCGTTACAATAAATGGTGTGAAAAGATTTTTTTTTAGTATATTATGAATAAAATCTAGAGTATCAAGTATGAAAAATGAATTTTAATTGAAGGTAAGTACAGATAGTATTACATTTAAGTGAAACTGGTAACAATATTGTTATTTTAGTATCAATCCGTGTGATAAAACGAAAGAAATATTTTCTATTTCATATAAGTATTCCGCGAGAAAGTTCAAACTAGGTTTTTGGTTTGAAAAAAAAAAAAACAATAAGTATCAAGAAAGGTAAGTAGGATGTTCACGATAGTCAGTGTAAGGTAATTCGTTAATAATATTCTTTTTCAAAAAAAAAACTTTTGTTTCTGTTTTTCTCTTTTTTTTGTTAGTGTTTCTTTCTTTTTTTTATAAATTTAGGAAAAGGATTTTGAAAATATCAAGTAAAAATTGTAATTATAATTTAATAATAATATAATTCACCAATTAAACAATAAGTACAACATTACTTACAGTTGTTTATTATTCAGGAACCACAAAGATCCGTGCGCACGAAGTCCCGGGTATCTGAGTATGCTTGGGGAAAGTAACAGCCCTATTCTGCTGTTTTGAGGGTCACAGGTCACAATTTTGTGTGAGTTTGTTTTTGTATAGGCGGTCACAATGTCGGATTCTGTAGAAGCCCTCATAATAAACCTCACAAGAACAACGTGAGTTGTGATCTGCCAAGGAACAGATCATAATTTTTAAGTTTTTACGAGGCAAGTTCACCACGAGTTATGAGTTTATTGTAACTTGGGAGGCATCAGTGAGGTTGCCAGAATAAGGCTGTAAATTAAGTTTTATAAAGGGGCTGATATCTCCAAAGCCCTTTCATGTAGCTAAATGAATATCGACTTCTTGAAATTAAATTGTAAAATAAAATAAAAACGCGATCGGATTAGTACTTTACAAGAATATAATGAACTGTAACAATTTAAACATGAGAACATGAACTTAAGGAAAATGCTAAAACGAAGATGGATAATCCGCACTGATGGTGACCGTGATGAAAAATATGGTGGCGGTGGGGGTGATGAATACATCGTCATGGTTAGCGGTGCAGGCGGTTAGGGCGTGTGAGGCTCGCCTCGAGGAGGTGCACATGGGCGGGAAAACCCAATGCGTCGCCCCTATAGGCAGCGCGGTGGCTAACGACTCGGCACGGTAGACGGCTAGAGCGTGTGCGGATCGCCTTAATGCTGACACAGCAACCAAATTTTTTTTTCAACAATTTGCCGTCACTGTAGGCAGCGCGTGCGACTAATACGTAGAGTAGGTTTCGAGTACGACTAAACGTGTCTCTGGTTGTGGTGAAGAGAGGGTTGCCTGTGTGCTGGCCACGCGGTTGTCAAATAAAATGATGGGCCGACACAATTCACCGGGACCCTATGATGCTGACAAACCCCTTCGCTCTTATAGCGTTGCGCACTACTTCGGCTTTAGCGGCTTAACGGACGTCCAGGTGGAAAAAAAAGCTGTAAAAAGTAGATTTTTTTTTCTTTAACACAAAGAATACAAAGAAAAGGAATATAGCCATTGTTTGCCGAACAATGGCTATTTTACAATGTATTTCTTTTTTCTGTTTTTTTTTTTCATTATAGGTACCTACCTAAGCAATTAGTTTTTGTTTCCTGTTTTTCCTGTCTTTTTCTTGTTTCCGTTTATTTGCTTTTGTTATCACTATGATTTTGATTCCTATTTTTATCTTTTAAAATTTTTTTTTATTCTTTATTTTTTTGACACTTAAATGCCGCTGGCGGCTGGACGATGTTGCTCGGTGGATGGTCGAAATTGAATAGGAATCTAAAATGGTGGTATGGATATTTCCAGAACGAGCTTCTTCATTTAACGAAACAAAAAAAATTCTTTCGTTCAGTGAACGAAAGACTAAAAGTAAGGTTTTGCCCACTTCTCTTTTTTGCATGATACGTATCGTATTTACACTAGGTATACGTATTTACACTAGGCCGCAATAAAATGTGTATTTCTTTACTTGTTTTTGTTCCTGTAAGATGCTTAATATGGATGGCAACTCAACCGAGGAAAGTTATCCCTACGTACCTTAGTTCAATCTCAATAGCTATCTATGAGAACTGATTTCGGCTAACCAATCTAACTCTTTCGCATTAAGTATGGAAGACACCAACTTTCAGTTGAGTTGCCATCCATATCAAATACATACAATTTGCTTACTTTTGCATACATTATGCTGTAGATTAAAATGGTTCTATGTTCTCAAATAAAAGGAAAAAAAAACTTTCGAATTAAATGTCTGTTTTAGAAGTTTAATTTATGTGTGGTCCAGAGATCTTTATTTCTCTATTCACTCTAGATTTGTATTCAGCTAACGATATACATAGGTTCGTCTTCTTTGCGTAACCGTTTCGCCTAGGAAATTAAGGGAAGAATGTCTGAATCGCGCTTAGCCCTTCATAGGCCAAAAAAAAGGAAATATAAGGAATATACGACGGTACCTTTCATTCGGGTGGTTGAAGATGCCATACGTGCTAGGTTTATTATTCAATTTTAAGTACATGAGTGAATCAAACACTCAAATACAAAGGTCTTACAAAAGGCAAAGTTATGTCTACTCGGATTGGACATGATGCAATCATGCTATAAAAAGAGTCCGTTCCTATATCGTTGCCAGCGGCTGGCGAAATATGAATTATGAGTAAGTTGTTAAATAAAAAAAAAATTGATAAACTTCAAATTAACTTGTTGAACGTTTTCTCGATAAATTTCATCCAATGTGTTATTATCATGGTATCTGAATGACATAAAATATATATATCAAAAAAAAAATGTATTTGTTTGCTGATAGATAGGTTAGATGCAGCGTAAAGCGGGTGAGGTTATATAAAATTCGTGAATGCTGGGTTTGGGATTTAACGACGTTGGTCTTTCGCGTATACCAATACCCATTCTTTTTCCTTGAAGCTTTTCTATTTCATATAGATTATTGTGTCGGCTTACCACTCGGCATTTGACGAATTTTTTTGATAGTTTCGCATTGAAATTTTTAGAGGCGTTACTTAGGACAACATTTCTGCGAAAAACTTCCTCACCAGGTTTGAAAATGCGTATAGCTGACCTAGCATTATACGTCTTTTGGTTGCGTGTTTACGCTTCATGTAATTTTTCTTAAATTTTTCCACGCATCAGTTGCAATGCGTTCGGAGAGGGCATTACTTCAATCTCACCATCACTTAAAGATTTAAGCTGTTTTAGAATAGGGTAGGCTTCTGCGTGGGTGATCATATGACGTCCAAAAAGAGCGTCGAAAGGTGACATACTTGTCGAATGGTGTACAGAAGTACACAAAGCTTGTTGGATTTGCGGTAAGTGCAAGTCCCAATCTCTTTGGTCTTCCTTTAGGTACGTTCGTATGGCCGAAAGGATGGAACGATTTACCCTCTCTGAAGCGTTTGCCTGAGGAGAATATAGGGCATTTTTAATATGTTCGGTTCCATACCTAGAAAGAAAGTTTTCAAATTCTTTTGAAACGAATTGTTTCCGTTGTCGCTGTGTACTAACTCGGGCACTCCAAATTTCAGAAAAATTTCTTTTTCAAGAAAATCAATTACTAGTTTTGAGGTAGCTTTGTGCATAGGCTTTAAAAATACGGATTTTTTCAGATAATCTAAAGCGATAAAGAGAAATAGATTTCCCTTTTTGCTTCGCACATAGGGGCCCATTAAATCTAAATAGATTTTTTTGAAAGGTATATCTATATTTTGTTGAAACCCCATAGGAGGTCTCATAATAAAGTTTGGGGATTTATTTTCTTTGCATTTAGCGCAATTGCTGACAAAATCACGCACCTGTTGAGCCTTTTTGGGCCAAAAATAGGTTTCTTTAATTCTTTCAAGGGTTTTTTGAATGCCGCCATGGGCGCAATTAGGAGGTTCATGGTTTTGGGCAATTATTTGGTGGGTTAAGCCAGCTGGTAACCACAGTTTCCAAAGACTGTCTGTATTTACATTGCTGTTTTGGCTAGGAACAATTTTTTTGTAAACGATGCCATTTTGAGTTCTTAAGTCTGGTAGGTTTTTATCGTTTTTGCTAATAGAGGTGATGAGAGCGAGGTATTCTGGTGATTTAAATTCAGGTGATTCGGTAATTGGCGATAATGTTATCTGATCCATATGCATTTTGGATAACGCATCCGGCACTAGATTTAGTGTTCCTTTGACATGTTTAATGTGAAATGAATAGGCTTGCAGTTTCAACGACCAACGTGCTAGGCGGCCACTAAGGTCTGTCAGGTTCATGAGCCATTTGAGGCTGGCGTGGTCGGTAATTACCGCGAAGGTACTACCTTCTACATATGGCCTGAATTTACGAATGGCTCGTATTGTGCGAGGCATTCCTGTTCACTGACACTACATTTTTGTTGGCAAGCGTTTAATTTTTCGGAAAAATAGGCGATGGGTTTTTCGTTCTGTTCCTCATCATGTTGGAACAAAACTGCGCCAATAGCTTTCGACGAGGCATCGCACTGAATCATAAATGGTTTTGTTAAATCAGGGGTTTTTAAAAGTGGTGCAGACGATAAAGCCTCTTTCAAAATCTCGAAAGATTTCATCGCCTCTTGAGAAATTGGGAATTTATTTCCTTTTTAAAGATAGTCAGATAACGGTGCCGCTAGAGTTGAAAAGTTCCGGATGAAGCGACGATACCACCCACAGACACCAAGGAATCTCCTCACCTGTTTCTGAGTAGTTGGTGGCGGAAACTCTTTGATAGATGATACATTATCAGGGTCGGCTTTAACATGACCTTGTCCAATAATATATCCAAGGTATTTCAATTCTTTGAAACAAAAGAAGGACTTCAACGTTGATTGTTAGGTTAGCAGTTTTAAGTGTTCCGTCACCAACGTCAGAACTTTCAGATGGGTTTCGAAATCCGGGGAGATAATCAGAAGATCGTCAAGATAGACAAACACGAGGGGATTACTTTATCCATTAACCGACACAACCTTTGAGGTGCATTACACAACCCAAAAGGCATGACGGTGAATTGATGCGATGGTCGACCTGACACAGTAAATGTGGTCTTCTCTCATGACTTCTCCTCTAGAGGGATCTGCCAGAACGCATCTTTGAGATCCGAACTACTCATGTAATGTGTATCTCCAAGTTGGCTGAGCAGACTCTCCAGAAGAGGTTGCGGGTACGCATCTCCCTTTGTAAGAGAGTTCCCCATGCAATAGTCCAAACATACTCGATCCTTACCAGGTTTCCTGATAAGAACTGTGGGCGAACTCCAAGCACTGTGGCTCTCTTCAATTACTCCCAAAGAAAGCATGCGATCCAGATCCCTATTGATTATCTCCAGATTCACTGGTGACATGGGATAATGTCGTTGCTTCACCGGTTTAGCGCCTCCTGTGTCTATCACATGCTCTTCAAGGGAGGTTTTACCCAACCCAAGCTTTGCAAATGAGGGAAATAGGGAAATCACTGACTCTAAACGGTGTTTTTGCTCCATGGTGAGCTCGTGCATAGGCGGTTTAGGTTTTTCAATTTTTTCTTCGACAGACTCGTTGCTACCAGGTGGACAAAATAATTCGCTTATAAAAGATGAGACACCCTGAAGTTCGGAGGACTTTTTATCAATGTTTTCAGTTACGCTTTTTTCGTTATCAGCTGAGAAGCCGAAAATTTCGCTAATGATATGCGGGGCGATTTGATATTTGGACCAAAAGTCCACTCCAAGATAGAGGGGTTGAAATAAATCGGGTACTAGATACAGGTCGAGAGTTTTCATTACTTTGTCATATACAATTTGTTGACCTTTGCCGTCAGCCGTTTTCACTTCTGCTTTTAAAGTTGCAATGGAAATGTTAAGAGATTTTACTAACTCCATGCAACCTTTACCAAGAAAAGAAATTGAGGCACCGCTATCAAGTAAACCAGCCATTCCTCGCCCCTTAATGAAGACTTTGGCATATGGCCTGAGGTCTTCAGGACTTCCTCCTAGAGTGGTTTCTTCTACAAAGAATCTGAAAGCGGATCTTTTCGTACTTCTTTGTCAGGCTTTTAGTAATTTCAGTTGAACGGCAGGTTGAGTTACTTCTTCTAAGTTGAAGATTGGGTTTCGAATCTTTTCTTCTTCAAATGACTTTTTATACAAAGGTATAGTTTTTTTGTCAGGTTTAATTTTAGAGAGCGGTGAGGTGACTTTTGGGACATCGCTAGGTTCGGGATGTGATTGAGAATAATTTGTATCTTTCACAACAGAGGAATCTGTATTGAGAGATTTCGATATATTTTGATTGTTTTCAGTCTCAGTGGACTTTGAGACTGAGGAGGTATCTTGACAGACATCTGATGAATTGGAGGTGTTTGTCGAATCATCTTTTTTGTTTGAACTGGGTACGTTTGGGTCGAACGTGACTCCCCAGGCGGCATCAACTCGTTTTCAAGTTTCACTTGCTAACATTACAATTCGGACAATCACGAACACTGAAATTTTCTGAACCGCAACGATACCAGTATATATTTTTATTTATCTTAGAAGGGCAATTGGTCGACAGGTGACCTATTTCTTTACAAATATAGCACTTAACAGTGCTTAAAGGGTTTTTTATCTTGATTTGTCGTACGATTAAAAGAAAAGGCGGCAAGGTTTTCAGGATCTGGTTCGAAAAAGGTTTCGTCAGTATAAGTTCCTGTTGGCCAGTGCACTTTATATACATTTCTTACAAAGTTTATACGATTTTGTGTGGCATAACGTGCTTGCAACATTTTCTCTGTTCGTCGACATTTATCTCGGAAATGTTCCAAGGTATAAATACTCATCGGATATTTGAAAGCCATTAGACGGGCATTTAGGTTATTTCGTAAAATTGGAACATGGCCCGCGTATTTCATGGGCTCACGTTATTGTCCTTTCAGGTTTATTATGGCCGTGTAAAATTCATCAAAAAGTTCTTGTGGGGTTTTTACGATCCATAATGGCTTTTAAAATTTCGAGATCACTTTCGTATCTGTGGAATTGTTTTAACAGGGCATTTTTAAGCGTCGGCCAATCGACTCGTCGATGATCACCTAGGTACTCAAAATACCAATCGGAAGCGGTTCCAATGGTAAAAATTACGGAGCACTTCTTCCCAGGGGCAATCATTTCTGTTTTTGTCCTGTAAGATTTCGACGCGAGATACGAATTCTCTTATGGGCAAATCGGAAATCTTGTCGCCAATCAGTTGGATATCACGGATTGTAACCATAGTTACTAAAATCCGGGGGATCACGAATAAACGGGTCGAAATTCCGTGGTTGGTCAATTCTATTTGGGACAGAGCGATTATAATTCGATTGATAACGATTATTACGAATCGGATTGGATTGAGCAAAATCGGGTCGTTTTAGAGATATGGATCATTCCTATCACCTTTAAAATGTCTACGATTTTGATAGTTAGGATGATGATGAAGAGATTCCCGCCGGTTTGGTCCGGGAAAATCTTGAAAATTTTTCGAGTTTTGAGGAGTTGTGTTTAAATTATTAGGGAGTCACGAATACGAGAGCTGGCTGATAGGTTGCTAGAATGGGTCGATGCATTAGCATTATGCACTGGACAGTGAGGTTGTGAAAGCAATTGTTGCCTTTCGTTTTCGGTAATGGGATCTTTCGGGGATAACAAGGTTTTCATGCTTTGTTCCACGTTCTGTTGAATAAGACCGGGTAAATCTTTGAAAAGAGACTTTTGTAGGTCTTTTAAACTCGCATCTGCCACACTCTTTATATGATTATGGAGACGAATAGAAGTAGGATATTGAGTTTCTGACTGAGAAGTCACTGTGGCATGATTCAAACGTGTGTCATACCTGATATGGTTAAGATTAGTTTCGAGTTCACCATCAATTATGTCATCGTCGTCTGAAAACGATACCCCAACCGGATCGTTTTGTTGCGATACCAAGTGATGAGGGTTTTGAGGCGAACAATTTTCTAATGCCGCTGCATCATTCATGCGATCGGTGGGGAGGAGTGACATAATTGGACTAGAATTAGTGGGAAAGGTTAATTGACTTGTTATACATGTTGTGGCTATAGCATATAATCCATTGTTGGCTGTGGCAGGTGATTTCACTGCACTATTTGGTATGGATTGGTTTATAATCTGATAGATACTTCCATTATAGTTAAGGTCAAATTAAGGTAAATGAAGAATATTCATTCCAGCAAGATTTGCATTCTGAGGAGGTGAAACATCATCAAACAAAATGACTAACGACGCTAAGATTCTGGAACTTTTGGATGTTCAGTCAAAGCTCCTTCAAGCACTCATAGACGGAACCAATACACCAAAAGAAACAACTAAATCAAGGCCAGAACTGCTTATGGACTCATTAGCAAACAGTCTATCAAAATTTTTGTATGATCCTGCAAATGGAATAACATTCGAAGGGTGGTTTTCTCGACACGGAGATATATTTTGCGTAGATGGAAAAGAACTCGATGATGCATCGAAAGTGTGGTTGTTGATGCGGAAACCGATTGCACACGAGAAGTACGCATCATATATTCTTCCAAAGAATACACGAGATATCAAGTTTAAATAAACCACAGATATCCTCCGAAGTATGTTCGGTGCCCCAGAGTCTCTTTTCAGTATGTGTTATCGTTGTCTACAGACCGTCAAAATTGGACAAGAAGATTTTACAAGCTATGCAGCACCAGTAAACAAATTGTGCGAGGATTTCAAGCTGAGTGTGCTTACACCAAACCAGTTTAAGTGCTTAGTGTTTGTTACGGGCTTACAGTCATCGTCCGAGACAGACATTCGCACGGAACTACTTTCATCATTTGGAGGATGATGCGAATTTGGATTTGCCAAAGCTGGTGTCGGGTATCCAAAAGTATATAAACCTTAAAAAAGATACAGCCTTAATCCAAATTACATCAACTCCAAGCACCTCGGTCAATGCTGTTAGAAAAGAAAAGTTCACCACATCAGGAACGAAGTCAAAGCATCAACAGAGTAGCAGTAGCAGTCTACAAAGCAGTCGTCAGTCATGCAGTCAACCCAGATCTCCCTGCTGGAGTTGCGGAGTGATGCATTTTTCTCGTGATTGTCCATTTCGGGAGCATAAATGCCAACAATGCAACAATATAGGACATAGAGAGGGTTACTGCAACTGCTTTTCCAAAACTCGCAGTCAAAAAGATTATAAGGTGGAAGGTCTGTTTATTGTAATGGTGGGTGAATTTAGGGTTGACTACAGCAACATTCGGGGACTGAGGCAGAATTTTTGTGCTGCATATGTCCATACTGTGAAAAACAGGCCAGCTGTTTTGGCACTAAGTGAAACCCAGGTAGGGGAAAATACCGATCACTCGGAATTCAGCCTACATGGTTATAGCTTAGTGCCTCTATTTTTTCCACACCATGGTCTCGCCGTGTATGTTCGCAGTGATGTAGCTTATCAGCTTCAACCACAATATGGTTCATGTTTGAATACGAACTTTAATTTCATGTGGTTTAAATTCACCATCCATAAGCGCATCATCCATACTTGTTTTATTTATCGTAGTCCTAGTTTGGATAGTAATTCGACTTCCAACGAATTCGATGCACTATCCGACTCCATCCAGAGAATTATTTCCCATTTTCCGCACAGTGAAATCGTTGTTACGGGCGATTTCAATGTACATAATTCTTCGTGGCTACGCTATTCGGGTCAGACAACACCCGAAGGAAGGTATGTCGAGATTTTTGCTGAGATAAACAACCTAACTCAGCTGGTCGATGAGCCTACTCGGATTCCTGACGTTGCAGGTCAATCCGCCAACACTCTAGATTTGTTTCTTACCTCTGACCCTGATAAATACACTATAAGTGTATTATCGCCTCTAGGCACATCAGACCATTGTGTCATATCTGCGAATTTCTCGTGCCACCAAAACACAGTTAAAGAAAAAACTCCCAAGAGAACCGTTTGGCAGTATGAGAAAGCCAACTGGGACGGTCTCAATGTTTTCTTCAGGAACTTTAACTGGTCACTATGCTTCCTCGATAGTGACGTAGATTCCAGTGCAGATATGATTACAAACTTAATTCTTTGTGGAATGAGAAATTTTATCCCGAATAGGGTGAAACCTATCAAACCCAAAGAAAACTCATGGTTTGATTCGAGCTGTAAAGAGGTTATTAGTGTTAGAGAAGTAAGCTTCCGAAGTTATAAAGCCAACCCTACTGAGGAAAACCGGAAAAAGTTTCAACAAGCTAGAAAGACCTGTAACGTTCATATTCGACGAACCAAATTTTTACATGATCAAAAATTACGGCAAAAAATTCTACAATGTCCCAAAGGTAGTAAAAATTTTTGGTCATTTGTAAAAAACATACGAAACACCACCTCGTCCTCGGTTCCAACGCTCGTCTTCAACGATACTCCTTTTGTCAGCTCAATCGATAAAGCCAATTTGCTTGCAGCACAGTTTGCTGTTAATTCGTCGCTGCCTGAAAGTGTTATGACTCCTCCTGTACTTGAGAGCGCAAATGATTCTATGGGACAAATCTTCTTCCGCACTCGTGCAGTTGCCAGAGTTCTGAAAGATCTCGATATACACAAATCCGCTGGCCCGGATAGTATCCCTCCCATTGTTCTGAAGAGGTGTTCTTCAACGCTGGCAAAACCACTGCGTAAGCTTTTCCATCTGTCCTACTCTACTGGTCTCTTTCCGAGTGGATGGAAAACAGCATTTGTCCAGCCTGTCCCTAAAAAAGGCGTGTCTTCTTCCTCCTCCAACTATCGGCCAATTGCGCTTACGTCCCTTCTTTCCAAGGTCATGGAAACGCTGATTAATTTTCAGCTAAAGAAATATCTCGAAGAACGAAAACTTCTTAATGACCGGCAGTACGGCTTTCGTAGCAATAGGTCCACTGGTGATCTGATGGTATATCTCACCGAACAGTGGCACAAATCTTTACATCGTTTTGGAGAAAGTAAGATTATTGCGCTTGATATTTCTAAAGCATTTGATAGAGTTTGGCATCAAGCTCTCTTATCGAAAATGCGTGCATTTGGTATCGATGAATCTCTTCTTCGTTGGATTAGAAATTACCTTTCGGACCGTTCAATACAAGTTGTATTGGATGGTTTCAAGTCTGAAATTCACAAAATAAATGCTGGTGTGCCCCAGGGCTCCGTTCTGTCTCCGACTCTCTTCCTTATATTTATAAACGATCTTTTATCTGAAACTTCTAATCCATTAAATTGTTTCGCTGACGACAGTACCCTCAGCTTTTCATATTCGTTCGTAGATTCACATCCATGTCCTTCGGATGTGGAACTTGAACGGCAGCGTATGATAAGCTCATTAAATTCTGATCTCGACAGCATTGTCCAATGGGGAATTAAAAATCGTGTAGAATTTAATGCTTCAAAAACTCAATGCTGTCTACTGTCGTTAAAACAAAACCCACCCCCCATGCCACTATCCATGAGTGGCACTTGCATTGAGGAAACCGAAAAGCTTTCAGTCCTCGGTATGTGTGTCACAGACCACCTTTTATGGAACGACCACATATTCGACATCGCCAAAAATGCTGCTAAGTGTTTAGGTTTTCTCCGTCGATGCAAGAAATTTTTCTCCCCTTCTGATCTGGCTGTGATCTACAAAGCCTTTATTCGTCCAAAACTCGAGTATAACTCTCACATTTGGGCAGGTGCTCCAATAACCCACTTGAGTTTATTGGATAGAATCGAAAAGAGAGCTCTTAAAATGATAGGTGAAAGAACTATAACGGAAACATTCTCATCTCTTGAGCACCGTCGAAATGTTTCATGTCTTTCGTTATTTTACCGTTATTTCCATAAACAATGCTCTAGTGAAATAGCCAGTTGGATTCCTCCCCTCAAACAATTCAACCGTAATACTCGCGCTTCTAGGAATGCCCATCAGTTTACCCTTGAGCCCAATTTCGGACGTACTGTTAACTACAGAGATTCTTTCTTTAGTCGCACTACTCGAATGTGGAATGCTCTACCCAGCTCAATTTTCCCCTCCCATTGTGATCTACAGACGTTCAAAACCAATGTGCATCGGTATCTCCTATTAAATCCCCTCCAATCTACCTAATCGCTCGTGCTGTGTATATCATCTTAAGGGTAGTCACAACCCCTTTTGCACGCGCTCAATATAAAAAAAAAAAAAAAAAAGGAAACAAACAATGTCACAACCGTTAAATTTTTCCCCAAGATACAAGTCAATTCGTTTGAATATCAAATGTGTCAGCCATGCAAAACGACGAAAATATATGTCAGTCAATATTCGTCTCAGTAAGAACATGGTTACTTGACACGGAATCCGATATCAGCATGGTCGACATTTCAACCTGGAGAAATTTGAGTCAGCCTGGAACAAAACTTGAAGGACGTCAAGCAAAGAGTGCATCGCTGGACGATATCAAGTTGATAGCTGAATTTGTATGCGATATTGAGCTCAACGGAGAAGTGAAATCAAGCAAACTTTTCGGTTTTAAACATATGGATCATTCCTATCACCTTCAAAATGTCTACGATTTTGATAGTTAGGATGATGATGAAAAGATTCCCGCCGGTTTGCTCCAGGAAAAACTTGAACATTTTTCGAGTATTGAGGAGGTCTGTTTAAATTATTAGGGAGCTCACGAGTACGAGAGCTGGCTGATAGGTTGCTAGAATGGGCCGATGCATTAGCATTATGCTCTGGACAGTGTGGTTGTGGAAGCAATTGTTGCCTTTCGTTTTCGGTAATGGGATCTTTCGGGGATAACAAGGTTTTCATGCTTTAAGTTATCCCAAGGACCATCGTTACGTGTTTGTCTTCGTTAGGCATCGAAGGCCGAATGCCTACTCGTTTTGGGATAAGCTCCACTATTCGATTTTTTGCTCATGATTGATTTTAATTGTTTTGAAAGATAAGTAAGTTCAAAAAAAGTGTTTCAAAGTAGAAAACTAGGGTAGGTACATCAAGGTAATTTGTGTGTTACTGTTGGAGCAATGAGACTACATCATTCGACAACTAGATGGCTTTACCGAAACCAACCCTGTACTTGTGTTGGTTGGTTTCATCATTCAGATACTCACAGACTCTCTCTACAAAACGTGCCTCAAGTCAGCTGCTGGTATTTTATTTGTCTACAAGAAATTGCTTCCTCTTTTTATCGTATAATAAAGTTTACTTATATATAAAATAATTGTTTAAAAGTATTTATTTGTACGTTCCTCACGAACAACATTCGGCGACAAGTTCTAAGAACGTAACAATTGGCGACGAGGTTTTAAGTACACCACGGGTTATAACGCTTTACATTTTTTTTTCTTTTTTTTCATTTGGTGGCGTCCGCTCTAAAAAAAAAAACAACATCAATCAAAATGACTATCGACGCTAAGATTCTGGAACTTTTGGACGTTCAGTCAAAGCTCCTTCAAGCAATTATAGACGGAACCAATACACCAAAAGAAACAACTAAATCAACCAGAACTGCTTATGGACTCATTAGCCAACAGTCCATCAGAATTTTTGTATGATCCTGCAAATGGAATAACATTCGAAGGGTGGTTTTCTCGACACGAAGATATTTTTTGCGTAGATGGAAAAGAACTCGATGATGCATCGAAAGTGTGTTTGTTGATGCGGAAACCGATTGCACACGAGAAGTACGCATCATATATTCTTCCAAAGAACACACGAGATATCAAATTTAAAGAAACCACAGACATCCTCCGAAGTATGTTCGGTGCCCCAGAGTCTCTTTTCAGTATGTGTTATCGTTGTCTACAGACCGTCAAAATTGGACAAGAAGATTTTACAAGCTATGCAGCACGAGTAAACAAATTGTGCGAGGATTTCAAGCTGAGTGTGCTTACACCAAACCAGTTTAAGTGCTTAGTGTTTGTTACGGGCTTACAGTCATCGCCCGAGACAGACATTCTCACAGACTCGCACGAAACTACTTTCATCATTGGAGGATGATGCGAATTTGGATTTGCCAAAGCTGTTGTCGGGTGTCCAAAAGTATATAAACCTTAATAAAGATACAGCCTTAATCCAAAATACATCAACTCCAAGCACCTCGGTCAATGCTGTTAGAAAAAAAAAGTTCATCACATCAGGAACGAAGTCAAAGCATCAACAGAGTAGCAGTAGCAGTCTACAAAGCAGTCGTCAGTTATGCAGTCAACCCAAATCTCCCTGCTGGAGTTGCGGAGAGATGCATTTTTCTCGCAATTGTCCATTTCGGGAGCATAAATGCCAACAATGCAACAAAATAGGACATAGAGAGGGTTACTGCAACTGCTTTTCCAAAACTCGCAGTCAAAAAGATGATAAGGTGGAAGGAAACAAACAATGTCTCAACCGTAAAAAGCTTTCCCCAAGAAACAAGTCAATTCGTTTGAATGTCAAATGTGTCAGCCATGCAAAACGACGAAAATATATGCCAGTCAATATTCGTCTCAGTAACAACATGGTTACTTGACACGGGATCCGATATCAGCATGGTCGACATTTCAACCTGGAGAAAGTTGGGTCAGCCTGGAACAAGACTTGAAGGACGTCAAGCAAAGAGTGCATCGCTGGACGATATCAAGTTGATAGCTAAATTTTTATGCGATATTGAGCTCAACGGAGAAGTGAAATCAAGCAAACTTTTCGTTTCAAACATTGATTCTTTAAACATTTTAATTTTTAATTTATGGGATCAGCCGATCAGTGCACTTTGTAGTCGAATCATTCAACCGACAGACATTGACCGACGCTCCGCAGTTGACACTATTGAGAAGTGATATACGGAGTTGTTTAAAGAAGATTCATCAGTATGCACCAAAACAGAAGTACAACTGCATCTCAAACAAAATTCAACACCAATAGGGCAAAGCGACCAGTGGCGTACTCAGTCCTACCGCTTATTGAAGATGAACTCCAGCGACTTCAAGACCGTAATGTCATCTCACCAGTTCATTATTCAGACTGGGCAGCACCTATTGTGGTCGTTAAAAAAGCATCTGGATGGGTTCGAATTTGCGGAGACTACTCATCGGGTCATAATCAATCATTGGAGTCACATCAGTACCCACTTCCGCTTCCCGAAGATATATTTGCGAAAATAGCTAACAGCCCATACTACACACATACCGACTTGGCGGATGCCTATCTTCAGGTTTTCGTAACACCTGAATCAAGGAAGCTTCTCACCATTAACACCCACAAGAGTTATTCACTTTCAATTGGCTTGCGGCTGGAGTCAAATCCGCACCAGGAGCTTTTCAACAGTTGATGGACGCAATGCTTTCTGGTATCGATGGAGTCGCAGCATATCTTGACGACATTGTTGTTAGTGGAAAAGATTGGAATGACCACATGCTTAATTTGGATAGAGTTCTTCAACGGCTTTTAGATTATAACTTCCGAATCAAAATCGGGAAGTGTTCATTTTTAGTATCAAAAATTAAGTATTTGGGTCACATAGTCGATGCGACCCAGACCAGACCCAGACAAGATTGCACGGATAAAAACGATGCCTGCACCAACAAATATCACCGAGCTCATATCATTTCTTGGAGCCGTGAATTACTATGGTAAATTTGTAAAACAAATGAGGGAAATTCCTGCACCATTGGATAATTTACTTCGAGAAAATGTTGCATTCAAATGGTCTGAGGATTGCCCACAGTCATTTTCTAAATTTAAATCAATTCTCGCATCCGATCTCATGCTCACTCATTATGATCCAGCATTGCCTATAAAAGTCACAGCAGATGCATCAAATGTTCGAATGGGGGCATGCATTTTACACATTTTTCCAAATGGCGATGAGAAAGTCATCTCACATGCAGCTAGGTCCTTGACATTAGCTGAGACTAACTATAGTCAATTAAAGAAAGAAGCCGCGGACTAATCTTTGCCGTAAAAAAATTTCACCGCATGATTAACAGGCGTAAGTTCTTGCTTCTCACCGACCATAAGTCCCTCCTAGCTATATTTGGTAGTAAGAAAGGCATTCCAATTTACACCGCCAACAGGCTACAGAGGTGGGCTTTAACGTTGATGATGTATGATTTCGATATCAAGTACATTTCGACAAAAGCATTTGGATTCGTCGACGTACTCTCACGTTTGATAAATACCAAGTCGAATTTGGACCAGGATTACGTTATAGCTTCGACCAGATTTGAAGAAGATTTTACAGTAAATCTGCTTGACACAATAAACATGCTACCAGTTCATTTTAAAATGATACAGCAAGCAACATCAAACTGTAAAACATTACAAGCAGTCTTCAGGAACACGACCTCCGGATGGAAGTCACCTATACCACCACAAATCACCCCATATTACGCCAGGAGAGAAAGCTTAGCTGTCGTCGATGGATGTATCATGTTTAGAGACCGCATAATTATACAAGCGTGTTTTCAAAAGAGAATATTCAGACAACTCCATCGAGGCCATCCGGGTATTGACAAAATGAAAACCGTAGCCAGGTGTTATGTACATTGGCCGGGGATCGACGAAGACATAACATCATTCGTCCGTCAATGTCATGCCTGTGCCAGCGCAGCGAAGTCTCCTGTTAAAACATCTCTTGAATCATGGGCAATTACAACAGCACCAATGACGGAACTTACTATTTGGTCATCGTGGATTCATATTTAAAGTTGTTGGAAGTTTTTCAAGTTACTAATATTACATCCACCATGATGATAAGCAAATTGACAGAGACATTTGCTAGATATGGTGATTGCAAACAACTAGTTTCGGACAATGGACCACAGTTCACTAGTTCCGAATTCAAAAGTTTCATGAATTCACGTGGAATTCAACATTTACGAACTGCTCCTTTTCACCCGCAATCCAACGGTCAAGCAGAACGTTTCGTGGATACTTGAAAGCGATCGTTAAAAAAGTTAAAGCAGGAAGAAACAAGTCAACAGAATCTTGAAACATTCCTACAGACTTATCGTTCTACACGGAATGGAAACGTGATTGGTTTCAAATCACCAGCAGAAGCTTTTTTTGGTCGCAGAATAAAAACTTCGTTGGATCTACGCAAGCGAAAAGAAAATATTCATACAACATGTAACGACAAACAGAATCTCCAATACAATAGGTACCATGGTGCAAAGGAAAGACATTTTGCTGCCGGTGATATTGTCTACGCCAAAATCTACCGCAATAATAAAGACAGTTTACTGTAATGTCCTTATAAATGACAGAAATAAGACTAAACTTATTAGATCTCATACTAATCAAATCAAGAACCGATATGCTCAAAGCATTGGAGAGAATTCAAAAAACCTATTTCTCGAGTTATTGGACATATTGGGAACAAATAAACAACCAAATTTTGAACAAGATGTCCCACACATAAGGCATGAGGATTCGGATCCAGATGTCACAGCTGACTTTGAAGATGCTATCGAGGGATCAACTTCAGAAACCTCTGAATTTTTGGGTTTTCCTTCAAGATCCCACACTCCTGAACCAAGACAAGTGACTTCATCAGGACGTACTGTACATGCACCTGCATGGATGAAGGATTACGATACATCTTAAGTGAAGGAGGTGTTGGAGCAATGAGACTACATCATTCGACAACTAGATGGCTTTACCGAAACCAACCCTGTACTTGTGTTGGTTGGTTTCATCATTCAGATACTCACAGACTCTCTCTACAAAACGTGCCTCAAGTCAGCTGCTGGTATTTTATTTGTCTACAAGAAATTGCTTCCTCTTTTTATCGAATAATAAAGTTTACTTATATTTTAAATAATTGTTTAAAAGTATTTATTTGTACGTTCCTCACGAACAACATTCGGCGACAAGTTCTAAGAACGTAACAGTTACGAAGTAAAATTGTTGCGTAACAGGTGAATTTTTCGTTTAAAGTTTTTATTTATGTTTTTGTTTGTGTAACTTGTTCACAGAGGAAACAAAATCAACTTTCAATATATGAGATTATATATGATAAATAATTAAGTTTCAAAAAAAATAATTTCATAAATTATGAAAATAAGTTCACTAAGGGTAAATGGATATGGTGAGTTCTTGTTGTTGTAGGTTGTATATTCATAAAATGTATGGCGATTTTAAAATAGAGAATTAAGGTAGATTGAAAGAATTAGAAAGTTGACACATAACATCAACCTGAAAGGAGAAAATTTAATTTTAGAGACATGGGACTATAGGTAGCTTGTGATAACAAAAAGTTTTAATACTTATTGGACTTATCGACTCTCTATTAATCTGCAAATTTTAGTGCAACAGCTTCTACTATACAGCAGAACGGACTCCTAGAAGATGACGACAGATTTTTGGTACTGATAAGCCAAACGCAAACACAATTATTGAAGATCATTTTTTTTTTTTTTTTTGAAAATTTAGAAAAGAGGAAATTATATTTATGTAACCTTGCAAACCACTACCAGGGTGCTTGCAATTGCAACTTTTGGGAACACAAAAATGTTCAATTATGGCTACAGAAGTAATCTAACTCAAGCATGTTTCAAAAATAATTAAGATCCAATTTTGAGTGTGTTTGTTGACCCTGGCTGTACGCACCCTACACCACTGACTCGTAAGTCTTTTCAATCTACTCTATTCGTCTATTCGTCTATATCTCCATCGCCGAAATAGTCAACGTTTAGCAAAACTTGTTTAAATCAAAGAAAAATCCTCAAGTTCAATAAAAAAAAATAAAGGTACATTATTCGTATAAATAAATAAAATCTCTAGAAAAATAAATAACTATGCTGAGTGCGTGCAAGTCAAGTCTGCTACGTATGCAAATCTTTTGCATGAAAAACACCTACTTTTTCTCCTCTCAGGTTACCTACTTTGTACAATGAATTCCCAATGGGTTTAATTTGATTTTATGAATTTTGGTCAGCTTTATTACTTTGTTTAAATTTGCGTCGGAAAACGATCTGACCGATCTTATAAGAAACATTTTTGGATCGAGTATTATAAATCTTTGTCGATTTGTTGTGAGCAAGCTTTAAATTATCAAAAATTGGTTTTCTTATCAAAGCTTGTTTGTCGGCTTTGTTACTAATTTCGACATCTGTATCTTTTAACATATCAAGCTTTCTCAAGAGTTCATATGTCTCTCCACTCCTAACCATTTGTGTTCCGAAGACCGCATAGTAGGGTTCGAAAGTAATCGCATCGTGAACAATGCTTCGAAGAGAAAAGGCTGTGTTACTAACATGCGTATCCGAATTCCTTTGATCACTACTGATGTAAAATCGTATCTTTGCTCGCACTGACCTATTAACTCTTTCCGAAGCGTTAGCTTGGCGCGAGTAAAAGGCCGTGCGAATATGTTTAACACAATATTTTTTTAAAAAGCTGGAAAACAATTCTGAAACGAATTGTTTTCCATTGTCTGAATGAATGAATTCAGGTTCACCGAACATGTGAAACACACCTTCCTAAAGATATTTAACTACCACAGCTGCTGTTGCTTAACGTAGGGGTTTTAAAAATATATACTTGCTAAGTGGTCTAAAGCTATAAAAATGTGAGCATGTCCGTTCTGCGTACGTGGGTAAGGTCCTAAAAATTCAATGTATAACCGTTGGAAAGGTCTTTCCGTAATTGTCTGTTGTCCCATGGGTGGCCTTAAAGTCGCGTTCATGGGCTTGCTACATTTGCAAACATCATAAACCTTGATGTAGTCTTGTACCTCGATGGTCATGTTGGGCCAGAAGTATTTTTGTGTCAATTTAGACAGAGTCTTATGGATCCCATCATGGCCAGAAGCAAATGAATCATGAGCCGACTCCAAAAGGCTCCCACACAATTCCTTCGGGACCCAGAGTTTCCAGGCTCTGTCTTCTTGAATGGGGTCACCCGTACGTCTGTCCGTTCGTTTGTAAACAAAACCGTCTGAAATACACACGTCACGTAATCTGCCTTTGTTCTCTTCTACTGTCTTCTTCAACTCAACATACTCTTCAGACGAATAATATGGTGAGTTGAAGTCAACTTCCAGCATTACGGTCGCGATCTCATCCATATGAACTCGTGAGAGAGTATCCGAGACTACATTTAGGATACCCTTCCTATGTTCGATGTTGAAATCAAAACCTTGGAGTTTGAAACTCCAACGAGCCAATCGACTACTCAAGTCTTTCTGTGTCATGAGCCACTTGAGACTTGCATGGTCAGTGATAATAGTAAAGGGTAGACCTTCGATGTAGGCCCGGAACTTCTTTACTTACAAAACGGCCGCATAGCATTCAAGTTCCGTCACACTATAATTCCGCTGGGCAGAATTAAGCTTCTTAAACATGAAGGCTATCGGTCGTTCGTTTTTCTCGTCATCCCTCTGAAAAAGAACGCTCCCTACACCAGAAGATGAAGCGTCACACTGTATATAAAAATGTCTTGTGAAGTCAGAGTTCGTCAGTATCGGTGCTGTCACTAACATTGGCTTCAGGTTTTCGAATGCCACAATGGCTTCGTCTGTCATCGTAAAGTCTTTCCCTTTCTTGAGACAGTCTGTCATTGGGGCTGATATAGACGCAAAATTAGGAATAAAACGTCTATACCAACCCGTCATCCCTAAGAACCGACGGAGTTGCTTAGGAGTCTTTGAAATCGGAAAATCTCAGACACCCATCACCAACGAATAACCCAAATATTTAATTGCCTTAAACAAAACTTGCTCTTTTTCACGTTTATCGTCAGCCCCGCTTCCCGCAAACATCACGCTACCTCTTTTAGGACGCTCATGTGGGTTTCAAAATCTGGAGAAAAAATCAAGAGATCATCTAAATAGACGGACACTCTCTCTCAATCGAACGGGAATGACTTTGTCCATTAGCTTACACATTCTCTGGGCAGCGTTGCACAGGCCAAATGGCAAAACCGTGAACTGATACAACGGCCATCCAGGGACTGTGAAAGCCGTCTTCTCTCATGATTTCATCTCCAGAGGAATCTGCCAAAAAGGTTCTTTCAAATCGATACTCGAGATAAAGTACGTGTCGTGAAAGCGACTCAAAATTCCTTCAATATGTGAAAGAGGGTACGCAAATTTCTTCGTGGCTGCGTTCACCTTCCGTGAGTCTAAGCAAAGCCTGTTTTTGCCTGGCTTTCGGACCAGCACAACTGGAGAGTTGTTTGCGCTATTACTTTCCTCGATGACTCCCAACTCGAGCATCCGATCAAGCTCAGCATACATAAGCTTCTGTACAACAGGTGAGATTGGGTAATGCCTTTGTTTTATGGGAATGGTTTCGTCTTCCATCTCAATGACATGCTCTTCGACTGATGTTTTACCCAATCCCAGTACTCCGAACGAAGGAAATGTTTGCTTGACCCGCTCAAAACTCTTCAGATTGTTATGGCGAAAGTTCTCGCACTGGATTAACATCCTGTCCTTCCGTTAATGGTGGGATATCTAGAGAACTGGCAATGTTTGGAGCAACTTTAAAGTTTCTCCAGAAGTCTACCCCTAGATAAAGCTGCTGTTGAAAGCTTGGGACAACATACAACTCCATCTCTTGGGTGTTGCCGCCCAGGAGACCTTGGTCGTAAAGCGTCCGTGAACATGTTGTTGTTGTCCGTCTGCCGTGCGTATGTCTTCAGTCATTGTCTTCATGTTCAAGTTGTGTTTGCGTACAAACTCTATTGCACCCCGACCCATGCAGCTAACTAATGCACCGCTATCTAATAAACCTAAAATCTCTTCACCCGCTATCACAACTTTTGCATAAGGCCTATTATCATCATTTACCGCTAGGACCGAAGCCTCAATTTTGTTCTTCCTACTCTTCTTTATTGCAATTTTTTCCCTTAGCCTTTCAATTTTACTAAAGTTTCTACTTTTCTTACTAACTATATCACAGATTTCTTCATTAAATATTCTTCTTTTAGCCTCATCATATTCATTCATTCGTTGATGAAGACTCTTGTATTGCACTTTCCTAAGCTCCGACCGATTTTTGTCTGATTCAATTATTTCCCTCTTCAAAATCTTTACTTGTCCTGGTTTTGGTTCTCTGGGAATGGGGTCTTGGTCGACTGGGTGATCCCGGGAGCACTGCCGACTTTCGCGTTTCCCTGGCATGAGATGCATTGGAATGACACGTTACCTTTCCCGCAGTTGAAGCAAGTTAAAGCATGGAAGGTTGGGGGCATGCTGCTGCTGAGTATTGCCTTTAGTTATAAGTTCTGTTCTTCTGTCTCGTTCGTTATTTTTGTAAGTCGCTGGTCTTTTGTCCATTTTAGAGTTTGTCTGTCAATCTGTCCGATTGTGTTGCACTGCAGCAACATGAAACTCTTCCTCCGCTTCAGAATCTTCAGCATAGTGCTTTCCTCTGTAACCTTCGTGATCATCCAATGCACTCACCTGTCTCTTTACCCTACTATCTCTTGTAGCTAGGTGCTTCTTGGCTCTCCTACATTCTTTTTTTATTTATTCATCAATTTCATCAATTTGAAATTTACATTCTCTTTTAGATTACCATAGTTAATAAATAAATAACATAATTAGATAATAATAATAATAATAATAAATAATATAAATGATAATAAATAAATAGTATTATAGAAAAAAAAATATATACATAATTACATAAATAATTGGAACAATATCAGCATCAAATTTTTTTTAAAAGTATCTCTTTTACAATGCATACAAGCAACTATGTGATTAATAACGGCATTGGTTTCTCTGATGCAACGAGTAATCGGTTCATTTCTACCGTAGTTACTTCTTGAAAAATTCTCTCGTAGGTGAAAACTAATACGGAGACTCCTGCAAGGAAAAAACAAGTTAATTCATTCTAGCAAGTAGGGACAACTAATGTGGCTACTTATTACATCTTTTACCATCATTATTGAAAAATACCTCATTCTGAGCTCAAGCTTCTGCAACCCAAAAAAGCATACATCTTACATTATATGGAGGCATATCGATATTCCAATTAAGTTTATTAAAACAGTATCTGGTGAAACTTTTTTGAATTTTTTTAATCCTGTATGAATGAATATCATAGTAAGGATTCCAAACCAAGCAACAGTACTCTAAGGAGGACCTTACAAACGCTATATACAGAGATTTAAGGGCGTAAGAATCAGAAAACTCTTTTGTGTTCCTTCTCAAAAATCCCAACATCTTGTTTGCTTTATTCACAATGAAGTCAAAGTGATAAGTAAATCTGAGTTGCCGATCTAATACGACTCCTAAGTCTTTTTTCTGAGACACTTTTTCTAATATGACATTATTGATAGTATAGTCAAATATTATCGGAACATTTTTTCTAGAACATATAAAACTTTGACATTTAGACACATTTAAAAAAGAAGATTTCTACTACACCACAACTCTATTTTCGTTAAGTCATCCTGTAATAGGTGACAATCACTTGGTGATTTTATAATTTTGAATATTTTACATCATCAGGAAAAAAAATATTGGGAATATCGTTAATAAACAAAATAAAGAATAAAGGACCAATGTGACTTCCTTGGGGGACACCAGATGTTACGTTCATTCATCTTGAAATTAATCTATCTATTCTTACAAATTGGGTTCGATCAGTAAGATAAGAACGTATCCATTTCAAGAATATAGAATGAAATCCAAGCTTTGATAAAATTTGTATAGTAGGATGTCATGATTTACCCTATCAAATGCCTTGGCAAAGTCTGTAAAAATAATGTCTGTCTGGAATCCACTTTCAAACCCTTTGATAACAGAGTCACATAAATCGTAAGATTTGTAGCTGTGGATCTCCCCGCAACAAATACATGCTGACAAACAGATATGAGTTGTTATGTAAGAAAATAAAGCTTATCACGTACCATTTTTTCGAATGTTTTAGGAATAACCGATAATTTACATATGGGGCGATAGTTGCATACTTTCTGCTTTGCACCCGATTTGAAAATCGGAGATATGATAGATGTTTTCCACTCATCTATAAATTGACCGGTTTTCAAGAACTTATTAAAAATTAACCAAAGAGGTAACGCAAGATACGTTGCACATTTTTTAATTACCTTAGGAGATATACCATCTGGGCCATCACCTTTGTTTTCATCAATTCCATTCAGTGCCTCAAGTACATAAGACATGCTTAACTGAATTATCCCTGTATCAACTGCGTTAATTGGAGACAATTCAGGGAGCCCACTTGGAGCTATATCTGAATAAACCGATTCGAAATAGTCTGCAAAAAGGTTACAGATAGTAGGCAAATCACTGGATGTGGATCCAAAAAATTCCATGCAATTTGGGAATCAAGTTGATTTTCTTTTTGAGTTTATAAAGTTCCAAAAGCACCTGCCATATTTTTTGACTTTTGATTCTGCAATCGAAAACTTATTTAAAACATCAAAACTTTCTGAATATAAAGATAGTTCTGGCTATTAATAACATTATGTTTATCTTTTTTATAGCGCTTATATGCTTTAATTTTTATATTTTTAAGATGAGACAATCTTTTATTGGCCCATGGGGGATAATAATTTTGTTTGCTAATTTTTTTTTGGAATACACCTATCAGATGCCTGCTTTAAATATGCTTTGAAAGTTTCGAACGCTTGAGTCAGATTCTGGTTATCCATAATAGTTTCCCATTGAACTGAATTTAAGAACACATTCATTGCATTGAAGTTACCACGCTTGTAATCATAATATTTAAGATTGTCATTAATGCTTGGAATATAAACCAATATCTTACAATCAATGACTGGGCAAATATGATGCTGTGAATTATTTACAACAGGAAAGTCAACCTTATCAATATTAACTTCTAACTCATTGTAAATAAAAACCAAGTCCAAAAAGCGATTTAATGAATTAGGAATATTGTTTATCTGCAACAGATTAAACTGACTATATAAATCAACTACTGAGCTTTCAATTTCAGTTTTTACATCGAAAGGAATCAAACATTTTTCATCAGCATCAAATTTCCTGTTTATATCACCTATGTTAAAATCTCCATAACAAATAACATCGACAATTTACTAAGTGTAAGTTACATAATTCTAAGAGGCTTCCTGGTGGGATATAGCTGGCAGAAATATACAAATTTACATTTTTTTCATGATTAATTTTAACAATTAATTGATCACTATCAAAACTAGCATCATTATTACTTGAGAACAATTCAATCTGATTAGAGATATAATTAGCTCGAACGGCAATAATAATTCCACCACCCCGATTATAGCCTGTTTTCAAAGGCCAACGGTCTTTACGATACACAGAAAATTGTTTACTATTGAATAATTCAGTTGTGAGATGACTATCATTAAGCCACGTTTCAATTAAGACTATTATTTGATAATCATGAGAAGCACAATATAAATACAAGTTATTTAATTTAGTTCTTACTCCACCAACATTTTGGTAATAAATACTGAGGTTATCACATCTAGACAAGTCGGGTGCAGCAACAGGAACATAAGCATTGACGGCAGCATCTGCATTAAGGGCATTATTTTCATCTCCAGCAATACTCCAAAAGTATTAGTTTCGTTATGAACATCGTGAACAATAACATCAGCAACATCGGAAAACGCATCATCGGCATCATTATCATCGTTGGAAGCACTAGCTTCGGCAAGAACAACATCAACAGCGACGAAATCATAAGCAATTTCATTAATATCAGCAACCATATTGTAAGGAACGATAATATCAATAACAGGATCATTTATATCGACAACTGTATCATCAGCAACAACAACATCAGCATCAGCAACAACAACGACAGCATTAAGATCCATAGAAGGGGAAGATTTATGAACTATGGCTCTGTTACTGGTTCCGGTGGCCGTTCGTTTTTTGGCATGTAGTTGAACGGGCGAATTTGGATCCCCTTTGGCCAGAGCTCAGAGTCAAAGATCAAATTAACATATTCCAACGGAATGCCAATTTTAAAATTTATAAATCTAAGCTTATATTCATCCTGATCGTGCCTTAGAAGCTTATCACATGGAAAAGAGGAAGCATCAATTTTAGTTTTGGATTGGATATAATGGGTTATATTATCAGTTGATGTGTCCTTCCTAAAACTGGATAAATGGAACCATTTCAATTTGTTAAAAACATTTTCTTTAAGACATCCGCATCCATATTTTGCCCAGACTTAAACATGTTTTTCTTTACTAGAGTTTTTTGCATTCCAATCGGGCCCAAACTGAAGGCAGCAGCTATACCATCTTTAGTATTTGAGTCGTCATCATCAGCACATTCATCATCAGCACGTTCATATTCAGCATTGTTTGCATTAGAGATGGGCAAAGTCGTGATTTATCAATCACAGGTGTGATTGTGATTTACAATTTACTGTGAGTTTAACCTGTGATTGTGATTTATGAATTTAAAATATTTTAAAGGGGGTCATACAAGAGTGAAACGAACAGTTTCAGACCAAATTTGAAACAGAAAAATTAAGAGCACTGAAAAAAATTGATCGTTACTAAAATCACTATCACCAAAAATCACAAGAAATTCTAATCACGAGGAAAGTAAGTAAAGGATGAAAAACTGACTCAATGATTCTGACTGTATAAAGCTGCAAGCGATTTTACAAAATAAATAAAGTTTTTTATAAAAGAAAAATTAACTTTTCTACAAAAAAAAAATAACTTTTTCACAAAAAAATTTAACTTATTTACAAAAGAAAATTAACTTTTTTACAACAAAAAAAAAAAATTAACTTTTCACAAAAAAATTAACTTTTTTACAAAACAAAATTGAACTTTTCTACAAAAAAATATTAACTTTACTACAAAAAAAAAAAAAATACTAGTTTTTACAAAAAAAATTTACTTTTCACAAAAAAAATTAACTTTTTTACAAAAAAATATTACCTTTTGTACAAAAAAAAAATAACAAACAAAAAAAGATAAACTTTTTTATACAAAAATAAAATAACTTTTTTGCAAAAAGAAAATAATTTTTTTCCAAAAAAATATGTATAAGTTTTTTACAAAAAAAAAACATAGCTTTCTTGCAAAATAATCCAACATTTTCATAAACAAAGAATAACTTTTTTACAAAAAAAAGCGTACCAGCTTACACTAGGAGGGTTTCAAAACATGTTTTTGTCGGCCTGAAGTTGACTATGGTAGTCGCAATGTCAAAGCTAAAAATGTGACTTTTCATTTAAGAACGATCAAAGTTGAAAAAATGGGAAGAGGTTGACAAAAACTAAGAAATAATAAACAAGACAAAATTTTGATTGCGTTAAATTTACTGATAGATAATTCACTACCATTCAAAAATAAATTTTTTTTTTGTTACAAATTAAATCATTATCAACTTTGTTTCGAATCGAATCATAAAATAAAATATTAAACATTATTATTCTTATTTATTATAAAGAAACGATGAAGGTTAACTATAGCTAACGTTGGAAAGAAAAAGAACGCAACCACTGTCAGAGTTCCAACATGTTGGCTGTCAGTTTTGAGTTTGACAATTTAGTAAAAATCTCCATCGAATTTATACCAAAATCTCTGGCAATTTTGGTTATTTGTGTGACAAGGCAGTTAAAGGAAAACTTCAAAATAATCTCCAGGAAAAGGGGACTAAGTGTTTGAATAAGAACTAAAAGAGCATTGAATTTTGAAAACAGAAATACATAGGTAGTACTTAATTTCAAATTTAAAAAAAATGTGTTTCATTTCGTTTTCAAAACTTTAAGCTTGAAAACAAATTTTTCAAAAACTATTCACTAAAAGAACTTTAAATAAATGAAAGGGAATTTTTTAGGCTAAGAAAAAGGTATTATTATGCATATTTGTTGTTGTACAAGTAATCGTTGTTTTGTTATTATTGTTTGTCTGTTTTTGGAATTTTTTTTAGAAAATTGCCCCTCCTGCCTAAACGGGAGGGAATGGACTCCTTCTCGCGCATTATTTTTCACACCTTATGGGAATACCCATGTAGAATCATTTAATAAGAAATGTGAAATTTTATCTCACATTTTATTTTTTTTTTAATAGTCGCGATTGTTTTGTTATGTGAGCGACTCAATAGGCAAAAAAAAAGTCAGTCAGATCACAATCATGACTAGGAAAGAAATTCGAATTCACAGTCCTTATCTGTGCATCCTATTTTGGTTCTTAATTATTGATTTTTTTTGTAAAATTGTATTTTTATTTTGTAGCAATATAAATTTTTTTTTGTAAAAAAGTTTATTCTTTTTTATAAAAAAGTTGAAATTTTTTTGTAAAAATGTTAATTTTTTCTTGTAAGGAAGTTATTTTTTTTTTTGTAAAAAATTTAATCTTTTTTATGTAAAAAGTTATTTTTTTTTTGTAAAAAAGTTTATTTTTTTTTTGTATAAAAGTTATTTTTTTTTGTAAGTTAATTTTTTCTTGTAAGAAAGTTATTTTTTGTAAAAAAGTTAATTTTTGTATGTAAAAAAGTTATTTTTTTTTTGTAAAAAAGTTGATTTTTTTTGTAAAAATGTTATTTTTTTTTTTTAAAGTTAATTTTTTCTTGTAAGAGAGTTATTTTTTTTTTTGTAAAAAAGTAAATTTTTTTATGTAAAAAAGTTATTTTTTTTTGTAAAAAAGTTTATGTTTTTCTGTAAAAAAGTTTTATTTGTAAGATCGCATTGCAGCGTTATACAATCAGTGAGCCATTGAACAATCACACCATCCGTTCTTCTTCTACCTTTTATTCTGTTTCATACTTCACTTACTTTCGTCGTGATTTGAGAATGAGATATCTTGTGATTTTTGTGTGGCAGAGATTTTTGGTAACGAACATTTTTTTTCCTCTACCTGAGCGTCGAACTTGTCGAGTTGTAGAGGCTGAGTAGGTGTTACGGTAAGATTTCCCGCAACAAAAACCATTCCTTATAAGTTCTTAAAACCTTCGTCTGACTATGTTGTTTGGTCATAGTCAAACTCTCGATATCTGTTTTCCCCTCCATCCCAACCCTTCTCATTTTTCGACCCATACTTTTAGTCCGTTGTCCTCATGGAGCTTTTGAGAGTTGCTCAGAGAGGATAACAATATAGGTACCCGATTCTTTATTATGGAGTATTTCGTGTTGAGCCAGCGGATGGGCTGGAGACCCACACGTCACCAACTATTTCGTGTTGAGCCAGCGGATGGGCTGGAGACTCACACGCCACCGATACATATGTAATAAGGGCCGATGGAAAATATACACTGTCACTTAAGTGGATTTACAACAACGCAACACAACAACCTAAATTTAACTTTCTTTTTTTATGGCTACCAGCCCATCCTAAAATACATAACCTTATATTTAACTTAATTAACATTCAAGAATGGAACGCTAAACACTTATCCCCAATTCCCCAAATCTGCACAAAGGTCCACCGAATAGTAGATTGCGCGTTAGGCAGTTTAATTTAAGTATTTGCCTTCCTGCTTCGTTTCCTCAAAAATATTTATAAAGTAGTTCAGAGATTGTATAGTTCTTTTCGAAACATTTTCAAAAAGTTAGAATTAATAATGTAAAGTAGCTGAGAGAATGCTCAGAATTGTATTTTCAACTTTTTATAGTTTCTTTATTTTTCTCAAAGGTATTATTGTGAATATGTCTAGATACGGCCTTGGATTCGTCAAGTTTTGGGACAACGCCAACAACTTGGGGAATTCAGTGAATGTGTGGGTAAAAGAGAGTTTCGATGGAACTCAACTTCGGAGTGATACCGCACCCGAGTTCCACGATTGCTATTGCATGAGAGTGTGAATGTGTGAGTGAAAGAGGGCGGCCAATAGAGGACAAAGGCTAAGCAAGATCAACCACTTCTTGGTTGACTGTCAAAGCCGTGAGGTTAAATTTGATTTTAGAATTGAGAAAGAAAAAGAAGATATTGAAAAGCCGAAAATAATTATTTTTTTGTTTGAATTTGAGATAAATTTTAAAGCAGAATTTTATAAAATGTGGTTGTTTTTGAAAGTGTTTCAAAAGAGTTTAATAGAGGAAAAGGAAACAGCGTCGAAGAAAGGAGTTTAAAATCGCCAGAACGGGCGAAATTTATTTATAGAGGAAAGGAGCAGGAAGGCAACAGGAGTTACAAAAGAAATGATAAGTAGAGTTTAGTTTATTGTTCGTTTTGAAAAATAAGTGTTTCAAGAGATTCGGTTGACTTTTGTTTTATTCGTTTTATTATATCCTTAAATTGTGGGATTCGTGACCCCATTACTTAACGTAGTTTTCTTTGTCTTTTATTTCGGGACCGAGTATTAGCGGTCTATTCTTGTGGTCTACCCTTTTGAAATTTTCATTTGTTTTATTTTTTTTTGTTTCTTCGAAATTGTCCTTCGACATTTCAAATATAGAACATTTTATAATTAACTTCATATTGAAAAGATTCTGGGTTTTAATCCAGGCGAAAGCCAAGGTTTCCAAGACATTATTTATCAATAAAAATATTTTTAGCTTCCCATTGGGAATAATACTTTGTGTTTCCTTCATAAATTGAAGACGAAATTTTCAGCACCCGGTCAAGGCAAACGACCCTATAAAAAGTTTCCTGGCGCCCACCCTACCACGTAAGTACGTCACTGTACTTACAACATAATTTAATAATTCTTACCTATTATACATACATACCAACATACGTACTATTCTTTTTTTTAACACACAGTTCTTTTTTTATTCGATTCGGGTTGTTTACTTTTTTTTGTTCATATCTAATTCGACGAACCCACCCCAGCTGACTAGCCGGTTGGCTGCATCGTAGTTGCAGTGTGTTGCAATATTTCTTTCTCCCTATTCCCCTTTAATCGTCTTTCGTCAAATTGATTGACATTCCTCATTTCGATTTTAACTTTCGCGTGTGCCGGTTGCACAGAATAATTAAATTAATTCGTTTATTATATTATTGAATAATTAATGGGATTCGTATAATCCTAAGTCGCTGTTTTTAAGTATTATAATTCGTCTTCCTAACCATCATAAATCCCTTCTGTTAAATTCCGGAAATATTGCAACAATTACCGCCCATACGTGTTGGATTACAAAAAAAAAAAAAGAATTTTATTGGAAAATTAAATCTCTTATTACGTGTTTGGCTGTGCTACAGTAGATATTGTTTTCATTTATTGTGTTTTTTTTTCGTGAAATTACTAATTGTTCCTTTTTTATAATTCATGAAAAAGTTCTCTACTAATGTTTTTTATCCCTAGGTAAACTTACAACAAAAATAATCAAGCTAGTGGCATTTTTTTGGTGGAAACAGAGTACCTAACTAAATTGTTATTGTGCAGTGTGGTGCAGTGAATACCTACCTTACCAACGTGCAAAAAGTTAAGAGTATGGTGTTTTATAGTTTTTTATATTACCTTTTTCTTTATTTATATTTCATTTTATACATTTTGTGTTACCTATACCTTTTTTTTTGATTCAGTTTTTTTTACATTTTGGGTACAATTTTTATTTGTTTTTTTTTTTTAACAGTTTATTGTCGTGTTAACATAGTGCGTACTCTTTCTTTTTCGTGGGTTTTAATTTTTGTTGTTGCAAATTAGCTAATTTTTTTTGTTGATGAGCATTTAGTTAGAATTTATTTAGGTAAACAAGTTTAAACCAGTGCTCTCACTTCACCAAAGTTTTTTTACATAAGTTTTTTTAATACTTTTTAGTAGGTATTTTTTTATTGAGTTATTAATTTTGTTTTTTTGATTAGTTATTAATGAGAACTTTTGGGGAGTTAAATTTTTGATAGTAAGCTACGAAAATTTGTGTTAAGTGTTTAATAGGTGATTTTAGTTTTTTTCAGGTGAAATTTGGCGGACGGTCCAAAAATCGAAAAGTTTTAGTTAGCGAACTTCAGAAGTTCAATTTTATAGAAATTAAAAATTTTTAGAATTTGTGTAGGGTTGCCAAAGTGCATACAATTTTAAATTTTGATCTATTTACTTTTAATTTTTGTAACTTCGGCGTAATTTTTTTTTAGATGAACATTTTATAATTTTCATAGGGTTGCCAACGTACAAAATTTATTATTTTCAGCAAATTTAAAATTGTTTAAATACTTGTTTTCATACGTTTTGATCTTAATTTTTTTTTAATATTTCTCAATATTTAAAACGTTTTGGGTTTTTTCTTAAGAGGAAAGTTTTTCGGTGCAATTCAAAGCACTTTATAAGGAAGTTTAAAGGATTTTATTTCTTTTTGTTTTTTTTAAATTACTTTGTGAATCTTTGTACAATGGAAGTAAATAGGTTGTCACAGGATGAGCTAGCATACGAAATGGAGTGGCGAGGTCTAGCAGTAGCCACAGTTGAGGAAATGCGAAAATCGCTTAGGGTTGCCATCAAGTTAGAACGTAGGAATTCTTTTGTAGCTCCCGCTTATCCATTCACTTTTGAAGACGATATAATGGCGGTTGAGAAAAAGTTAGTAGAATTAGGGAAACTTTTAAAAAATCCTCCAAAGTCAGAAACTTCAAAGGAGTATTTGAAGATTTTTACGAAAGTAGAGTGGGGATTGCGTAGGTTAGATAGGTCTATACCAGAAAACAATGAGCAGGAGAAGAGCAAGCATGCTCTGAAAAATAAATTAGTTATGGCAATGGCCGAGTTAGAAGGGGATGATGATGATGAAGAGGAAAATGAAAATGAGGAGGAAAAGAAACAGGATAGGAAAAAAAGTTCAGAGGTTGTAAAACAGCGTTCAGCTGAACCTACAAATTTTGAGTCGGTGAATACTTCTGCCAATACATCGACAGGATTAGGAGTGGCAGATAGTAGGATTGGTGGCATTAGGGATATAGCTAGAAGGGAAAGTCCTATAGTAGAGAAAGTTGTTGTTAATCAACAAAAATGTGAGCAAATTTATAAATGGGATGCGAAGTTCACGGGTGAGCGCTGTGGTGCCTCCGTGAACGCATTTATAGAAAAAGTAGAGGAAATGCGACAGTCCCGTGGGGTGACCGAAGCACAACTTTTTAGGTCCGCGGTAGAGTTATTTGTAGGAAAAGCGTTAATATGGTTCAGGGCAGTTAGGCTTAGTGTAAATTCGTGGTCAGAACTCATCAGGGAATTGAAACTGGAGTTCTTGCCACCGAATTACGACGATTCATTGTTAGATGAGATTAGGCATCGAACACAGGGACGTGACGAGTCAATCGGCGTCTACGTGGCTACGATGCAAAATTTGTTCGGCAGGCTTTCCGAACAAATTTCAGAACGGAGGAAGCTGTCAATCATTCAGAGGAATTTGACACCTTTCTACCAGACGCAATTTGGTTTAGCTAGACCAAATTGCATTTCTGATTTAGTTGAGTTAGGTAGAGATTTGGAGGCGGTGAGAGCGAACGTCGAATCATATGTTCCCCCACCTAATAGTAGAAGTAGAAACTTATAAGAACCAGATTTGGCATACGTAGGTATAAATACACAGGGACATAATCCAACAGTTTCGGTTGTTACGGAGAACAACCAAATTGTTCGTCAGGGACCAAATTCGAACCCATTTTCAAATAATAGTGTAGGTCATAATGTTAGGTGTTATAATTGCAATGGAGAAGGCCATTATGCAAATAGGTGTTCCGCTGTTAGGCGTTGCTATGGTTGTGGTAGAGTTGGAGTTAACCGAAATAACTGCCAACAATGTTCGGAAAACGGGAGACGAACTTTCGGGTCAGTAGGACGAGAGTTCCGTTAAATTCTTTTAGGTTGCCTACTGGTAACCAGTCGGCATTACATTTAGGGTTCACGCTTGAGCAAAATGGTAGGGATCAACGACCGTATCTTGGCGTTGAAATTTATGGAATAAGCATGTTAGGGTTATTAGATCCAGGTGCTTCACGCACAATCATAGGTAAAGACGGATGGGAAATTTTACAGGATTTAGGGCTAAATTTAGTGAAAACCAATGTATGAAATGTCATTTTGGCAGATGGCGCAGGTATTGGAGTGGAAGGTGTAGTTTCACTTCCAATTACAGTTAAAGAGAAAGTAGTTCTCATAGAATGTCTCGTTATTCCTCGCCTTCCTCACAAACTGATTTTAGGAGCAGACTTTTGGGCTCTATCGGGAGTGGTCCCGGATTTAAAATCAGGGGAATGGACATTTTCGAACCAGTGTTCGTTGGCTTCGATGTCCGTGGCGGATCATTTAACGGAATTAACGGAGACGCAGAAAAAAGAGTTAGATAGTTGTTTGGAAAAAGTTTTTAGTGAGATGCCAGAAGGGTTAGGGTGCACACAGATGGTGGAGCACAAAATTAGGATGGAAGCTGAACCAATCAAGCAACGGTATTATCCGGTGTCTCCTGTGGTTCAGTCTTTCATAGATAAGGAATTAGAAGAAATGTTAAAAGATGGAGTTATAGAACAATCTGACAGTCCATGGACATCTCCCATTGTCATGATTAAGAAGAAAGATGGCACGTATAGGTTTTGTGTGGATTATAGGAAGTGGAATGAGGTTACGGCTAGGGATGCATACCCCCTTCCGTATATTACGGCCATCTTAGATAAACTTAATAATGCTAGGTTTTTGAGCTCACTGGATATCAAATCTGCATATTGGCAGATTCCAGTTGAGAAAGAGTCAAGAAAGTATACTGCTTTCACTGTGCCAGGTAGGGGTTTATTTCAATTCTTAAGAATGCCGTTCGGGTTGCGTAATGCACCTGCAACTTGGCAAAGATTTATGGATCAAGTCTTAGGGCCAGAGTTAGAACCATATGTTTTCGTCTATCTCGATGATATCATCATCGTGACAGATACTTTTGAAAAACATATGGAAGTTTTGAACGAAGTTTTTAGGAGATTAATCAAAGCAGGTTTAAAAGTAGGTAGGGAAAAATGTCAGTTTGTTAGGCCATCTTTAAAATTTCTGGGCTATGTTGTGGACAGAAACGGTTTACACATGGACCCAGAAAAGATAGAAAGTATGTTAGGAATTCCATCGCCAAAGAATGTTAAGCAAGTTAGGAGTTTTATCGGAACGGTATCCTGGTATAGGAGATTTATCCCAAATTTTGCGAGTTTGGTGAAACCGTTATCCGATCTTTTAAAGAAAAATAAGAAGTTTGAATAGAGTAGGGAATGTGAGGAAAGCTTTAGAAAAGCTAAAGAATGTCTAGTTGCAGCACCCATCCTGACGTGTCCGGATTTTTCAAAGCCATTTGTCGTTCAGACAGATGCTTCGGATTTTAGGATTGGGGATGCCTTGACACAGGATTTTGAGGAGGGAGAGAAGGTGGTTTGCTATTTGAGCAGATCACTTAATAGGTGTGAAAGGAACTATTCGACCACAGAAAAAGAGTGTCTAGCTGTTCTGTGGGCAATAGAGAAGTTGCGGCCATATCTGGAGGGAGTGAGATTTAAGGTTATTACCGATCACTACTCTTTGATATGGTTGAGCAAGTTGAAGGACCCAGCGGGTAGGCCGGCTCGATGGGCTGTACGTATGCAGCAGTTCGAGTTCGACATTGTTCACCGCAAAGGTAAGGATCATGTAGTGCCAGATATGCTTTCAAGAAGCGTATCAGTGTTAGCCGGGATTTCAGAGCCTACAACCGATCCGTGGATAGGGAAAATGATAGGAGAAGTAGAAAAGAAACCTTTATCTTTTCCAGCTTGGAGAGTAGAGCAGGGAAAATTGTTTAAGTTTGTGAAAGCAAACCATATATTAGTGCATGACACTAATAGTGAATGGAAATTAGTTGTTCCAAAGAGTGATAGGAAAAAGGTGTTGGAAGAAAATCATGACCATCCGTTAGCAGGGCATATGGGGGTAAAGAAAACTTTTGCTAGGATAGGAGATAAATATTACTGGCCAAAAATGAGATCAGATATTACTAGGTATGTGAAGAATTGTAAGGTTTGTCAAAGCGTGAAACCAATTAATGAAAAACCGGCTGGTATGATGACGGAGAGAAAAGGAATTAGTAATCCTTGGGAAATGTTATGTGTAGATTTAGTTGGTCCACTTCCTAAATCAAGTAGAGGGTTTATGTATATTTTAACTGTCGTGGATTATTTCACGAAATTTCCCTTATTGTTTCCCTTGAGGTCTGCTACGGCAAAATCTGTTTGTAAGGAATTAGAAGACAATGTCTTTTTGTTATTCGGGGTCCCTAAATTTTTAGTTTGCGATAACGGTCCGCAATTTAAAAGTAAGGAATTAAAGTCTTTATGTGATAGTTACGGTTCTACCATAAAGTTTACGGCACATTACCATCCACAGGCTAATCCGGCAGAACGGATTAATCAAATTTTAAAGACGACACTTAGGGCTTACGTTTCAGAAAACCATAGGGCTTGGGATTCGCAGTTGGCGAAAGTAGCGTGCAGTATACGCACGGCCCAGCATGAAGTTTTAGGTGTATCGCCGTATTACGCAAATTTTGGTCGAGGTATGGTGACTTTTGGAGGCGAATCCTTAACCACCATTCCGCATGATAGGGGCGATAATACGGACGATACTAGGGAACAGTTTAGGAAACTTAGGGAGGAGATAGGGAAAAAGTTAGAGTCGGCAACCAAGAAGGCAGCGAAAATATATAACCTTCGTCGGAGAGACGTTCGGTATCTCCCGAACGAATTGGTTTGGCGACGTAACTTCACCCTATCTGAAGCAGCGAACTATTATACAGCAAAATTAGCGCCTAAATTTCTAGGCCCGTTTCTAATTAAGAAGCGAGTATCGCCGTGGACTTATGTCCTAGTAGACGAAAAAGGTACGAATCGAGGTACCTGGAACGTTAAGGATTTAAAGCCTTACTGCGACGAACCCGAAGGATCCGAAAATTAGTCGTGTAGCGGATGAGCTACACTAAGAGGTACTGAGAGTTTTCAAACTCTGTGATGTGCTTACTCTCGCCTGGAGCGATCGAGTTCTTTTTAGTTGTGTTGTTTAATGGTGTATATATTCCATTATTGTATTGTTTGAAACTTTTAATTATCCCTTTTTAATTCGCTTTCATTTCTGAAAGCCAGCTTCAACTCCTCGGTAGGTAAGGGTGGAATTTGTTACGGTAAGATTTCCCGCAACAAAAACCATTCCTTATAAGTTCTTAAAACCTTCGTCTGACTATGTTGTTTGGTCATAGTCAAACTCTAGATATCTGTTTTCCCCTCCATCCCAACCCTTCCCATTTTTCGACCCATACTTTTAGTCCGTTGTCCTCATGGAGCTTTTGAGAGTTGCTCAGAGAGGATAAAAATATAGGTACCCGATTATTTATTATGGAGTATTTCGTGTTGAGCCAGCGGATGGGCTGGAGACTCACACGCCACCGATACATATGTAATAAAGGCCGATGGAAAATATACACTGTCACTTAAGTGGATTTACAACAACACAACACAACAACCTAAATTTAACTTTCTTTTTTTATGGCTACCAGCCCATCCTAAAATACATAATCTTATATTTAACTTAATTAACATTCAAGAATGGAACGCTAAACGCTTATCCCCAATTCCCCAAATCTGCACAAAGGTCCACCGAATAGTAGATTGCGCGTTAGGCAGTTTAATTTAAGTATTTGCCTTCCTCCTTCGTTTCCTCAAAAATATTTATAAAGTAGTTCAGAGATTGTATAGTTCTTTTTTGAAACATTTTCAAAAAGTTAGAATTAATAATGTAGAGTAGCTGAGAGAATGCTCAGAATTGTATTTTCAACTTTTTATAGTTTCTTTATTTTTCTCAAAGGTATTATTGTGAATTTGTCTAGATACGGCCTTGGATTCGTCAAGTTTTGGGACAACGCCAACAACTTGGGGAATTCAGTGAATGTGTGGGTAAAAGAGAGTTTCGATGGAACTCAACTTCGGAGTGATACCGCAACCGAGTTCCACGATTGCTATTGCATGAGAGTGTGAATGTGTGAGTGAAAGAGGGCGGCCAATAGAGGACAAAGGCTAAGCAAGATCAACCACTTCTTGGTTGACTGTCATAGCCGTGAGGTTAAATTTGATTTTAGAATTGAGAAAGAAAAAGAAAATATTGAAAAGCCGAAAATAATTATTTTTTTGTTTGAATTTGAGATAAATTTTAAAGCAGAATTTTATAAAGTGTGGTTGTTTTTGAAAGTGTTTCAAAAGAGTTTAATAGAGGAAAGGAAACAGCGTCGAAGAAAGGAGTTTAAAATCGCCAGAACGGGCGAAGTTTATTTATAGACGAAAGGAGCAGGAAGGCAACAGGAGTTACAAAAGAAAAGATAAGTAGAGTTTAGTTTATTGTTCGTTTTGAAAAATAAATGTTTCAAGAGATTCGGTTGACTTTTGTTTTATTCGT
Source organism: Melangyna quadrimaculata (assembly GCA_949320155.1). Lineage (NCBI taxonomy): Eukaryota > Metazoa > Arthropoda > Insecta > Diptera > Syrphidae > Melangyna > Melangyna quadrimaculata. Next base: position 330,001,490 of record OX439483.1, read on the forward strand.
TTTATTATATCCTTAAATTGTGGGATTCGTGACCCCATTACTTAACGTAGTTTTCTTTGTCTTTTATTTCGGGACCGAGTATTAGCGGTCTATTCTTGCGGTCTACCCTTTTGAAATTTTCCTTTGTTTTATTTTTTTTTTGTTTCTTCGAAATTGTCCTTCGACATTTCAAATATAGAACATTTTATAATTAACTTCATATTGAAAAGATTCTGGGTTTTAATCCAGGCGAAAGCCAAGGTTTCCAAGACATTATTTATCAATAAAAATATTTTTAGCTTCCCATTGGGAATAATACTTTGTGTTTCCTTCATAAATTGAAGACGAAATTTTCAGCACCCGGTCAAGGCAAACGACCCTATAAAAAGTTTCCTGGCGCCCACCCTACCACGTAAGTACGTCACTGTACTTACAACATAATTTAATAATTCTTACCTATTATACATACATACCAACATACGTACTATTCTTTTTTTTAACACACAGTTCTTTTTTTATTCGATTCGGGTTGTTTACTTTTTTTTTGTTCATATCTAATTCGACGAACCCACCCTAGCTGACTAGCCGGTTGGCTGCATCGTAGTTGCAGTGTGTTGCAATATTTCTTTCTCCCTATTCCCCCTTAAACGTCTTTCGTCAAACTGATTGACATTCCTCATTTCGATTTTAAGTTTCGCGTGTGCCGGTTGCACAGAATAATTAAATTAATTCGTTTATTATATTATTGAATAATTAATGGGATTCGTATAACCCTAAGTCGCTGTTTTTAAGTATTATAATTCGTCTTCCTAATCATCATAAATCCCTTCTGTTAAATTCGGGAAATATTGCAACATAGGGTCAATGAGTCTCGAGTGTAGTGCTCCAGATGAGTCCCGAAACCAAAGGGCGTCCCCTACCTCTCCCTTCTTTATTTCCCAACCCTTCCTCTTCCTTCCATCCTTCCTCACCCAACTAACCCAATTCCTTATTCCTTGGGCCGGATCAAGGTGTTATACGTACCGTGCCGATGATCAGACTGGCTGGGGGCCCAGTTTAAAAAACTAGCTCAGTCGTTAACGGAGTATTCGGATACCTGGCGACCTCCGAATTAACTAGCCTTATCTGCATATACGGATCTCTGTGCAGATGGACCACCCTTTCTCCGATACTCGTGGGAATCAAATGAATTCTTTTTCTGATGTTGTTGGTGGTAAGCCCGGTTCTTCTTTAAGATCGGCCGGTAGTGTGACTGAAAAGTCGTCTGCCGTTACTCCTGTCCTTCCTGTCAGTGACGTGACCATGTCAACTCATGGTCAAGCCGCTGACAGAAAGAACAGTGAGAGTAGGATAGAAATATCTACATTTAGTGGTGGAGTGATCGTGAAGCATGGCCCCTCTACCACTACAGAGAGTAAACCTCTCTCAACTTCGAAACCAAATTTCAGCGGGGGTGGGATCGTGAAGCATGGCCCCGCACCCGCTAAGGGGAGAAACCCTCCCCAAACGTCGAAGTCAGTGTTCGGTGGTGGTAGGATTGTGAAGCATGGCCCTTCCACCACTAATGAGAGTAAACCTCTCAAAAAGGATCCTAGTGGGGGCAGGCAAAAACCTTCACCTTCTGGGACGTTTTATAGGGATAAGCGGAATGCTGAGAGGATTCTGAAGATCTTTGGCAATGAATCCAAGGGCGGAGGAAACTCTCAGCACGAAGTTAAGGTTAAGTGGGCAAGAAGTTTAATGCCTTAGCATAACTTAGAGGCCAGCCGCGACTCCACGTAAAATCGACAAAGGTCTGTGGAGGATGTAACTCCTGAACCAAAACGAAGTAAAGTGCTCAACATCAGCACTCCCCCTAAACCCCTTAATCCCCATAGTGGAGGCAAATCCTTCAGCGATGTGCTGCAAGGTAAAATCGTGGTTGCGGTCATCGATAGGAGCGACATGGATGGCACGATTTCACCTGGTCGTTGGCAGGAAGTCAAGCTGAAGCTCTCGGCTAGCTTCTTGAGTTTAATTAGGGAAAACCCAGGACCTCCTCCTATCACTAGCGATGGTGTTTGCCATCAAGGCTATGTCAAACTTATCGTTTGTGAGGATCAGAGATCGTGCGATCTTTATAAGCTGGCTATTAGCAAGTTAGGTGAAGTCTGGCCCGGTGCGAAGCTTGAAGTTGTTGCTAAGGAGGATATCCCTTGCAGACCAAGAGCGCGTACTTGGATCCCGACTGAACCCTCTTATATGATCCAGCTCTCCAATCCATCCCTTCCTACTCACAACTGGAAAGTCGCGAACCTAAGGAGCAAAGGAGTCTTTATAGAAGTGCAATTATTGTGATCAATAAGGAATCCCTTGCTGCTCTGGCGCAGACCAAAGGTGTGATTAGGTATGGGTTTGAGACAATTACCCTTAAGGTATATAAAAAAGATGAGGCTGACGCTGCTAGCGCACCTCCACACCCCCACGATGACAAAGTTGTGGTCCAGGATCCCGGGGCATTGATAACCTTTCCATCTTTGGAAGTCGATGATTCCGGGACTTCTTCGACTGCCCCTGAATCGTCTCTCCACGTCGACGGTCCATCTGAAATGGATACTGGAGACTACCTCAATATGATTCTTCTGGATGAGGATGAGCTTCTAAACTCGTCTTCTGATCCGGAAGAATCAGACACTACGGTGGTGGAGGCTGATCTGCCTGATTGTAGCCAAAATGATGCAGTCAGTTCAGATAAACCTCCAACACTCCATCAAGGCTTCGGCCTCCCTTCTTCTTCGTCTGTCCAGCAACGGGGAAGATATCGTCCTGATCCAGGTAGGTAGGTAGAGATGGCGGTCACAAGCATCCTTGCTCGATGACCCAATTAACGCTGTAATGCGCCGTTTTGATACCATAACTCGTTTGACCTGTAGGTTAAAAGAACATTTTTAAAGAAAAAGAGGGTATTTGGTGATAGATCTCCCAACGGATCATCGCCTACGCCCGAGTTCAGCTGCAGTATGCTACGCTAAGCAATTTGCTGATTTGCTCGGGACGCATACGATCTGATCCCTTAGGGTGATCGTCTAGTCGCACACTTGGATATGGTAATCTCTGTGCACCTCCGTCTGTTTGCACAACATGACTTGTGGTTACCAGAGAAAGTACCACCCGCCTGTATGACCAGACGCTTTTATTGGATTTAGACATGAGATGAAACTTATTAAGGATTTGCACATAGGAAAAACACCCAAAAGGACCAAAGTTCGCAACTAAAAACCATCTACACTGTGCCAACTAGGCAACTTGTTGACTGGTATTGAAGCGAAGGTTGGCACAAGCGTCTGATCCTCCGGTCCTCGTGCACCATGAGCCACCTTCAAAAACCAGTAGTCTGCTAGCTCACAGTCATAGGAGTTTGGGGAAGAAAATGGTGCAAAAGGAAACCGAAGTTAATTCAAGATCCATTGAAACATTCTTGAACTTGAAAATAGGAAAACACTCAAAAGTGCCACCTAGGCACTTGTTGGCTGGTATTGAAGCGGAGATCGGCCCAATTGTGTGATCGTCCGATCCTCGTGCACCATGAGCCACCTTCAAAAACCGTTAGTCTGCTAGCTCGCAGTAATAGGAGTTTGGGGAAGAAGACGGTGCAAGAGGAACCGAAGTAAATCCTAGATCCATTTCGTCGCGTTGAGGAAAGAAGTCAAATCTTTGATCTTCGTTCCGGAGAGTTCGTTAAGGTCGTCAAAAAAGGGCTTCCCAAAAGATTATTGCCTCATTCTGGCCAAAGCGGGACATTTACAGAAGAAATGAAAGAATGTTTCCTTTTCCTGCTGGTCCCCACAACTACGACAGTGAGTATTGGAGGGGATGCCAAGCTTCGCCGCATGTTCTCCTATTGGCCAGTGTCCAGTGCATGTTGCAACAATCCTTGCTATGTATCGCCTGGGTCTGCATATTAGGTTAATAGTTCGGGATTTATTATAGGTAGGCCAGATTTTTCTAGCAATAATGCAGTTAGTTAAACTATTCCACCAACGATTAGATTCTGAGAGAAAAATTGAGAATATATTGCCCTTCATAACTCCAAGAGGAATACTGACTCTTTCCGCAAGTGAGTTATGAAGGGCTGAACCTTGCCTGGCCAGCTCGTCAGCCCGCTCATTCCACTCAATGCCACTGTGACCCGGAACCCATATAAGAGTGACCCTGATCCTGGCATTGTCGTACTAATTTTGAGGATGATGTAGCCGAATTAATGGCTTTGACAGCCGCTTGACTGTCTGAGAAAATAACTGTATTTCGGTTCTGGTTTGGATTTTGTTTAATTAGCTTGCATGCTTCCCTGATCGCCAGTACTTCAGCCTGAAAGACACTAGCAAAGTCAGGTAGCCGAAAAGACCTGGATATATTTAGGGACTCTGAGAAAATACCCGCACTAACAACGCACTCCATCTTTGACCCATCAGTAAAGATAGTTGTGTCGAAGTCTTTCGTCACGACGTCATCATTCCAATCATTTCTGGGTGGGAATATAACTTTAAAATCTTTACCGAGGCTCATTTAAGGGGTGCAGTTATCAGTGGGAGGAAGATACTAGGTATTTAATGTGTAAATCTAGTGGTAAAAGGTGTAGAAAAACTCCTAAAGCATCTGTTGGACAGGATCGAATAGCCCCTGTGGTGCCAATGCTAGCTGTTCTTTGAACCTTCCTAAGTTTGTTGATATTATAAAAATTCTTTAATGCTGGCCACCACACAATCGAACCATACGTGAGAATAGGTCGCACCACGGCTGTGTATGTCCATAAAATCATTTTTGACTGGAGGCCCCACCTCTTACCAAAAGTTTTGCTACAGGCATAGAAAGCTATACAGGCCTTCTTTACCCGTTCTTCAATGTTTAATTTCCAGTTTAATTTAGGGTCGAGAATTACACCCAGATATTTTGCACTGGAGGAGAGTGAAAGTGTTTGACCGTTGAGTCGAGGTAGATTGAAGGGGTCTATCCTGATCCAAGAACCCTGGATTGTCAAATCCATTGTTCGGGGACTCAGGGATCCTGGGTACCACGTAATGTATATGACAGACAAAGGTGAACCTAGATCTTGCATATTAGTAAAACGTGGCATTAATGTATTTTTACTACCTAATTATAGCGATCGTGATATCGTCGGCGTCGGCATATCTCGGCCATGACCACCTTGGCCCGCTCCCAGGCACTACACTGGAGAAACTAATCGCTGATGCTGAAAGGCAGAAAATCAGCCTCATTATTGGGAGTGACGTAAACGCCCACCATACAGTATGGGGGAGTACCGATATCAACGATAGAGGTGAGTCCCTTGTCGAATTTATTCTAAGTACTAACCTCATTGTAAGTAACGTTGGCAATGAACCTACATTCGTTACGAGAAACCGACAGGAAGTATTAGATATAACTCTTGTCTCAGACAACATCCATCAATTAATACTGAACTGGAAAGTATCTAAAGATCACTCTTTCTCAGATCATAGATACATTCAGTTCAGTCTGAATGATGAAACTCCATGCCAACTAGTTTTTCGAAATTTTCGTAAGACCGATTGGTCCAAATATAAAGAAACACTTAAACGATTAGTTAAACCTGAACTATTAAATGTTCCATCCAACATTAACGATCTCGACAACAAAGTCAAAGATCTAACCTCCGCCCTTAACAAACCACTGTCTCTTTCCTGCCACCGTATCCATATTAGGGGTAAAAGGAAGCCACACTGGTGGAACCACGGGCTAGATCCGCTCAGAAAAAACTGCAGAAATTTTTTTAATTGAGCTAAATTTACAAGAGAATTGTCTGAATGGGACTCATATAAAGAATCCCTAAAGACATACAAAAAAGAATTGAGGAAGATTAAACGATCTTCTTGGAGAAATTTCTGTGGGAATATAGAAGAAACCTCCGAAGCTTCGAGACTGAGAAAAATCCTCTCAACAAATCCAGTGATGCCTAGCTGTCTGTAATTTGCAGATGGCTCCTGGACCAACTCATGCGAAGAATCGATTAACCTGCTACTAGATACTAACTTTCCAGGTAGCTCTCAAGTAGAAAGTACCACAATCCTGCATAGGATTAACGGCAATATAACTTTTCCCCAAGGTTTGATAACAAGGGAAAAATTACAATGGGCACTCAACAGCTTCAAACCATATAAGTCTTCAGGACCAGACGGCATCATACCAGCTGAACTTCAAAAGAATGCAGATGTTATCCTGCCGATTCTGGAAGTCATATTCAATGGTTGCCTTAATCTGGTCCATATTCCACTTTTATGGAGGGAAGTGAAAGTTGTGTTCATACCCAAAGCTCGTAAATGCTCACACGTGAACCCAAAAGATCTCAGACTTATAAGCCTATCATCATTCATTCTAAAAACCTTTGAACGAATGATTGATATCCACCTAAGATCAAGCATAGATACAAGACTCTTATCTAATGCTCAACATGCTTATTGTAAAGGGAAGTCGGTGGAAACAGCTCTTCACACGTTAGTACGTACCATCGAATATTCCCTCCACCAATGTGTACATTGGTTGCTTTCTTAGATATAGAAGGTGCTTTTAACAATGTCGACACATCTGCAATAACATCTGCGCTATCACATCTGAAGGTAAACGATTCGCTTGGTGGACTAATTAATCAAATGCTAACTAGCAGGATTATCAACTCCAAACTAGGCGGATTTTCTGCAAGAAGAGCGGTTAGCAGAGGCACACCGGAAGGAAGTGTCTTATCCCCCTCCTTTGGAACTTGGTAGTAAACGAACTGCTAACTTCCCTAGAAGCGGAAAGTTACAGAGTGATTGCCTATGCGGACGATATTGCTATTGCCGTATCAGGTAAGCATCCTTTTGTTTTGAAGGAACTCTTGCAGAATGCTTTAAACGAGCTTATAAACTGGGCAGAGCGATGCGGCGTCAACCCTCACAAAACCGAACTTGTCCTCTTTACTAGGAAATATAAAATTTCTATTATAGATCCTCCCACAATTAAAGGTATTCCATTAACATTCTCTGACGAAGCAAAATATTTGGGTCTTATTTTAGATAAAAAGTTAAGCTGGAAACCTAATATACAAGAAAGAGTCAATAAGGCCACTGTAGCCCTTTTCTCCTGCAAAAAAGCCATTGGGAATAAATGGGGTCTACAACCGCGCATTACTCACTGGCTATACATATCGGTAATTAGACCAATTCTCCCCCATAGGTGGCAGTAAGGTGGACTGCTTTGGATAAAGCGATTAACTAAAACTGTCGCTCATCTCTTACAGAGATGGCACAGCAGTTCAATATTCATCCTTGTTGGGTGCCAGGCCATAGGGATATTCTGGGAAATTTCAAAGCTGCGAACTCGCCAAAAGTGGAACAACACTACCTATTCTACCAGACAAGGTAGATATCGGTATACCTATCGCTACTTGCAAACTTATGCTGAAGCAAGATGCTATAAGGAGAACAAGTCTTAGGTGGAATAACATCACCACTTGCCTGGCAACTAAAAAGATCTGGCCAGTGTTGGACACGAGGCGCTCTAAGTGTTTGTTATCTTTAAGCAGATTGCAGATCAGCTCCATAATTGGTGTCATTACTGGACACTGCCTTATAGGCAATCACGCCACGTGGCTTGGAGTATTCGCAAATGATTTTTGCAGAAGCTGTATGGATGAAGAGGAAGAAGAATCTATTCCTCATCTTCTCTGTACATGTCCCGCCCTATCTCAAAGACGTAAACTCCATCTTGGGGATTTCTTCTTCGATGATCCAACAGATCTAGAAAGCTCGGACATTAACAGTCTCATGCGCTTTGTAAAAAGCTCCAATTGGTTTTAGCGAGTGCGGAGAAAACCTTAGATTCCTGTGGTATCACAACGGACCAATTGATGGTCTAAGTGTGTCGGCTTCTTTGCTGGCAGCCACTATAACCTAACCTAAACCTAACCTAGTCTTCACTGTTTCGTCTTGATGTCGTTGTGGAGTATATCAAAAATCACATTTAAGGCAGTCACAGTTTATTTGTGAATCGGTCACAGGTAGTGATTGTGATTTTTGACTCACAGGTCCGAAATCACAGGTCGTGATTTTTTGCTCTTCTCTAGTTTGCATTTAGAAGGCATTGGTCGGGTTTATTCATTGTATTTTCTTCAACAGTACACACACCAGCAGAAGCTTTTGTATTAAAACTAGCTTGAATTGATTCTTCAATATCCCCACATGATACATTTCTCTCACTCGCGTCCACTGTTTCAGAATTGATGGCATTCGAATTAGAACTTATTTCTGAATCCTCTTTATTAATAAGAGGGGCAGAATTTGTTCCACTCAAGACAACGGAGCTTGCAGCAACGTCGTCGTCGTCGTTTAATTGCACAATATCTTCTTTTTTCTGTACTTCTTTCGCTTTCGATAATGAAGAAGAAAGTGCATCGAGTTATTGTTCTTTATTATTCTTAGGATTTTTTGTGGTTTTTTGTTGATAACCGGTTTAGACGAAATAGCTGGTGAGGGTGAGGGTGACGGTAAGGGTGTACTGATCGCACTAGTTTTGTTAATTGAGAGACGATTTGGTGTAATAGAGGAATGCAAATTTGTTTGTATTTTTTTGCTTAAAGGCAAGTTTACTTTTTAAAGTCGTTGACCTTTGGTAGAAATTCTCTACTGACATCTAATTTGTTTACTACTTTTTTCTTGTTTGAAACATTTTCATTGCGAGAACTAGATTGTTTTAGATCACAACGATGCAAAAGCGCGACACACTCATTTAGCTTGTTGAGCAACGAAGGTAGATCAATGTTTATGCAATTTATACATTTCCAGAAAGTAATTGAGCTAGATTTTATGATTTTTAATTCATCGTTATTGAGCAGAGTACAATCAGAGTGAAATGAGACACCGCATATACCGCAAAATACAATTTGACTATTGCTTAGCACGTCGGCACACTTTCCGCACAGAGTACTCATCGTAGGCAAGAGTTTAAAAAATCACACTTGTGTTGCAATCAAGAGGAGAAACTAACCTTCCCTAAGGTCACGGACTTCCCTAAGGTCACGGATGCTTCTATGTGAGCAACCAAAAATCAAATAAGCGACCCTATCTTTGATATTTGGTCGGACTATGTCGACCAGATCCATCTCACTTGGCCTATTCTTCAATTGCAGAGTTAGTCCCCTAATATCTGCGTAGAAATCGTGGAACGATTCTTGAGGTTGCTGCCGCCTATCCATAATGGCCCTCAGGATCTCATGATCCCCCTTATTATCTCTGAGCTGTCTTATCAGCTCGGCTTTGAGGTCAAAGTAGTGCAGAAGCCTATCGTCTTTGTTCTCTTCCAGGTACTGCCAATACCAAATCGCTGCGGAACCCGTAACGAGGTGATGGAAGTTGGCAAACAACTCTTCGTTCGATACCCTATTATGAACCCTGAGGTGCTCAATTCTGTAGATGAAACTCTCCACTGTCATGTGTTTGGAGGTTCCATCAAACTTAAAATTCCACTTGTGGACTTCGACTTTCTTCCATGTATCGACTCAGCCCCTGCTGGTTTGGTTATTGTCCTGAAAGTTCGTGCCTTGGGAAGTTTGACGTCCCGTCTCTTGGGGAGGTTTATTGGACATTCTCTGGTTCTGAACCGCCATTGACAACTTTTCATGTTGTTCCTGCCTTTCATATAATGACACGGTTGACTTCTCAATAATTTTTAACCTTTCGCTAATTGTCATTACACTTCCCGTGACCATTTCGACCATAGAACGCATGCTGTTCATATTTTTCAACAGCCCCCGTTCTTTTCCGGTCCATTCTGATTCTTCCTAACTCGAATCAGTAAAACTTACAAAAAAAAAAAATCAGGAAAAAAATTAAAGCAAAATGCAAAAACAAAAAAATATTAAAAATCTCAAAAAAAAAAAATCAAAAATCAAAATTAATTTTCAAAAGTTTTAATAGGATTCAAAAAAATTAAGTAATCAAAAGTGCAAAAGAATTCAAAAAAAATAAATAATGCACTTTAAAAATCAAATCCAAAAAAATAATGAACTTCAAAAAATTCAATAATTAAATTCAAACAAAATGATATATTCAAAAATTTTATTTAAAATAATAAAAAAATCAAAACAAATTAAAAGGATTGAAAATTCAAAAAAAAACTTTTAAATTCCAAAACAAAGTTAAAAAAAAATTTTCAAAACTTCAAATCTAAAAGGAAATAATTTCCAAAAAGAGTAAATAAACTAAATTTCAAAAATTAAAGTAAAATTCAAAAAAAATACGAAATATAATTCCAAAAATGAAAGTAAAAAAAAATATAAAAAATCAAAATTAACAAAATTCAATAATAAAGGCTCTCCCAAACCAATGCGGAACATTCGTTGCGGCGAAAAAACATTCGTCACTCAAAATTATTTCATATGTTTCTCCGCCGCGTTAGTGTGGGCACTCTCATATATCACCATGTAAATACATTTTGACATGCGAATGTTTTTTCGCCGCAACGAATGTTCCGCATTGGTTTGGGAGAGCCTTAAAAATTTAAATTTCAAAAAAAAATTGAAAAATGTAAGTAAAAAAATGTTTGAAATGAGTCCGAACAACGAAAATTTTTCAAAAACTTTTATTTGTGTCAAATTATTGTCGCTAAGTGTGTGGAATTTCAGTTGGGTTTCCATTTCCGACAAAGAGTAATTTCAAGTCCAAGTCCGAGTCCGAGTCCGAGTCCAACTTAAAGTCAAAGTCAAAGTCAAAGTACAAGTTAAAGTCAAAGTCAAAGACAAAGTTAAAGTTAAAGTCAAAGTCAAAGTCAAAGTCAAAGTTAAAGTTAAAGTCAAAGTCAAAGTCAAAGTCAAAGTCAAAGTCAAAGTCAAAGTCAAAGTCAAAGTCAAAGTCAAAGTCAAAGACAAAGTCAAAGTCAAAGTCAAAGTCAAAGTCAAAGTCAAAGTCAAAGTCAAAGTCAAAGTCAAAGTCAAAGTCAAAGTCAAAGTCAAAGTCAAAGTCAAAGTCAAAGTCAAAGTCAAAGTCAAAGTCAAAGTCAAAGTCAAAGTCAAAGTCAAAGTCAAAGTCAAAGTCAAAGTCAAAGTCAAAGTCAAAGTCAAAGTCAAAGTCAAAGTCAAAGTCAAAGTCAAAGTCAAAGTCAAAGTCAAAGTCAAAGTCAAAGTCAAAGTCAAAGTCAAAGTCAAAGTCAAAGTCAAAGTCAAAGTCAAATTCAAAGTCAGTCAAAGTCAAAGTCAAAGTCAAAGTCAAAGTCAAAGTCAAAGTCAAAGTCAAAGTCAAAGTCAAAGTCAAAGTCAAAGTCAAAGTCAAAGTCAAAGTCAAAGTCAAAGTCAAAGTCAAAGTCAAAGTCAAAGTCAAAGTCAAAGTCAAAGTCAAAGTCAAAGTCAAAGTCAAAGTCAAAGTCAAAGTCAAAGTCAAAGTCAAAGTCAAAGTCAAAGTCAAAGTCAAAGTCAAAGTCAAAGTCAAAGTCAAAGACAAAGTCAAAGTCAAAGTCAAAGTCAAAGTCAAAGTCAAAGTCAAAGTCAAAGTCAAAGTCAAAGTCAAAGTCAAAGTCAAAGTCAAAGTCAAAGTCAAAGTCAAAGTCAAAGTCAAAGTCAAAGTCAAAGTCAAAGTCAAAGTCAAAGTCAATGTCAAAGTCAAAGTCAAAGTCAAAGTCAAAGTCAAAGTCAAAGTCAAAGTCAAAGTCAAAGTCAAAGTCAAAGTCAAAGTCAAAGTCAAAGTCAAAGTCAAAGTCAAAGTCAAAGTCAAAGTCAAAGTCAAAGTCAAAGTCAAAGTCAAAGTCATAGTCAAAGTCAAAGTCAAAGTCAAAGTCAAAGTCATAGTCAAAGTCAAAGTCAAAGTCAAAGTCAAAGTCAAAGTCAAAGTCAAAGTCAAAGTCAAAGTCAAAGTCAAAGTCAAAGTCAAAGTCAAAGTCAAAGTCAAAGTCAAAGTCAAAGTCAAAGTCAAAGTCAAAGTCAAAGTCAAAGTCAAAGTCAAAGTCAAAGTCAAAGTCCTGACTGGTGCCTCTGTGAATCGACGAGTGCTTCGGATTATCTCAAGTATTCTTACCACTTCGTACTATCTGTTATTAAACCTAATAGAAGGCTAGCCAGAACCCCAAGACAAACTTCCACACGAATAGAGTTTTCAATGCCTCACACTTACGCCTCACTATAAGTCTGGATGTGCCTGACTATATGGATAGCATCAAGTGTTTGGCATCTCCAACCTATTCCGCTTTTCATAATGTGAAAGACCTGAAACTACCTCACTAAATCTCCGGGTACTCGACCCGTCAGATTGGACAGCTGTTACATTTCCTTCACTGTATTAAGAACTTGACTGATCCCTAGACTTGTGCTCAAAGGGAAAGGAAATTAAAATTTTAAAATGAAAGAAAAAAATGTGTGTTGAGATCATTGTGAGTCCAAGGTGATGATCTTAAGAGAAAAATCATCCCCTTGAAGTCCCAATAAATCTGAAAGCCGTTCGTCGTTTGGCGCCATTGTTGCGAGTTAGGGTTCCAGAGAGGAATATCTTCGGTACATGAAAAGGGGACGTGGCATGCTTGTCTCAGCTCGGCTCAGCTCAAAGGATAGGGGTTGATTCTTGCCCCTTCCCATTTACCACCCACTCAGCAAACAAAAAAAAAAACTTATGCCAAATAGTTAAAGGTAGGAAAGGAAAGGATACTAGGGAATAATCTGGAACAAAAAAAAAAAAGAAAACGCACAAATCTAGTTACCTATGCCACTGCTTAAGAGAAAAGATGGGATTAGGTTAACAATCGACCGGACCAAAATAAAGGATATTTCTATTCTAACTAATACTATTTCCTTAAAACCTGAGCTTATATTCGATTCGAATATAATTTTATATATACATAGATATATATGAATAAAATATGTGTATATATAAGATATGATATATATAAATCCTAATCTAAATCCTAATCTAAATCCTAACTCTAAGTCATTTTTATTTTTGTCTAACCAAAATTGCCAACCACCCCACTGTCTCACCCAAACAGCGGTTCGCCGAGTCCACAGTAGACATTGCCCGATGTTATTGGCAAAAGTTTGGCCAGCCCACCCTTGCATCTAAGATACAACCAATGTTACATTCATGGCCGATTGTTACAAAGCTAACCCCAAATGTAAGCTTCCAGTCACAATCTAGTCAAATTTAATTCTAATTCTCAAAGGTAAGTATGTATAAGTCCGTCTATCTAAGTCTCGTTCGTTAAAATCCACTAATGTCCTTGTGCATTAATCCATTTCATCTTTGTGGACGGCCCAGCCAAGCCTCCACACAATTTATGCTTGGTCTAGCACTCCGTTCTTAAGAGAAACTAAAATCGTGTTAAAAATTCAAATCCAGCTTCTTTATTTGCACTGGTCATCAAACTTAAAAACTAACATTCGTTTTGATCAACTCAATATAAATCCAAAGAAGTAATAAAGCGACTAAGACATTCTAATATGGTATTTTTTTAAAACCAAAAGTCTCTATCTGCTTTTTCCGAGCAAAATTTTTATGTAAGTGAATTTCATGGTTTTCCTTCTTCACAAAATGTATATATGTATAAATTATTAAAAGACATCAATATTGTTTTTTTTTTTTATATAACCAAACTTACGGTTTACTTCGTCCCTCGAGGTCCTGCCGGCAGCACTGTCCAGGATGACGGTATACTTGTAAGAACTATTTTATTTTCTTTATGAGATCCTTGGGATCACTATTTTTTTGTACACACATATATAGTTATGAGCCCAGAAACACTTTTCACTTCACCATTCAAAGCAATTATGGATATTTTCTTTTTCGGTTTCCCTTTTTACAGGACTTTTACAATATCTAATTTCACTTATTTAACTATATTTATTCTATCTTTTCTTTCACTATAAAATTCTCCTTGATTTCATTCTTAGCTTTATCTTTAATCTTACTTTCAATTTAATCGTTCCTTTCATTTTAATTCCAATTTAAGCTTTACTCTACTTCAATTCCAATTTCACCTTTTTTTTATCTTTACACTTTTCCCCTTTAGCTTTTGTTCCTTATTACTTCGCTTCTCTATTAGGAAACATTCGCAGGACACTTTACACTATCGCCAAGGGCACTCCGTCCAGCAACACAACTTGGCTCAGGAATGACCCTTTTGCCCTTCACAGTAATCACCTTCTGTCTATCCTAGGTCTGGCGGTCAAAGGAAGGTCGAAAACAATAGGGACTTTTCCCAAAACTAGCAGAGGCTTAGGTTTGGGTAGCGATCCTTTTGTAAATGGTATTGATTATCGAATCACCTACACTTGGATGTCCTTTCTGCCCAAACCTATAGTCAACAAAAATCACGTTAAGTGGATGCATTACAAATCCCCTATCAATATAACATACCTCTGCAAATGTTAAAAAAAATCCAAAAATATTCAGCTCAAATGATCAATAATAATAATGATCAATCAATACCCCAGTAGCAGTAGATATCTGACTAAATTTTTAATTTGATAATGTTTTTGGTTAAATTTTAACTTTACTTATTAAATTTATTTTAAGTTACATCGATATAAGGTAATTTAACAAATTAGTCGAATCAACAAAAAATCAGCAAAACCTAACGATCACTGAGACACCTCAACAGCTATTTTCGGTTGAACTTGAACTTGAAATATGTTCCAGTACATAAGTTTTATTGTCAGTCATAGTCCTATTTATTTTATAGCTAAGGAGTACATAGTAAAGTTCGTTGACCTCAAATTCAAAGCTCTGCAATTCCCCTCTTTTACATCAGAATCATATCTTGGTTAAATAGCTCAATAACTAATAACCTAACTTAATTTTATACCTATATACTAACTAAACTAATATTGCACTGTACTATCACAGTTTTTCAAAGCTTTTCATTATCATGTTCGTCAATATGAGTACCTTAGTGGTATCAGAACACCAAATTAACACAACAAATTAACAAATTTACCCCACAATAATGAAAACGAAACATACACAGTTTATTTTTATTTAAGAAGGTACTTATGGCTTTAAAAACATGATAGTATAGTGTATAAGCAATATAACTACCAAAAATAAAACAAATAATACCTACAAATAAATTTTCCATCACTTCGGAGATGCTTCGAAGTTCCAAACAGATCTTTAGGAGTACGGAGATAATTCAACTCCTCAGTCAATGAACTGGCCTAATTAGCTGTCAACATTAAAAGTTCTTTTGATTGTCATGTCAGCAAGTAGTGCTGAACATGACATAGGATCTGACATTTGATCATAAATTTTATTCTAGTAAAAGTGAAAGTTGTTTGGAGCCTAACAAAAACATTAAAATGTTTCAAACAAAAATAGACAGAATATAAACGAAACATGGCTATAATCAAAACAGTGATGACTGTGCAACCACATATCACCAGGAAGCAATAATACCTGCATAGATAAGTATACTATTGCTCTAGGGAATATTCTTATCTGACATTATTTTTTTGTTTGTTTTGAAAGTGTCAGCCGGAACAGACTCTAGTGGCAATGAATATAATTTACTTGTTACCTATTTCTATCTTATTTTATTTTGCAGATTCCTTATTGACTACTACCCACTTGGAATATTAGTCTTGATTCTACCCCGCTTTATCCTGCTCATCAACCTCATCAAAGATTTGCTGCGCTGTGCTGCAAGTCAGCTGGAAGCTGTTGCTGACGTTGCTACCGGGAGATGGACGACGACGACGTAACAGATGTCATTGCTCGCTTTCTCTTCTTATCTGAGCATGTGACATTTTCTATGGAAAATTGTCAAGTTGAATGGAATTAACTCCTCCCTCCGCCAGTAGACGTCTGTCCCGAACGTTCAAGTGTTCTTTCGAACACTTTCTTGTGTTTCAGGCAAGTATATTTCTATGTCAACCTGGTTACTCTTGCTGTTGTTTATTTTTAAGAAGATGATTAGTTAATATATATAAAAGGATACAAGTATAACTATTATATTTATTGAAAGTCCCAAAATTATTGGATGATCTTTTACATTTTTGACATATGGTTGTACATAATCTATATTTGTGAATTTTAACATTTCATCATTTGATACTATATAACTAATTATTCTTATTTCTGACTCCGTTTTTATCTTAACATGTTTATTTATCCTTACTTCTAAATTTAAAAATTCTTTTCCATCACTAGTTACAATGTCAGTATGTCAGTACTGTATTAGTTGTGTACCAAAATATATATTATCATTAATGTTTACTTCCCCTGAGGTGACAATATGATTATGATTAATAGACTTATTGTTGGGTTTTTTTTTCTAAAATTCTTTCACATCTGAAATACCTTTTTTAAAGATTTCTGTTAAGCAGTTAGGTTTTTTGTTTTGTTTGAATATTTTATAATTTAATTCTTGGGTGCAATTATTGGTACTATACCGATTCTTATAGCGTGTTATTTCAGTTGGTATAATTAATTTTCCTTCTGGTTTTTGTACACTAACAGCCGAATCTATAAAGAAATTTTAAGGGCTTCTTAACTCTAAACTACCTCTAAATATCACTTAAGTTTGAAATCGGTATCTATAATCAATTTCCACATTTAAGCAACGTAACTTAAACACCTCTTAACTTAAACACCATCCAAAGCGTTTAAAGGCTACGCAAAGCCAACTTAAATATATTTTGACACATGAGAATTGTTTTTTTTTTATCAGAACCAAATTGTGCGTAGGTTGAGTAAGGAAATATTTATGTGTGTACTGTGATGGCCGGGTTTAAATTGTTTTGTTTTGTTTTTTTTTTTTGTTAAAGAAAATAATATAGTTAATGATATACTTTCTCACCAATATAGGAAGGAAATTTCTGAAAACAAAATCAAAAAAAAAAACTAAAGTGGAATGGTTTCATTTCCTCTGTCTTCTGTGTTTGACGATGCATACACACAGTTGCTTCCCTTTCTGTCTTATTATTTGTGCACTCTTTTGTGTTTGCAAATTTTTTTTTGCAATCTGACAGAAATATCCTGAGAGTGAAAAATGTACTAGAAATTTGTATCAGAATTGTCAATTTTCTTGCGTTACGTTACATTACGGTTGTTTAGTTAAGTATGAAAGGAATATTGATTATAGATACAAATTTAAGTAACGTGATTTAAAGGCAACTTTAATATTTAAGCAAGCTTAACTAAATAACCTCTAAAAGGCATTTTAAGATAATTTTATAGATACGGCTGTAAATGTTTTATAATGTTTACCAATTCCTTTAATAATTGGATACTTAATATATGTTACAATGATTTCTTTATTTCATAGAACATGGAACTCTGAAGCGTCTAATACATCTATGAGCATGATATCTTCTGTTTCAATTTTCATTACTTCTCTTATTTCATTTTGGTTAAATACTACAGTATTCAAAATCTTATTTTTACTTAAATTTATAGTGTTAATTAGCTCCGTGAGTTCTATAATTATATGATCGACCAACAATTAACCTCTTTCGTCACTGTCTTTATATTTATTATTTGATATTTCTCTTATTATTTTAAATATCTGCGAGTTAAGTTTCATACTGTTTATTACTTGAATTAACTTATTCTATCAGTTTTGTTTCTATGTAGACCTGATCATCGTGGTCTGGTGACCCAGATATCCACTTCCAAACCTTTCCTATTTCATTAATTCCTCTCTTTTTACGGGATATGGAGAGTTGGTTTACTAACTTGAGTGAATAAGAATGTTTAAATTTTATCTTTTGAGTACTGTGCTTGGTATCTATATTATTAAGAATTTCCCTATAATCACTTATATTGGTGGTATGAAATATTTCACCGGTGCTGTTATAAAATGCGACATTTCCGTCTTCTATCAGAATATAGTCCTCTGACGAGTAATTTGCAATCTGTATTTCTGCATCTATAGTAGCTGTCCAAAGTATTGCTGTTAGTATTGTAAATATAATCATCTGGAATCAAAACTTTATTTTTAGAGTCGATTATCGTGTTTTTATTATTTTGTTTTATACTTTCCTCTTAACGTATATAGGTTTCCCCTTTGTCTGTCTTCTGTCAGATTTTTCGTATACTATGTCGTTTCTTTGTACACCTTGTCGTGTCTGTCTTTGTTTCTTACGTGGAGTGTCTTACCTTGTTTTTCCTCAATAACGTTAGGTATATAGGAGTATTTCTTATAGTTGTGAAAAATTTCGTTTGGTTTTTCGTTCGTTATTGAATGTATGTATTGTTTCGTTATATTGCTTAACTGCGTGAGGTATAAGCTGTTCTATCGTCTGGTGTGGGTTATCGTAAGTATCCAGTCCTACTAGTTCTGTAATTGTACTGTGTACTTTCTCTATCATACCGTTAGTAGTACTATGGTTAACAGGTGTGTTGTACAGTTTAATCCCCAATCGTGTGAGATCTAATTTGGTTGCTTCGAAGCAAACATTTTTTTCGTTATCTGTGACAACAGTGTCAACTGCACCAAAAATAGGCAGGATGTTTATCAGTGTTTCTTTTGCGTAAATTTTGCTCTCTACTTCGAGTGCAATTAAATACTTTGAAAAACTATCTACCGCTGTAAGAAACATCTTGTTGTGTATATAGTAGATGTCAGCGTGGACGCGCTCTCCCCATCGCCGTGGGATTGGTGTCTCGCCAATCTCCTGTTTCTTGGGGTGACGGTCATATTAATTTAGTTTGCAATTTTCGCATAATTTAACATATTCTTGAATTTGTGGTAATATTAACGGCCAAAAATACTCTCTAGTGATTTTTTTATAGTTTTCAAACGCTTCCCTAAGGGTTCTACTATGTGTTTTTTTTTATTAGCTTAATCTGTTCTTCCTTGTCTTCGATATCCTTAACTAATATATTGGTTTGTATAAATTTGCTATTTGGAAATTCTCTTAGTAGATCTTTCTCAATTTAAAAAAATGTTTCCTCGGAACAATAAATAGCATTTACACTTGAGTGGATTATTTCCTTCATATCTTTAACTATATTCGCGTCTTTGAATTCTACTCGGTGCCTCCAAAACTAACCGTGTAGTTGTGTTGACTTATTAATATTTATATTGGATTCAAGGAAATGAATTTGATTCTTAAATTGATTTCATTTCTTGTTTACTCTTGGGATATATATGGCTTGGCTGGATTCTGCACTATGACAGGTACCTATGTCTGAGTTCGGTTAATGATTTAAGTTCTGACGGCTGAAGGCGTCGGCAACTACTTTTTCGTTCCCTGGATTATAGATTATTTCGGGAGAGAATTCTTCTATAAAGGCTCTCCAACGTTTCATTTGGGCGTTTGGATTCTTATTACCTATCGAAAATATAAGCGGCTGGTGATGCGTATAGATCTTAATTCCAGCGTGCCCGTACAGGTAATATCTAAGATCGCTCAATGCCCAAACTATGGTCAAAAGTTCTTTTTCATTGGTGGCATAATCTTGTTCAGCTTAATGTTCTGCTTATGAACGTTATTTGTTTGCCCTCGTGATTTAGTACTGCGCCTATGGCTGAGTTACTTGCGTCTGTAGTGAGTTCGAATCCTTCTTTGCTTCTGGTGTAAATTCTATGTGCATAGTTCTGTAGTAACCTGACATGCCCAAGAAGCTTCTCAGTTGTCGAATTGTACTCGGTTTAAAATATTCGTTGATTGTTTTGGCCTAGTCTGGGTCAGTTTTAATACAATTATGGCTGATAACATAGCCCAGAAATTTAACCTCTTCCTTAAAATAAATAGATTTTTTATTACTTATGGTCATATGTGCCGCACTTAGTGCTTTGATAATTGTCTCGATGTGTGTTAAATGTTCTACAGCTGATTCCGAGCATATTATAACATCATCAATATAGACATGACAAAATTTGCAAACATATGGCCTCAGAAAAATAGCAGGGGCGTTTTTGAGCCCAAATGGCATTCGGAGGTATTCATACTTTCCATTATTCACAGAAAATGCGGTCTTTTTAATAACTTCCTTTTTCATCTTTATTTGATGAAATCCACTCTGAAGATCGATTGTTGTAAAGTATTTTCCTCTGGTAAGGTAACTCAGTATAATGGATGTTTCTGCCATAGGATATTTAATTGTTTTTGTTGCAGAGTTCAGGTTTTTTAAATCTATAACTAAACGGAATTTTTTTGATCCGTCTGGATTAATTTCTTGTCAACCACCCATATTGGATGATTATAAGGACTCCTACTAGGACGAATTACACCGTTCTTTAGTAGTGTTTTAATTTCAGAATTAATGAAAGTGTTTGCGCTTTGCGGGTATGGATACTGTTTGCTCCATATAGCGTCATCATGTAACGTGGGTATGTCACATTCAACTTGGATGTTAAATGGTAGATAATTGGGTTGAGGGGTAAATATTCCTTGATATTTTCTGAGAGTTTCTTTTAACTTAACTTTATATTTATTCTCACTACTTTCTATATTAATGTGGTTCAGAAATTTATCGTCGAATTTCAGAGGTACTATGCCTGTCACGAATTCTAACGTGTTCTGTCCAATATTAATTATTCCATTTACTTTTTTTAATAATTTCACTCCTATGATCGCGTCATAATTGTTTAACTCTGGCAGAACGTAAACTTTCTCCTTGACGCCTAAAATATTTAAATCCTGACACTATTAACTCTGGACTTAACTTCTAATTGTTTTGTAGATATCTCATTGTTTGGTTTAACATAATTATGTGTTGCCCCTGTGTCAATAAGAATATTGAATAAACGACCTGACTTCGTGTGTGTTCGCTCGATAAAAGGCAGGTCGTGCCTTACTCAAAAAAATCATCATTTTCATTTAAATGATGTAGTCTAGGAGCTTTGATAGGAATTTGATCACTTGGTGTCCTTTCTCGTTTAAAGGGGTTATAGCGATTGTGAGAATTAAAATTCCTGGGAGGATGATTAAATGTGTTTCGATTTTGATTCTGGGAATGACTCTGTCCGTTATGCTGAGTCGGATGATGCTGAGTCGGTCTTCTAAATTGTCCACTGTTTGGAATATCTATCCTTTGATGACTATTTTGGGTAAAGTTTTGTCTCCGAATGTTGTTATTTGAACTATTGGCAGCTGCTACTACCTGCCTGGGTTGGTTCATGTGGTTGAATCTTGGTGGAATGGAGGTCATTCTATGCGGGGAATGGAGATTATCTTTAAATTGAAACATATTTGACTCTATCTCTTGGGCCCTGGCTAGTGCATTAGGAAGATCAAGAGGATTTAAAGAGAACACTATTTGAGATATTGGTTGATTCAACCCAAGTATGAATGTTCTTAAGGCGTTAGCCTTAGCTACGTTTATAAGACAGCTCGTTTCAGCTTTTTTTGGTCCGTAGGTCATTACTGTTTTGTTCGTAATTAATGTGAGTGTTTTACTAACGTGGTCGTAAAATTCTTGTAAGGACTGTTTTACCTCTCTTAAATTGGAAAGTTCACTTTGTAGCATATGTATAAGTCTTTTTTAATATGTATAAGTCTACATTTAACGGCGTTCCGTGTGAAGTTAAAATGTCGTTTGCTGCTCCTATCACTTTATTCCTAACAATGTTTGTGACTGCATAGTATCTACTCCCCCCTTAACTGGCTCATATATCTTCATGCAGTTGCTAACTGCAGTCCTCCAACTAACATACTTACTACCGTCAAAAAAGATTGTGAAGTTGTTTGTTTTAAAAACATATCATTATTTCACAGTAGTAGCTCGTAGCGTAATGGTTAGTGCGTTCGACTGTCGCGCTGGAGGTCTGGGATCGCTTCCCAGCCTCGTCCACCTAAAAACTAAAAAGTTTTTTTTCAGGGCTACTGCCTCTTGCGAGGAATTGACAAATCCTCCAAGAGTATCACTTGTCACGAATAAGTGCTTCTCGTCTAGCCGTTCGGATTCGGCATAAAATTGTAGGTCTCTTCCATTCCTGTCGAAAGTCGCACACAGGACTGGTTGCGAGTTGTTAGTCACTAGGCCCTGGTTCTTCATGAGCCGTTGTGCCACCCGATTTATTTTTTATTTTTATCTTTATTTCACAAATGTTATTACATAAGATTTACAAAAAAAATAAGTTAGTCTTATGGAGTCGGAGTGTGCGCGTCGAACCTAATCGAGGGTACAAGTCGTTCTGCCCATTCGTCGATATGATCTCTTTTATGAATCCTCGGTTGGCCCTCGGATGCTGTGCTGTTACGATCGACAAGTCACGTGCGCCTTTTTGGTCAAGTGGCTTCACCGTCTTTGCTTCAATCTCATCTTCTATGCATGGTTATCTTTTGGTTTTAATAGTTTCCAGATGACGTGCAGGCATCTTGTATATTGTGCGTTGTATTGTATCATTTGTGGGTCTGGCTATTTTAAGGTTTTTATGTCTTCCAGATGTCATTGCCCGTTTTCTCTTCTTATCTGAGCGTGTGACATTTTCTATGGAAAATTCTCAAGTTGAATGGAATTAACTCGCTGAAAGATACTACTTATTTAATATGTAAGTCAAGTGGTAGAAGGTGCAGAAAAACGCTTAAGGCATCAGTTGGGCAGAATCTTATAGCCCCTGTTTCGGGTGCCTATTGTTTCGTTTTTTTTATTTCGACAATTGTTGTGTCGTTATTGTTATAATTAATTATGTTTAATTCGAAAACGTTTTTTATATTTTGTATGCATTTTGTTTTGAGTTCATTTCGTTCGACGGTTACTTTGAATTTCTTCTTTTGTTTTTTACTTCATTTGCATTTTCGTTAAAACTATTATGGATCACTTAAGACTATGATGTTTCGTCAAAGGTTTTGTCTCTTAGTATTTTTTTTTGGAATTCGATTATTTTGTTATAGTCCAAGCAAATTAGATTTTGGCATATATGTAACATATTGTGGTGAATATGCCCATTTGTGCAAACAACAATATCTCTTATTCTTCTATAACAGAATAAATTTGTAATGAGTTCCGCGCCATCTATGAACAACAGATTAACTTATGTTACCCAATACATAAACCGATCTATCATTATCCAATACATAAACCACTCGCATCGTTATCCAATACCCAAACCATGGAACTGCTATAATTTGTAATTGGTCGATAGCTTTTGAGCTACTTGTGGAGGAGAAGTACATTTCAGCACATTCCAGACCCCTAGAAGATTCTAGTAGCTTTTTCTTGGATATAAATACACCGCCATCAGTCCGAAGACTTCAGTTTGATTTTGAAAGTGAACGAATAAACGTCAGTGTAAACTAGTGAATTAAGAGTTGTGCTTGTTTATAATAAAAGTATTAGAAGTATTTGAAGTGAGATAAAAGTGTTTTATTTTTGGAAAGTAATTGGTGTTTAGTTCGAATAAAAGAAAAAAGGTTTTATTGGCGACCCTTGGCAAAATGTTACATTGGTGTCAGTAAAGTGGAATAAAACTTATGTTATCTGTGCATTTAGATATTTAATAGTGAAAATTGAAAAAGTGTGTGAAAAAGTAAGCAAATAAGAAAATTGCTTGTGAAAAGTGGCATACAAAAAACTAAGAACAAAAATAGAAAAAAAAGGGTAAAGTTGTGAATGCTTTGAATTGTGTTGAACTTAAAGCAGAACTAAACAGACGAGGTCTTCCTCCTGCTGGAACGAAAAATTACCTCATTATTCGTCTGCAGGAAGATTTAAGGCAGCACGATGAATATCCAGACACGTTTCTATTTGAAATTAAAATGCCGGAAGAGCAAGTAAGTGCAACCTTAGACATGACCAACATGATGGCTCAGCTGCATGCCCAGTTTAAAGAACAACGCAACGAGCGAAAGAATCTACTGGAAAAAAACAAAAAAATCTTCTCGAACGAGTTGAAGAACAGAAACACGTCCTCGAAGGTAAACTAGTTGTCTTTGAGAACAAGTTTGTTGCCCTTGAAGATCGTGTTGAAAAACAATTTTCTTCAGTGGAAGCAAAATTCGAGAAGGTCGAATATAAAATTCAGAGCATTACCGATGAGTTAGAAAAAGTTAGAAAAATGAAGGTTTGAGAAGGTAACGCCGATTTTCCAAGGAGAAAAGAAATGCATCCACCAACTTTTGATGGACAAACTTCTTGGTCGATCTACAAGAAGCAATTTGAGGCAGCTGCAGCAACAAATGGCTGGGATGACGAAGACAAGTTTATTGCCCTGACGCTTGACCTTGGAGGTTCTGCTGCTGAATTATTGCAAACCTTACCTTATAAATATTCTTATATAAAATTATTTTTTTCCTCATTTCTACCTCGTTTTTATTTTTTTCACAATATTTAAAAGAAAAAGTCGATATTACTTATTCAGCCCTGAAAAAGATCCGAACCAGAATTGAAACATCGTTAAATAAAAAAATATTGAATTAAAACAAAGAAAGTATTTTTGGGTTTAAATTAAGGATTTTATATTATTTCTTTACTGTGGGCGAAAATGTTACTTCTTATTTATACTTTTCCAGCTGACTGCACTTTTGTCCATGGATTGGATATAAGGCACAAAGCACCAAAAATCTCACTTTTTTTAATATATTGTGAGTTTTTAAATGCCCTATATTCCATCTCCCGCGGTTATGGGGCAATTAAGCACTAAGCGTTTGTTTTTCAAAATTTCCTACACAAACTGTCCCACCTAGTACAAATTTTGGATATACGGCAAATAAGCATCAAAATAACCCAAAAATTTGTGGTTTATAGGGCAAGAGTGCTTTCTGTAACTTCGTTAATAATTGATATAGAGCAACGGGGATAGCGCCATACGATAGAGAATATTCGAATTAGTATAACTGCATCCTTAACTCAGTTTCCCGAAAAAGTGGTCTATGGGGCATTTAAGTATTCGGACGGCGAATAGTTTGTTTACAAGCAAGAATATACATAATTTTTTGGGTTTAAGGTTTACAAGTTTTCTTTATATACATATAATACGATACGTCATCGCAGTTTTATAATAATTGAAAAGTTCGTTAATATTAGCTTCGCAGTTGAGTAACGCCATTACTTTTTCTTCAGATTTAAAGCTGCTGTGCAGAAAATATCTCCTTATTTCACATATAACAGGACATTTTCCAATGAAATGTATGATATTTTCACGCTCTCTAAGATTACATAGACTGCAGTAAATTGGAAGATCATCTCGGTGTGGTATAAAGTGCAGCTCGCCTCTCATTTTAAATAAAGCTGAAATGAGCACCTGCTTGTTTTCAGTGCGAAAGTAATTACGCTCTCTTAAGTTATGATTAAGAGGGCTGTAGATGGATCTATGTACCGACGATGAAGCCTCGTTCATACAGTCCGTTCTGTACTGTTCGTCCACCTTCGCAACAAGATCTTAGAGAACATCTTTGTGGCATCCTATGTTTTCTTCCAGCAAACTAAAGTTGAATCCGCAGTAACTCCCAAGTTCGTCCAGCTTTTGATACCAAACATTTTTCTTTCTTATAGCATCCAATGCTAAGATTTTGGGAAGCCTGTTATCTAGCATGTTAAGCACCTTTGAAATGTAGCCGACGTGATATTTAAGCGTTTTAATAAAGAGGGGGGAAAGGCCTGTCTCAAGTGTGATCATGTAGTTGGGAGTTGTATTGGGTAAGCGAAAGCATCTTTTAATAAAAGCCTGAGAAGTTTTTCTACTGTTTCGTACTTTTCCCATCCCCACACCTGCGCTGCATATAGCATTACGGGCTCGGCCACTGCAACAACTACCTCATACTTAACACTATGCGCTATTAATTTATTCCATGTTGCGTTAATAGCATTTTTCGCTGTAACAAGGTTGTTTTTGAGCTGAGTTTCCATGCTGACATTGCTAGTAATAGTTTATCCTAAATACTTGTAGGATTTCACAACTTCGATAGGTTCCCTTTTGATGTGCCATTTCTCGATCCTCGCAGTTCGACCCGACCCATTTCAGAATATCATCACCTTTGATTTACTCAGAATCACACTTAAATTCCATAATGGGCAGTACTCTCCGAGTCGATTTATCATGAGTTGCAAAGTTTGAGGTGAACTAGTAAAAAGGACTATATCATCGGCAAATAATAGGGCTTTGATGACAGTTCTT
Organism: Melangyna quadrimaculata; assembly: GCA_949320155.1. NCBI lineage: Eukaryota > Metazoa > Arthropoda > Insecta > Diptera > Syrphidae > Melangyna > Melangyna quadrimaculata. Next base: position 330,027,497 of record OX439483.1, read on the forward strand.
GAAATTTCAATTCCACCCGGTAGAAAATCTATTACATCGTATATAAATAAGGCAAATTAACTGACTCCCATTTTTGACTCAAACCATTCTCAGATCTCAGAACCGTCCTAAACTGCTGATAGAGGCCATCGTATATATTTTCTAGCACTTTCCTGAACTTTGCTGTCATTCCAAGGTTGTAGATTTTGTAAAATAAAGCTTTGCGGTCCAAGGTATCAAAGGCTGCTTTGTAAATCAATAAAAAAGACGTAAAGCTTCTTTTTTTAATCAAAGGTTACTCGCTATGCTCTGTAAAACAAAAACGTTATCGATGGTCGAGTAACCTCTCCTGACTACTGCTTGAAATACGCAAGCAATCTCTTACTATGTATCCAATTTGTAAGACGGTTATTAAAAATTGATATAAATATTTTGTAGAAGGCACTACGAAAGCATATTCCGCGATAATTGGCTGGATATGATATATTCCCCTTTTTATGTAGAGGAAAGATAATAGATTTTTTGAACTGTTCTGGTATCTCTCCAGTTTCTGTCCCATATTAAAAAAATTCTATTGGTATTCTATCCGCTCCTGCAGCTTTTCCGTCCTTCAGTTTAAGCAATACATTTTGCAACTCTTCAAGATTTATAGCAGAATCCAATATTTCATTTGAATAAGCAGGTTTAGCGTAGTGGAAAGGTGCAGACGAAGAATCGGGATTGAAAAGTAGTTTGAAATGGTCGTGCAGTGAAGCTATTTTTAATTTCGTGCTTATTTGAAGTTTTTTCCCATTAAGTTGGTTAACTGTTAGCCGAAATTCTTTGGAAGTCTTACAATGTGTAAGTTTGAGAGCTTCGTCTTCGAAAAATTTAGACCTTTTCTCCTTACTCGTGCTCATATGTAGGGGTGTAGTAGCCAGTGGGAGTCGAAAACATTTTTATTGGAATCAAGTCTGTGATATTGCTGTGACCATAGGGCTTGGCAAACCAAGAGTTTGATTCTTTAAGTCTTAAAAAACTGCATTTTGTCTCTAAGTATATCTATTTTTTTGGAATTCGATTATTTTGTTATAGTCCAAGCAAATTAGATTTTGGCATGTATGTAACATTTTTTTTTTTTTTTTTTATATTCCACGCGCGCAAAAGGGGTTATGGCTACCCTTAAAATGTTTTTAACACAGCACGAACTTTAGTTTGATTTTGAAAGTGAACGAATAAACGTCGGTGTAAACTAGTGAATTAGGAGTTGTGCTTGTTTATAATAAAAGTATTAGAAGTATAGTATTTGAAGTGAAATAAAGGTGTTTTATTTTTGTAAAGTAATTGGTGTTCAGTTTGAATAGAAGAAAAAAAAAAAAAGGTTTTATTGGCGAACCCTTGGCAAAATATTACATTGGTGTCAGTAAAGTGGAATAAAATTTATATTTTCTGTGCATTCAGATAATTAATGGTGAAAATTGATAAAGTGTGTGAATAAGTAAGCAAATAAGTAAAGTGCTTGTGAAAAGTGGCATACAAAAAAACTAAGAACAAAAATAGAAAAAAAAGGTAAAGTTGTGAACGCTTTGAATTGTGTTGAACTTAAAGCAGCTGGAACGAAAAATGATCCATTATTCGTCTGCAGGAAGATTGAAATGCCGGAAGAGCAAGTAAGTGCAACCTTAGATATGACCAACATGATGGCTCAGCTGCTTGCCCAGTTTAAAGAACAACGCAACGAGCGAAAGAACCTACTGGAAAAAAACAGAAAAAAATCTTCTCGAACGATTTGAAGAACAGAAACACGTCCTCGAAGGTAAACTAGTTGTCTTTGAGAACAAGTTTGTTGCCCTTGATGATCGTGCTTAAAAACAATTTTCTTCAGTGAAAGCAAAATTCGAGAAGTTCGAAGATAAAATTCAGAGCATTACCGATGAGTTAGAAAAAGTTAGAAAAAATGAAGGTTCGAGAAGGTAACGCCGATTTTCCAAGGAGAAAAGAAATGCATCCACCAACTTTTGATGGACAAACTTCTTGGTCGATCTACAAGAAGCAATTTGAGGCAGCTGCAGCAACAAATGGCTGGGATGACGAAGACAAGTTTATTGCCCTGACGCTTGACCTTAGAGGTTCTGCTGCTGAATTATTGCAAACCTTACCTTATAAATATTCTTATTTAAAATAATTTTTTTCCTCATTTCTACCTCGTTTTTAATTTTTTTCACAATATTTAAAAAAAAGTCGATATTACTTATTCAGCCCTGAAAAAGATCCAAACCAGAATTGAAACATCGGTAAATAATCAAAAAATATTTAATTAAAACAAAGACAGTATTTTTGGGTTTAAATTAAGGATTTTATATTATTTATTTACTGTGGGCGAAAATGTTACTTCTTATTTATACTTTTCCAGCTGACTGCACTTTTGACCATGGACACAGCACCAAAAATCTCACTTTTTTTAAATATATTGTGAGTTTTTAAATGCTCTATATTCCATCTCCCGCGAATATGGGGCAATTAAGCACTAAGCGTTTGTTTGATATACGGCAAATAAGCATCAAAATAACCCAAAACTGTGTGGTTTATAGAGCAAAAGTGCTTTCTGTAACTTCGTTACATAATTGATATAGAACAACGGGGATAGCGCCATACGATAGAGAATATTCGAATTAGTATTACTGCATCATTAACTCAGTTTCCCGAAAAAGTGGTCTATGGGGCACTTAAGTATTCGGCCGGCGAATAGGTTGTTTAAAAGCAAGAATATACATAATTTTTTGGTTTTAAAGTTTACAAGTTTTCTTTATATACATATAATAATTTTAAAAACGCTTCAATTCGAATACGATACGTAATCGCAGTTTTATAATAATTGAAAAGTTTGTTAATATTAGCTTCGCAGTTGAGTAACGCCATTACTTTTTCTTCAGATTTAAAGCTGCTGTGCAGAAAATATCTCCTTATTTCACATAAAACAGGATATTTTCCTATGAAATGTATGATATTTTCACGCTCTCAAAGATTACATAGACTGCAGTAAATTGGAAGATCATCTCGGTGTGGTATAAAGTGCAGCTCGCCTCTCATTTTAAATAAAGCTGAAATGAGCACCTGCTTGTTTTCAGTGCGAAAGTAATTACGCTCACTTAAGTTATGATTAAGAGGGCTGTAGATGGATCTATGTACCGACGATGAAGCCTCGTTCATACAGTCCGTTCTGTACTGTTCGTCCACCTTCGCAACAAGGTCTTAGAGAACATCTTTGTGGCATCCTATGTTTTCTTCCAGCAAACTAAAGTTGACTCCGCAGTAACTCCCAAGTTCGTCCAGCTTTTGATACCAAACATTTTTCTTTCTTATAGCATCCAATGCTAAGATTTTGGAAAGCCTGTTATCTGGCATGTTAAGCACCTTTGAAATGTAGCCGACGTGATATTTAAGCGTTTTAGTAAAGAGGGGGGAAAGGCCTGTCTCAAGTGTGATCATGTAGTTGGGAGTTGTATTGGGTAAGCGAAAGCATCTTTTAATAAAAGCCTGAGAAGTTTTTCTACTGTTTCGTACTTTTCGCATCCCCACACCTGCGCTGCATATAGCATTACGGGCTCGGCCACTGCAACAACTACCTCATACTTAACACTATGTGCTATTAATTTATTCCATGTTGCGTTAATAGCATTTTTCGCTGTAACAAGGTTGTTTTTGAGCTGAGTTTCCATGCTGACATTGCTAGTAATAGTTTTTCCTAAATACTTGTAGGATTTCACAACTTCGATAGGTTCCCTTTTGATGTGCCATTTCTCGCTCCTCGCAGTTCGACCCGACCCATTTCAGAATATCATCACCTTTGATTTACTCAGAATCACACTTAAATTCCATAATGGGCAGTACTCTCCGAGTCGATTTATCATGAGTTGCAAAGTTTGAGGTGAACTAGTAAAAAGGACTACATCATCGGCAAATAATAGGGCTTTCTGTTTTCTGTAACTTCGTTACATAATTGATATAGAACAACGGGGATAGCGCCATACGATAGAGAATATTCGAATTAGTATTACTGCATCTTTAACTCAGTTTCCCGAAAAAGTGGTCTATGGGGCACTTAAGTATTCGGCCGGCGAATAGTTTGTTTAAAAGCAAGAATATACATAATTTTTTGGTTTTAAAGTTTACAAGTTTTCTTTATATACATATAATAATTTTAAAAACGCTTCAATTCGAATACGATACGTCATCGCAGTTTTATAATAATTGAAAAGTTTGTTAATATTAGCTTCGCAGTTGAGTAACGCCATTACTTTTTCTTCAGATTTAAAGCTGCTGTGCAGAAAATATCTCCTTATTTCACATAAAACAGGATATTTTCCTATGAAATGTATGATATTTTCACGCTCTGTAAGATTACATAGACTGCAGTAAATTGGAAGATCATCTCGGTGTGGTATAAAGTGCAGCTCGCCTCTCATTTTAAATAAAGCTGAAATGAGCACCTGCTTGTTTACAGTGCGAAAGTAATTACGCTCACTTAAGTTATGATTAAGAGGGCTGTAGATGGATCTATGTACCGACGATGAAGCCTCGTTCATACAGTCCGTTCTGTACTGTTCGTCCACCTTCGCAACAAGGTCTTAGAGAACATCTTTGTGGCATCCTATGTTTTCTTCCAGCAAACTAAAGTTGACTCCGCAGTAACTCCCAAGTTCGTCCAGCTTTTGATACCAAACATTTTTCTTTCTTATAGCATCCAATGCTAAGATTTTGGGAAGCCTGTTATCTGGCATGTTAAGCACCTTTGAAATGTAGCCGACGTGATATTTAAGCGTTTTAATAAAGAGGGGGGAAAGGCCTGTCTCAAGTGTGATCATGTAGTTGGGAGTTGTATTGGGTAAGCGAAAGCATCTTTTAATAAAAACCTGAGAAGTTTTTCTACTGTTTCGTACTTTTCGCATCCCCACACCTGCGCTGCATATAGCATTACGGGTTCGGCCACTGCAACAACTACCTCATACTTAACACTATGTGCTATTAATTTATTCAACAAAAAAAAAAAAATTCCATGTTGCGTTAATAGCATTTTTTGCTGTAACAAGGTTGTTTTTGAGCTGAGTTTCCATGCTGACATTGCTAGTAATAGTTTTTCCTAAATACTTGTAGGATTTCACAACTTCGATAGGTTCCCTTTTGATGTGCCATTTCTCACTCCTCGCAGTTCGACCCGACCCATTTCAGAATATCATCACCTTTGATTTACTCAGAATCACACTTAAATTCCATAATGGGCAGTACTCTCCGAGTCGATTTATAATGAGTTGCAAAGTTTGAGGTGAACTAGTAAAAAGGACTACATCATCGGCAAATAATAGGGCTTTGATGACAGTTCTTGAGATTTCAATTCCACCCGGTAGAAAATCTATTACACCGTATATAAATAAGGCAAATTAACTGACTCCCATTTTTGACTCAAACCATTCTCAGATCTCAGAACCGTCCTAAACTGCTGATAGAGGCCATCGTATATATTTTCTAGCACTTTCCTGAACTTTGCTGTCATTCCAAGGTTGTAGATTTTGTAAAATAAAGCTTTGCGGTCCATGGTATCAAAGGCTGCTTTGAAATCAATAAAAAAGACGTAAAGCTTCTTTTTTTAATCAAAGGTTACTCGCTATGCTCTGTAAAACAAAAACGTTATCGATGGTCGAGTAACCTCTCCTGAGTACTGCTTGAAATTCCGCAAGCAATCTCTTACTATGTATCCAATTTGTAAGACGGTTATTAAAAATTGATATAAATATTTTGTAAGCATATTCCGCGATAATTGGCTGGATATGATATATTCCCCTTTTTATGTAGAGGAAAGATAATAGATTTTTTGAACTGTTCTGGTATCTCTCCAGTTTCTGTCCCATATTTAAAAAATTCTATTGGTATTCTATCCGCTCCTGCAGCTTTCCCGTCCTTCAGTTTAAGCAATGCATTTTGCAACTCTTCAAGATTTATAGCAGAATCCAATATTTCATTTGAATAAGCAGGTTTAGCGTAGTGGAAAGGTGCAGACGAAGAATCGGGATTCAAAAGTAGTTTGAAATGGTCGTGCAGTGAAGCTATTTTTAATTTCGTGCTTATTTGAAGTTTTTTCCCATTGAGTTGGTTAACTGTTAGCCGAAATTCTTTGAAAGTCTTACAATGTGTAAGTTTGAGAGCTTCGTCTTCGAAAAATTTAGACTTTTTCTCCTTACTCGTGCTCATATGTAGGGGTGTAGTAGCCAGTGGGAGTCGAAAACATTTTCATTGGAATCAAGTCTGTGATATTGCTGTGACCATAGGGCATGGCAAACCAAGAGTTTGATTCTTTAAGTCTTAAAAAACTGCATTTTGTCTCTAAGTATATCTATTTTTTTGGAATTCGATTATTTTGTTATAGTCCAAGCAAATTAGATTTTGGCATGTATGTAACATATTGTGGTGAATATGCCCATGTGTGCAAACAACGACATCTCTTATTCTTCTATAACAGAATAAATTTGTAATGAGTTCCGCGCCATCTATGAACAACAGATTAACTAATATTACCCAATACCTAAACCAATCTATCATAATCCAATACCTAAACCACTCGCATCGTTATCCGATACCCAAACCACGGAACTGCAATAATTTGTAATTTGTTGTTACTTTTTGAGGAGAAGTACATTCCAGCACATTCCAGAACCCCAAGAAGATTCTAGTAGCTTTTTCTCGGATATAAACACACCGCCACAAATCCGAAGACTTTAGTTTGATTTTGAAAGTGAACGAATAAACGTCGGTGTAAACTAGTGAATTAGGAGTTGTGCTTGTTTATAATAAAAGTATTAGAAGTATAGTATTTGAAGTGAAATAAAGGTGTTTTATTTTTGTAAAGTAATTGGTGTTCAGTTTGAATAGAAGAAAAAAAAAAGGTTTTATTGGCGAACCCTTGGCAAAATATTACATTGGTGTCAGTAAAGTGGAATAAAACTTATGTTATCTGTGCATTCAGATAATTAATGGTGAAAATTAATAAAGGGTGTGAATAAGTAAGCAAATAAGTAAAGTGCTTGTGAAAAGTGACGTACAAAAAACTAAGAACAAACATAGAAAAAAAAGGGTAAAGTTGTGAACGCTTTGAATTGTGTTGAACTTAAAGCAGCTGGAACGAAAAATGATCCATTATTCGTCTGCAGGAAGATTGAAATGCCGGAAGAGCAAGTAAGTGCAACCTTAGACATGACCAACATGATGGCTCAGCTGCTTGCCCAGTTTAAAGAACAACGCAACGAGCGAAAGAACCTACTGGAAAAAAACAGAAAAAAATCTTCTCGAACGATTTGAAGAACAGAAACACGTCCTCAAAGGTAAACTAGTTGTCTTTGAGAACAAGTTTGTTGCCCTTGACGATCGTGCTTAAAAACAATTTTCTTCAGTGGAAGCAAAATTCGAGAAGGTCGAAGATAAAGTTCAGAGCATTACCGATGAGTTAGAAAAAGTTAGAAAAATGAAGGTTCGAGAAGGTAACGCCGATTTTCCAAGGAGAAAAGAAATGCATCCACCAACTTTTGATGGACAAACTTCTTGGTCGATCTACAAGAAGCAATTTGAGGCAGCTGCAGCAACAAATGGCTGGGATGACGAAGACAAGTTTATTGCCCTGACGCTTGACCTTAGAGGTTCTGCTGCTGAATTATTGCAAACCTTACCTTATAAATATTCTTATTTAAAATAATTTTTTTCCTCATTTCTACCTCGTTTTTATTATTTCCACAATATTTTTAAAAAAAAGTCGATATTACTTATTCAGCCCTGAAAAAGATCCAAACCAGAATTGAAACATCGGTAAAAAGTCAAAAAATATTGAATTAAAACGAAGACAGTATTTTTGGGTTTAAATTAAGGATTTTATATTATTTATTTACTGTGTAATTATTTATTTGCTTCTTATTTATACTTTTCCAGCTGACTGCACTTTTGTCCATGGACACAGCACCAAAAATCTCACTTTTTTTAAATATATTGTGAGTTTTTAAATGCTCTATATTCCATCTCCCGAAATTATGGGGCAATTAAGCACTAAGCGTTTGTTTGATATACGGCAAATAAGCATCAAAATAACCCAAAACTGTGTGGTTTATAGAGCAAGAGTGCTTTCTGTAACTTCGTTACATAATTGATATAGAACAACGGGGATAGCGCCATACGATAGAGAATATTCGAATTAGTATTACTGCATCTTTAACTCAGTTTCCAGAAAAAGTGGTCTATGGGGCACTTAAGTATTCGGCCGGCGAATAGTTTGTTTAAAAGCAAGAATATACATAATTTTTTGGTTTTAAAGTTTACAAGTTTTCTTTATATACATATAATAATTAAAAAAACGCTTCAATTCGAATACGATACGTCATTGCAGTTTTATAATAATTAAAAAGTTTGTTAATATTAGCTTCGCAGTTGAGTAACGCCATTACTTTTTCTTCAGATTTAAAGCTGCTGTGCAGAAAATATCTCCTTATTTCACATAAAACAGGATATTTTCCTATGAAATGTATGATATTTTCACGCTCTCTAAGATTACATAGACTGCAGTAAATTGGAAGATCATCTCGGTGTGGTATAAAGTGCAGCTCGCCTCTCATTTTAAATAAAGCTGAAATGAGCACCTGCTTGTTTTCAGTGCGAAAGTAATTACGCTCACTTAAGTTATGATTAAGAGGGCTGTAGATGGATCTATGTACCGACGATGAAGCCTCGTTCATACAGTCCGTTCTGTACTGTTCGTCCACCTTCGCAACAAGGTCTTAGAGAACATCTTTGTGGCATCCTATGTTTTCTTCCAGCAAACTAAAGTTGAATCCGCAGTAACTCCCAAGTTCGTCCAGCTTTTGATACCAAACATTTTTCTTTCTTATAGCATCCAATGCTAAGATTTTGGGAAGCCTGTTATCTGGCATGTTAAGCACCTTTGAAATGTAGCCGACGTGATATTTAAGCGTTTTAATAAAGAGGGGGGAAAGGCCTGTCTCAAGTGTGATCATGTAGTTGGGAGTTGTATTGGGTAAGCGAAAGCATCTTTTAATAAGAACCTGAGAAGTTTTTCTACTGTATCGTACTTTTCGCATCCCCACACCTGCGCTGCATATAGCATTACGGGCTCGGCCACTGCAACAACTACCTCATACTTAACACTATGTGCTATTAATTTATTCAAAAAAAAAAAAAAAAATTCCATGTTGCGTTAATAGCATTTTTCGCTGTAACAAGGTTGTTTTTGAGCTGAGTTTCCATGCTGACATTGCTAGTAATAGTTTTTCCTAAATACTTGTAGGATTTCACAACTTCGATAGGTTCCCTTTTGATGTGCCATTTCTCGCTCCTCGCAGTTCGACCCGACCCATTTCAGAATATCATCACCTTTGATTTACTCAGAATCACACTTAAATTCCATAATGGGCAGTACTCTCCGAGTCGATTTATCATGAGTTGCAAAGTTTGAGGTGAACTAGTAAAAAGGACTACATCATCGGAAGTTCTTGAGATTTCAATTCCACCCGGTAGAAAATCTATTACATCGTATATAAATAAGGCAAATTAACTGACTCCCATTTTTGACTCAAACCATTCTCAGATCTCAGAACCGTCCTAAACTGCTGATTGAGGCCATCGTATATATTTTCTAGCACTTTCCTGAACTTTGCTGTCATTCCAAGGTTGTAGATTTTGTAAAATAAAGCTTTGCGGTCCATGGTATCAAAGGCTGCTTTGAAATCAATAAAAAAGACGTAAAGCTTCTTTTTTTAATCAAAGGTTACTCGCTATGCTCTGTAAAACAAAAACGTTATCGATGGTCGAGTAACCTCTCCTGAGTGCTGCTTGAAATTCCGCAAGCAATCTCTTACTATGTATCCAATTTGTAAGACGGTTATTAAAAATTGATATAAATATTTTGTAGAAGGCACTACGAAAGCATATTCCGCGATAATTGGCTGGATATGATATAATATGGATATTAAATAATCAAAAAATATTGAATTAAAACAAAGACAGTATTTTTGGGTTTAAATTAAATTAAATTAAGGATTTTATATTATTTATTTACTGTGGTCGAAAGTGTTATTTCTTATTTATACTTTTCCAGCTGACTGCACTTTTGTCCATGGACACAGCACCAAAAATCTCACTTTTTTTAAATATATTGTGAGTTTTTAAATGCTCTATATTCCATCTCCCGCGATTATGGGGCAATTAAGCACTAAGCGTTTGTTTGATATACGGCAAATAAGCATCAAAATAACCCAAAACCATACGCCATACGATAGAGGATATTCGAATTAGTATTACTGCGTCTTTAACTCAGTTTCCCGAAAAAGTGGTCTATGGGGCACTTAAGTATTCGGCCGGCGAATAGTTTGTTTAAAAGCAAGAATATACATAATTTTTTGGTTTTAAAGTTTACAAGTTTTCTTTATATACATATAATAATTTAAAAAACGCTTCAATTCGAATACGATACGTCATCGCAGTTTTATAATAATTGAAAAGTTTGTTAATATTAGCTTCGCAGTTGAGTAACGCCATTACTTTTTCTTCAGATTTAAAGCTGCTGTGCAGAAAATATCTCCTTATTTCACATAAAACAGGATATTTTCCTATGAAATGTATGATATTTTCACGCTCTCTAAGATTACATAGACTGCAGTAAATTGGAAGATCATCTCGGTGTGGTATAAAGTGCAGCTCGCCTCTCATTTTAAATAAAGCTGAAATGAGCACCTGCTTGTTTTCGGTGCGAAAGTAATTACGCTCACTTAAGTTATGATTAAGAGGGCTGTAGATGGATCTATGTACCGACGATGAAGCCTCGTTCATACAGTCCGTTCTGTACTGTTCGTCCACCTTCGCAACAAGGTCTTAGAGAACATCTTTGTGGCATCCTATGTTTTCTTCCAGCAAACTAAAGTTGACTCCGCAGTAACGCCCAAGTTCGTCCAGCTTTTGATACCAAACATTTTTCTTTCTTATAGCATCCAATGCTAAGATTTTGGGAAGCCTGTTATCTGGCATGTTAAGCACCTTTGAAATGTAGCCGACGTGATATTTAAGCGTTTTAATAAAGAGGGGGGAAAGGCCTGTCTCAAGTGTGATCATGTAGTTGGGAGTTGTATTGGGTAAGCGAAAGCATCTTTTAATAAAAACCTGAGAAGTTTTTCTACTGTTTCGTACTTTTCGCATCCCCACACCTGCGCTGCATATAGCATTACGGGCTCGGCCACTGCAAAAACTACCTCAAACTTAACACTATGTGCTATTAATTTATTCAAACAAAAAACAAAATTTTCCATGTTGCGTTAATAGCATTTTTCGCTGTAACAAGGTTGTTTTTGAGCTGAGTTTCCATGCTGACATTGCTAGTAATAGTTTTTCCTAAATGTTTGTAGGATTTCACAACTTCGATAGGTTTCCTGTTGATGTGCCAATTCTCGCTCCTCGCAGTTCGACCCGACCCATTTCGTAATATCATCACCTTTGATTTACTCAGAATCACACTTAAATTCCATAATGGGCAGTACTCTCCGAGTCGATTTATCATGAGTTGCAAAGTTTGAGGTGAGCTAGCAAAAAGGACTACATCATCGGCAAATAATAGGGCTTTGATGACAGTTCTTGAGATTTCAATTCCACCCGGTAGAAAATCTATTACATCGTTTATAAATACTTTTGACTCAAAACATTTTCAGATCTCAGAACCGTCCTAAACTGCTGATGCCATCGTATATATTTTCTAGCACTTTCCTGAACTTTGCTGTCATTCCAAGGTTGTAGATTTTGTAAAATAAAGCTTTGCGGTCCACGGTATCAAAGGCTGCTTTGAAATCAATAATACTCGCTATGCTCTGTAAAACAAAAACGTTATCGATGGTCGAGTAACCACTCCTGAGTACTGCTTGAAATTCCGCAAGCAATCCCTTACTATGTATCCAATTTGTAAGACGGTTATTAAAAATTGATATAAATATTTTGTAGAAGGCACTAGGAAAGGAAATTCCGCGATAATTGGCTGGATATGATACATTCCCCTTTTATGTAGAGAAAAGATAATAGATTTCTTGAACTGTTCTGGTATCTCTCCAGTGTCGAAAATGTTATTAAACACATCTGTTAATTTATCAGTCAGCGTTTTTGTCCCATATTTAAAAAATTCTATTGGTATTCTATCCGCTCCTGCAGCTTTCCCGTCCTTCAGTTAAAGCAATACATTTTGCAACTCTTCAAGATTTATAGCAGAATCCAATATTTCATTTGAATGGGCAGGTTTAGCGTAGTGGAAAGGTGCAGACGAAGAATCGGGATTCAAAAGTAGTTTGAAATGGTCGTGCAGTGAAGCTATTTTTAATTTCGTGCTTATTTGAAGTTTTTTCCCATTAAGTTGGTTAACTGTTAGCCGAAATTCTTTGGAAATCTTACAATGTTTAAGTTTTAGAGCTTCGTCTTCGACTTTTTCTCTTTACTCGTGCTCATATGTAGGGGTGCAGTAGTCAGTGGGAGTTGAAAACATTTTCATTGGAATCAAGTCTGTGATATTGCTGTGACCATAGGGCTTGGCAAACCAAGAGTTTGATTCTTTAAGTCTTAAAAAGCTGCAAAATACTAGATATTTAATATGTAAATCAAGTGGTAGAAGGTGCAGAAAAACGCTTAAGGCATCAGTTGGGCAGAATCTTATAGCCCCTGTTTCGGGTGCCTATTGTTTCGTTTTTTTATTTCGACAATTGTTGTGTCGTTATTGTTATAATTATTTATATCTATAGTTATATCTCCAGCCAAACAATTGGTGGTAGCGCCTTTAAGTTGTTGTTGTTGTTCAAACATTCAATGAAATTGACGGAATAAAGAATGATCAAGCCTAATAAGCTGACATTCTAGTACGAATAGTACAATAATAACAATAATAATTATTTATATTTAGTTCGAAAACGTTTTTTATATTTTGTATGTATTTTGTTTTGAGTTCATTTCGGTTGACGGTTACTTTGAATTTCTTCTTTTGTTTTTTACTTGTTTTGGATTTTCGTTAAAACTATTATGGATCACTTAAGACTGTGATGTTTCGTCAAAGGTTGTTTCGCATTTTGTCTCTAAGTATATCTATTTTTTTGGAATTCGATTATTTTGTTATAGTCCAAGCAAATTGGATTTTGGCATGTATGTAACATATTGTGGTGAATATACCCATGTGTGTAAACAACGACATCTCTTATTCTTCTATAACAGAATAAATTTGTAATGAGTTCCGCGCCATCTATGAACAACAGATTAACTAATATTACCCAATACCTAAAACAATCTATCATTATCCAATACCTAAACCACTCGCATCGTTATCCGATACCCAAACCACGGAACTGCAATAATTTGTAATTGGTCGATAGCTTTTGAGGAGAAGTACATTCCATTACATTCCATAACCCCAAGAAGATTCTAGTAGCTTTTTCTCAGATATAAACACACCGCCACCAGTCCGAAGACTTCAGTTTGATTTTGAAAGTGAACGAATAAACGTCGGTTTAAACTAGTGAATTAAGAGTTGTGCTTGTTTATAATAAAAGTATTAGAAGTAAAGTATTTAAAGTGAAATAAAGGTGTTTTATTTTTGTAAAGTAATTGGTGTTCAGTTTGAATAAAAGAAAAAAAAAGGTTTTATTGGCGAACCCTTGGCAAAATATTACATTGGTGTCAGTAAAGTGGAATAAAACTTATGTTATCTGTGCATTCAGATAATTAATGGTGAAAATTGATAAAGTGTGTGAATAAGTAAGCAAATAAGTAAAATGCTTGTGAAAAGTGACGCATAAAAACTAAGAACAAAAATAGAAAAAAAAGGGTAAAGTTGTGAACGCTTTGAATTGTGTTGAACTTAAAGCAGCTGGAACGAAAAATGCAAAATGACCTCATTATTCGTCTGCAGGAAGATTTAAGGCAGCACGATGAATATCCAGACCCGTTTCCATTTGAAATTGAAATGCCAGAAGAGCAAGTAACTGCAACCTTAGACATGATCAACATGATGGCTCAGCTGCTTGCCCAGTTTAAGAAACAACGCAACGAGCGAAAGAATCTCCTGGAAAAAAACAGAAAAAAATCTTCTTGAACGATTTGAAGAACAGAAACACGTCCTCGAAGGTAAACTAGTTGTCTTTGAGAACACGTTTGTTGCCCTTGACGATCGTGTTTAAAAACAATTTTCTTCAGTGGAAGCAATATTCGAGAAGGTCGAAGATAAAATTCAGAGCATTACCGATGAGTTAGAAAAAGTTAGAAAAATGAAGGTTCGAGAAGGTAACGCCGATTTTCCAAGAAGAAAAGAAATGCATCCACCAACTTTTGATGGACAAACTTCTTGGTCGATCTACAAGAAGCAATTTGAGGCAGCTGCAGCAATAAATGGCTGGGATGACGAAGACAAGTTTATTGCCCTGACGCTTGACCTTAGAGGTTCTGCTGCTGAATTATTGCAAACCTTACCTTATAAATATTCTTATTTAAAATAATTTTTTTCCTCACTTCTACCTCGTTTTAATTTTTTTCACAATATTTAAAAAAAAAAGTCGATATCACTTATTCAGCCCTGAAAAAGATCCAAACCAGAATTGAAACATCGGTAAAAAATCAAAAAGTATTGAATTAAAACAAAGACAGTATTTTTGGGTTTAAATTAAGGATTTTATATTATTTATTTACTGTGGGCGAAAATGTTACTTCTTATTTATACTTTTCCAGCTGACTGCACTTTTGACCATGGACACAGCACCAAAAATCTTACTTTTTTTAATATATTGTGAGTTTTTAAATGCTCTATATTCCATCTCCCTGGTAATGGGGCAATTAAGCACTAAGCGTTTGCTTGATATACGGCAAATAAGCATCAAAATAACCCAAACATTTGTGGTTTATAGAGCAAAAGTGCTTCCTGTAACTTCGTTAATAATTGATATAGAACAACGGGGATAGCGCCATACGATAGAGAATATTCGAATTAGTATAACTGCATCTTTAACTCAGTTTCCCGAAAAAGTGATCTATGGGACACTTAAGTATTCGGCTGGCGAATAGTTTTTTTTAAAAGCAAGAATATACATAATTTTTTGGTTTAAGGTTTACAAGTTTTGTTTATATATACATATAATAATTTTAAAAACGCTTCAATTTGAATACGATACGTCATCGCAGTTTTATAATATTTGAAAAGTTCGTTAATATTAGCTTCGCAGTTGAGTAACGCCATTACTTTTTCTTCAGATTTAAAGCTGCTGTGCAGAAAATATCTCCTTATTTCACATATAACAGGACATTTTCCAATGAAATGTATGATATTTTCACGCTCTCTAAGATTACATAGACTGCAGTAAATTGGAAGATCATCTCGGTGTGGTATAAAGTGCAGCTCGCCTCTTATTTTAAATAAAGCTGAAATGAGCACCTGCTTGTTTTCAGTGCGAAAGTTATTACGCTCACTTAAGTTATGATTAAGAGGGCTGTAGATGGATCTATGTACCGACGATGAAGCCTCGTTCATACAGTCCGTTCTGTACTGTTCGTCACCTTCGCAACAAGGTCTTAGAGAACATCTTTTTGACATCTTATGTTTTCTTCCAGCAAACTAAAGTTGATTCCGCAGTAACTCCCAAGTTATTCCAGCTTTTGATACCAAACATCTTTCTTTCTTATAGCATCCAATGCTAAGATTTTGGGAAGCCTGTTATCTGGCATGTTAAGCACCTTTGAAATGTAGCCGACGTGATATTTAAGCGTTTTAATAAAGAGGGGGGAAAGGCCTGTCTCAAGTGTGATCATGTAGTTGGGAGTTGTATTGGGTAAGCGAAAGCATCTTTTAATAAAAGCCTGAGAAGTTTTTCTACTGTTTCGTACTTTTCCCATCCCCACACCTGCGCTGCATATAGCATTACGGGCTCGGCCACTGCAACAACTACCTCATACTTAACACTATGCGCTATTAATTTATTCCATGTTGCGTTAATAGCATTTTTCGCTGTAACAAGGTTGTTTTTGAGCTGAGTTTCCATGCTGACATTGCTAGTAATAGTTTTTCCTAAATACTTGTAGGATTTCACAACTTCGATAGGTTCCCTGTTGATGTGCCATTTCTCGCTCCTCGCAGTTCGACCCGACCCATTTCGGAATATTATCACCTTTGATTTACTCAGAATCACACTTAAATTCCATAATAGGCAGTACTCTCCGAGTCAATTTATCATGAGTTGCAAAGTTTGAGGTGAACTAGCAAAAAGGACTACATCATCGGCAAATAATAGGGCTTTGATGACAGTTCTTGAGATTTCAATTCCACCCGGTAGAAAATCTATTACATCGTTTATAAATAAGGCAAATTAACTGAGACTTAGACTACATCCTTGCCTGACTCCCATTTTTGACTCAAACCATTCTCAGATCTCAGAACCGTCCTAAACTGCTGATAGACTAAATAAAAATCGGGTGGCACAACGGCTCATGAAGAACCAGGGCCTAGTGACTAACAACTCGCAACCATTCCTGTGTGCGCCTTTCGACAGGAATGGAAGGGACCTACAATTTTATACCGATTCCGAACGGCTAGACGAGAAGCACTTATTCGTGACAAGTGATACTCTTGGAGGATTTGTCAATTCCTCGCAAGAGGCAGTAGCCCTGAAAAAAAAAACTTTTTAGTTTTTTTAAGGTCGACGAGGCTGGGAAGCGATCCCAGACCTCCAGCGTGACAGTCGAACGCACTAACCATTACGCTACGGGCTACTACAAACTGCTGATAGAGGCCATCGTATATATTTTCTAGCACTTTCCCGAACTTTGCTGTCATTCCAAGGTTGTAGATTTTGTAAAATAAAGCTTTGCGGTCCATGGTATCAAAGGCTGCTTTGAAATCAATAAAAAAGACATAAAGCTTCTTTTTTTAATCAATGAAGTTACTCGCTATGCTCTGTAAAACAAAAACGTTTATCGATGGTCGAGTAACCTCTCCTGAGTACTGCTTGAAATTTCGCAAGCAATCTCTTACTATGTATCCAATTTGTAAGACGGTTATTAAAAATTGATATAAATATTTTGTAGAAGGCACTACGAAAGCATATTCCGCGATAATTGGCTGGATATGATATATTCACCTTTTTATGTAGAGGAAAGATAATAGATTTTTTGAACTGTTCTGGTATCTCTCCAGTTTCTGTCCCATATTTATAAAAATCTATTGGTATTCTATCCGCTTCTGCAGCTTTCCCGTCCTTCAGTTTAAGCAATACATTTTGCAACTCTTCAAGATTTATAGCAGAATCCAATATTTCATTTGAATAAGCAGGTTTAGCGTAGTGGAAAGGTGCAGACGAAGAATCGGGATTCAAAAGTAGTTTGAAATGGTCGTGCAGTGAAGCTATTTTTAATTTCGTGCTTATTTGAAGTTTTTTCCCATTAAGTTGGTTAACTGTTAGCCGAAATTCTTTGGAAGTCTTACAATGTTTAAGTTTTAGAGCTTCGTCTTCGAAAAATTTAGACTTTTTCTCTTTACTCGTGCTCATATGTAGGGGTGCAGTAGTCAGTGGGAGTTGAAAACATTTTCATTGGAATCAAGTCTGTGATATTGCTGTGACCATAGGGCTTGGCAAACCAAGAGTTTGATTCTTTAAGTCTTAAAAAGCTGCAAAATACTAGATATTTAATATGTAAATCAAGTGGTAGAAGGTGCAGAAAAACGCTTAAGGCATCAGTTGGGCAGAATCTTATAGCCCCTGTTTCGGGTGCCTATTGTTTCGTTTTTTTATTTCGACAATTGTTGTGTCGTTATTGTTATAATTATTTATATCTATAGTTATATCTCCAGCCAAACAATTGGTGGTAGCGCCTTTAAGTTGTTGTTGTTGTTCAAAAATTCAATGAAATTGACGGAATAAAGAATGATCAAGCCTAATAAGCTGACATTCTAGTACGAATAGTACAATAATAACAATAATAATTATTTATGTTTAGTTCGAAAACGTTTTTTATATTGTGTATGTATTTTGTTTTGAGTTCATTTCGTTTGACGGTTACTTTGAATTTCTTCTTTTGTTTTTTACTTGTTTTGGATTTTCGTTATAACTATTATGGATCACTTAAGACTGTGATGTTTCGTCAAAGGTTGTTTCGCATTTTGTCTCTAAGTATATCTATTTTTTTGGAATTCGATTATTTTGTTATAGTCCAAGCAAATTGGATTTTGGCATGTATGTAACATATTGTGGTGAATATACCCATGTGTGTAAACAACGACATCTCTTATTCTTCTATAACAGAATAAATTTGTAATGAGTTCCGCGCCATCTATGAACAACAGATTAACTAATATTACCCAATACCTAAACCAATCTATCATTATCCAATACCTAAACCACTCGCATCGTTATCCGATACCCAAACCACGGAACTGCAATAATTTGTAATTGGTCGATAGCTTTTGAGGAGAAGTACATTCCATAACCCCAAGAAGATTCTAGTAGCTTTTTCTCAGATATAAACACACCGCCACCAGTCCGAAGACTTCAGTTTGATTTTGAAAGTGAACGAATAAACGTCGGTTTAAACTAGTGAATTAAGAGTTGTGCTTGTTTATAATAAAAGTATTAGAAGTAAAGTATTTAAAGTGAAATAAAGGTGTTTTATTTTTGTAAAGTAATTGGTGTTCAGTTTGAATAAAAGAAAAAAAAAGATTTTATTGGCGAACCCTTGGCAAAATATTACATTGGTCTCAGTAAAGTGGAATAAAACTTATGTTATCTGTGCATTCAGATAATTAATGGTGAAAATTGATAAAGTGTGTGAATAAGTAAGCAAATAAGTAAAATGCTTGTGAAAAGTGACGTATAAAAAATAAGAACAAAAATAGAAAAAAAAAGGGTAAAGTTGTGAACGCTTTGAATTGTGTTGAACTTAAAGCAGCTGGAACGAAAAATGAAAAATGACCTCATTATTCGTCTGCAGGAAGATTTAAGGCAGCACGATGAATATCCAGACCCGTTTCTATTTGAAATTGAAATGCCGGAAGAGCAAGTAACTGCAACCTTAGACATGATCAACATGATGGCTCAGCTGCTTGCCCAGTTTAAGAAACAACGCAACGAGCGAAAGAATCTCCTGGAAAAAAACAGAAAAAAATCTTCTTGAACGATTTGAAGAACAGAAACACGTCCTCGAAGGTAAACTAGTTGTCTTTGAGAACACGTTTGTTGCCCTTGACGATCGTGTTTAAAAACAATTTTCTTCAGTGGAAGCAATATTCGAGAAGGTCGAAGATTAAGTTCAGAGCATTACCGATGAGTTAGAAAAAGTTAGAAAAATGAAGGTTCGAGAAGGTAACGCCGATTTTCCAAGAAGAAAAGAAATGCATCCACCAACTTTTGATGGACAAACTTCTTGGTCGATCTACAAGAAGCAATTTGAGGCAGCTGCAGCAACAAATGGCTGGGATGACGAAGACAAGTTTATTGCCCTGACGCTTGACCTTAGAGGTTCTGCTGCTGAATTATTGCAAACCTTACCTTATAAATATTCTTATTTAAAATAATTTTTTTCCTCATTTCTACCTCGTTTTTATTTTGTTCACAATATTTTAAAAAAAAGTCGATATTACTTATTCAGCCCTGAAAAAGATCCAAACTAGAATTGAAACATCTGTAAATAATCAAAAAATATTGAATTAAAACAAAGACAGTATTTTTGGGTTTAAATTAAGGATTTTATATTATTTATTTACTGTGGGCGAAAATGTTACTTCTTATTTATACTTTTCCAGCTGACTGCACTTTTGTCCATGTATATAGAGCACATAGCACCAAAAATCTCACTTTTTTTTAAAATATATTGTGAGTTTTTAAACGTCTATATTCCACCTCCCGCGGTTATGGGGCAATTAAGCACTAAGCGTTTTTTTTTCAAACTGTCCTACACAAACTTTCCCACCTAGTACAAATTTTGGATATACGGCAAATAAGCATTTCTCGCTCCTCGCAGTTCGACCCGACCCATTTCGGAATATCATCACCTTTGATTTACTCAGAATCACACTTAAATTCTATAATGGGCAGTACTCTCCGAGTCAATTTATCATGAGTTGCAAAGTTTGAGGTGAACTAGCAAAAAGGACTACATCATCGGCAAATAATAGGGCTTTGATGACAGTTCTTGAGATTTCAATTCCACCCGGTAGAAAATCTATTACATCGTTTATAAATAAGGCAAATTAACTGAGACTAAGACTACATCCTTGCCTGACTCCCATTTTTGACTCAAACCATTCTCAGATCTCAGAACCGTCCTAAACTGCTGATAGAATAAAATAAAAATCGGGTGGCACAACGGCTCATGAAGAACCAGGGCCTAGTGACTAACAACTCGCAACCATTTCTGTGTGCGCCTTTCGACAGGAATGGAAGGGACCTACAATTTTATGCCGATTCCGAACGGCTAGACGAGAAGCACTTATTCGTGACAAGTGATACTCTTGGAGGATTTGTCAATTCCTCGCAAGAGGCAGTAGCCCTGAAAAAAAAACTTTTTAGTTTTTTTAAGGTCGACGAGGCTGGGAAGCGATCCCAGACCTCCAGCGTGACAGTCGAACCCACTTACCATTACGCTACGGGCTACTACAAACTGCTGATAGAGGCCATCGTATATATTTTCTAGCACTTTCCCGAACTTTGCTGTCATTCCAAGGTTGTAGATTTTGTAAAATAAAGCTTTGCGGTCCATGGTATCAAAGGCTGCTTTGAAATCAATAAAAAAGACATAAAGCTTCTTTTTTTAATCAATGAAGTTACTCGCTATGCTCTGTAAAACAAAAACGTTTATCGATGGTCGAGTAACCTCTCCTGAGTACTGCTTGAAATTCCGCAAGCAATCTCTTACTATGTATCCAATTTGTAAGACGGTTATTAAAAATTGATATAAATATTTTGTAGAAGGCACTACGAAAGCATATTCCGCGATAATTGGCTGGATATGATATATTCATCTTTTTATGTAGAGGAAAGATAATAGATTTTTTGAACTGTTCTGGTATCTCTCCAGTTTCTGTCCCATATTTAAAAAATTCTATTGGTATTCTATCCGCTTCTGCAGCTTTCCCGTCCTTCAGTTTAAGCAATACATTTTGCAACTCTTCAAGATTTATAGCAGAATCCAATATTTCATTTGAATAAGCAGGTTTAGCGTAGTGGAAAGGTGCAGACGAAGAATCGGGATTCAAAAGTAGTTTGAAATGGTTGTGCAGTGAAGCTATTTTTAATTTCGTGCTTATTTGAAGTTTTTTCCCATTAAGTTGGTTAACTGTTAGCCGGCTTTGGAAGTCTTACAATGTGTAAGTTTGAGAGCTTCGTCTTCGAAAAATTTAGACTTTTTCTCCTTCCTCGTGCTCATATGTAGGGGTGCAGTAGTCAGTGAGAGTCGAAAACATTTTCATTGGAATCAAGTCTGTGATATTGCTGTGACCATAGGGCTTGGCAAACCAAGAGTTTGATTCTTTAAGTCTTAAAAAACTGCATTTTGTCTCTAAGTATATCTATTTTTTTGGAATTCGATTATTTTGTTATAGTCCAAGCAAATTAGATTTTGGCATGTATGTAACATATTGTGGTGAATATGCCCATGTGTGCAAACAATATCTCTTTTTCTTCTATAACAGAATAAATTTGTAATGAGTTCCGCGCCATCTATGAACAACAGATTAACTAATATTACCCAATACATAAACCAATCTATCATAATCCAATACCTAAACCACTCGCATCGTTATCCGATACCCAAACCACGGAACTGCAATAATTTGTAATTGGTTGTTACTTTTTGAGGAGTAGTACATTCCAGCACATTCCAGAACCCCAAGAAGATTCTAGTAGCTTTTTCTCGGATATAAACACACCGCCACAAATCCGAAGACTTTAGTTTGATTTTGAAAGTGAACGAATAAACGTAGGTGTAAACTAGTGAATTAGGAGTTGTGCTTGTTTATAATAAAAGTATTAGAAGTAAAGTATTTAAAGTGAAATAAAGGTGTTTTATTTTTGTAAAGTAATTGGTGTTCAGTTTGAATAGAAGAAAAAAAAAGGTTTTATTGGCGAACCCTTGGCAAAATATTACATTGGTGTCAGTAAAGTGGAATAAAACTTATGTTATCTGTGCATTTAGATAATTAATAGTGAAAATTGAAAAAGTGTGTGAAAAAGTAAGCAAATAAGAAAAGTGCTTGTGAAAAGTGGCATACAAAAAACTAAGAACAAAAATAGAAAAAAAAGGGTAAAGTTGTGAATGCTTTGAATTGTGTTGAACTTAAAGCAGAACTAAACAGACGAGGTCTTCCTCCTGCTGGAACGAAAAATTACCTCATTATTCGTCTGCAGGAAGATTTAAGGCAGCACGATGAATATCCAGACACGTTTCTATTTGAAATTAAAATGCCGAAAGAGCAAGTAACTGCAACCTTAGACATGACCAACATGATGGCTCAGCTGCTTGCCCAGTTTAAAGAACAACGCAACGAGCGAAAGAATCTATTGGAAAAAAAACAGAAAAAAATCTTCTCGAACGATTTGAAGAACAGAAACACGGCCTCGAAGGTAAACTAGTTGTCTTTGAGAACAAGTTTGTTGCCCTTGACGATCGTGCTTAAAAACAATTTTCTTCAGTGGAAGCTAAATTCGAGAAGTTCGAAGATAAAATTCAGAGCATTACCGATGAGTTAGAAAAAGTTAGAAAAATGAAGGTTCGAGAAGGTAACGCCGATTTTCCAAGGAGAAAAGAAATGCATCCACCAACTTTTGATGGACAAACTTCTTGGTCCTACAAGAAGCAATTTGAGGCAGCTGCAGCAACAAATGGCTGGGATGACGAAGACAAGTTTATTGCCCTGACGCTTGACCTTAGAGGTTCTGCTGCTGAATTATTGCAAACCTTACCTTATAAATATTCTTATTTAAAATAATTTTTTTCCTCACTTCTACCTCGTTTTTATTTTTTTCACAATATTTAAAAAAAAAAAAGTCGATATCACTTATTCAGCCCTGAAAAAGATCCAAACCAGAATTGAAACATCGGTAAAAAATCAAAAAATATTGAATTAAAACAAAGACAGTATTTTTGGGTTTAAATTAAGGATTTTATATTATTTATTTACTGTGGGCGAAAATGTTACTTCTTATTTATACTTTTCCAGCTGACTGCACTTTTGTCCATGGACACAGCACCAAAAATCTTACTTTTTTTAATATATTGTGAGTTTTTAAATGCTCTATATTCCATCTCCCGCGGAAATGGGGCAATTAAGCACTAAGCGTTTGTTTGATATACGGCAAATAAGCATCAAAATAACCCAAACATTTGTGGTTTATAGAGCAAAAGTGCTTCCTGTAACTTCGTTAATAATTGATATAGAACAACGGGGATAGCGCCATACGATAGAGAATATTCGAATTAGTATAACTGCATCTTTAACTCAGTTTCCCGAAAAAGTGATCTATGGGACACTTAAGTATTCGGCTGGCGAATAGTTTTTTTTAAAAGCAAGAATATACATAATTTTTTGGTTTAAGGTTTACAAGTTTTGTTTATATACATATAATAATTTTAAAAACGCTTCAATTTGAATACGATACGTCATCGCAGTTTTATAATATTTGAAAAGTTCGTTAATATTAGCTTCGCAGTTGAGTAACGCCATTACTTTTTCTTCAGATTTAAAGCTGTTGTGCAGAAAATATCTCCTTATTTCATATATAACAGGACATTTTCCAATGAAATGTATGATATTTTCACGCTCTCTAAGATTACATAGACTGCAGTAAATTGGAAGATCATCTCGGTGTGGTATAAAGTGCAGCTCGCCTCTCATTTTAAATAAAGCTGAAATGAGCACCTGCTTGTTTTCAGTGCGAAAGTAATTACGCTCACTTAAGTTATGATTAAGAGGGCTGTAGATGGATCTATGTACCGACGATGAAGCCTCGTTCATACAGTCCGTTCTGTACTGTTCGTCACCTTCGCAACAAGGTCTTAGAGATTATCTTTGTGGCATCCTATGTTTTCTTCCAGCAAACTAAAGTTGACTCCGCAGTAACTCCCAAGTTATTCCAGCTTTTGATACCAAACATCTTTCTTTCTTATAGCATCCAATGCTAAGATTTTGGGAAGCCTGTTATCTGGCATGTTAAGCACCTTTGAAATGTAGCCGACGTGATATTTAAGCGTTTTAATAAAGAGGGGGGAAAGGCCTGTCTCAAGTGTGATCATGTAGTTGGGAGTTGTATTGGGTAAGCGAAAGCATCTTTTAATAAAAGCCTGAGAAGTTTTTCTACTGTTTCGTACTTTTCGCATCCCCACACCTGCGCTGCATATAGCATTACGGGCTCGGCCACTGCAACAACTACCTCATACTTAACACTATGTGCTATTAATTTATTCCATGTTGCGTTAATAGCATTTTTCGCTGTAACAAGGTTGTTTTTGAGCTGAGTTTCCATGCTGACATTGCTAGTAATAGTTTTTCCTTAATACTTGTAGGATTTCACAACTTCGATAGGTTCCCTGTTGATGTGCCATTTCTCGCTCCTCGCAGTTCGACCCGACGCATTTCGGAATATCATCACCTTTGATTTACTCAGAATCACACTTAAATTCCATAATGGGCAGTACTCTCCGAGTCAATTTATCATGAGTTGCAAAGTTTGAGGTGAACTAGCAAAAAGGACTACATCATCGGCAAATAATAGGGCTTTGGTGACAGTTCTTGAGATTTCAATTCCACCCGGTAGAAAATCTATTACATCGTTTATAAATAAGGCAAATTAACTGAGACTAAGACTACATCCTTGCCTGACTCCCATTTTTGACTCAAACCATTCTCAGATCTCAGAACCGTCCTAAACTGCTGATAGAATAAAATAAAAATCGGGTGGCACAACGGCTCATGAAGAACCAGGGCCTAGTGACTAACAACTTGCAACCATTCCTGTGTGCGCCTTTCGACAGGAATGGAAGGGACCTACAATTTTATGCCGATTCGGAACGGCTAGACGAGAAGCACTTATTCGTGACAAGTGATACTCTTGGAGGATTTGTCAATTCCTCGCAAGAGGCAGTAGCCCTGAAAAAAAAAACTTTTTAGTTTTTTTAAGGTCGACGAGGCTGGGAAGCGATCCCAGACCTCCAGCGTGACAGTCGAACGCAATAACCATTACGCTACGGGCTACTACAAACTGCTGATAGAGGCCATCGTATATATTTTCTAGCACTTTCCCGAACTTTGCTGTCATTCCAAGGTTGTAGATTTTGTAAAATAAAGCTTTGCGGTCCATGGTATCAAAGGCTGCTTTGAAATCAATAAAAAAGACATAAAGCTTCTTTTTTTAATCAATGAAGTTACTCGCTATGCTCTGTAAAACAAAAACGTTTATCGATGGTCGAGTAACCTCTCCTGAGTACTGCTTGAAATTCCGCAAGCAATCTCTTACTATGTATCCAATTTGTAAGACGGTTATTAAAAATTGATATAAATATTTTGTAGAAGGCACTACGAAAGCATATTCCGCAATAATTGGCTGGATATGATATATTCACCTTTTTATGTAGAGGAAAGATAATAGATTTTTTGAACTGTTCTGGTATCTCTCCAGTTTCTGTCCCATATTTAAAAAATTCTATTGGTATTCTATCCGCTTCTGCAGCTTTCCCGTCCTTCAGTTTAAGCAATACATTTTGCAACTCTTCAAGATTTATAGCAGAATCCAATATTTCATTTGAATAAGCAGGTTTAGCGTAGTGGAAAGGTGCAGACGAAGAATCGGGATTCAAAAGTAGTTTGAAATGGTCGTGCAGTGAAGCTATTTTTAATTTCGTGCTTATTTGAAGTTTTTTCCCATTAAGTTGGTTAACTGTTAGCCGGCTTTGGAAGTCTTACAATGTGTAAGTTTGAGAGCTTCGTCTTCGAAAAATTTAGACTTTTTCTCCTTACTCGTGCTCATATGTAGGGGTGCAGTAGTCAGTGGGAGTCGAAAACATTTTCATTGGAATCAAGTCTGTGATATTGCTGTTGGCAAACCAAGAGTTTGATTCTTTAAGTCTTAAAAAACTGCATTTTGTCTCTAAGTATATCTATTTTTTTGGAATTCGATTATTTTGTTATAGTCCAAGCAAATTAGATTTTGGCATGTATGTAACATATTGTGGTGAATATGCCCATGTGTGCAAACAACGACATCTCTTTTTCTTCTATAACAGAATAAATTTGTATTGAGTTCCGCGCCATCTATGAACAGCAGATTAACTAATATTACCCAATACCTAAACCAATCTATCATAATCCAATACCTAAACCACTCGCATCGTTATCCGATACCCAAACCACGGAACTGCAATAATTTGTAATTGGTTGTTACTTTTTGAGGAGTAGTACATTCCAGCACATTCCAGAACCCCAAGAAGATTCTAGTAGCTTTTTCTCGGATATAAAAACACCGCCACAAATCCGAAGACTTTAGTTTGATTTTGAAAGTGAAAGAATAAACGTAGGTGTAAACTAGTGAATTAGGAGTTGTGCTTGTTTATAATAAAAGTATTAGAAGTATAGTATTTGAAGTGAAATAAAGGTGTTTTATTTTTGTAAAGTAATTGGTGTTCAGTTTGAATAGAAGAAAAAAAAAGGTTTTATTGGCGAACCCTTGGCAAAATATTACATTGGTGTCAGTAAAGTGGAATAAAACTTATATTATCTGTGCATTTAGATAATTAATAGTGAAAATTGAAAAAGTGTGTGAAAAAGTAAGCAAATAAGAAAAGTGCTTGTGAAAAGTGGCATACAAAAAACTAAGAACAAAAATAGAAAAAAAAAAAGTGTAAAGTTGTGAATGCTTTGAATTGTGTTGAACTTAAAGCAGAACTAAACAGACGAGGTCTTCCTCCTGCTGGAACGAAAAATTACCTCATTATTCGTCTGCAGGAAGATTTAAGGCAGCACGATGAATATCCAGACACGTTTCTATTTGAAATTAAAATGCCGAAAGAGCAAGTAACTGCAACCTTAGACATGACCAACATGATGGCTCAGCTGCTTGCCCAGTTTAAAGAACAACGCAACGAGCGAAAGAATCTATTGGAAAAAAAAACAGAAAAAAATCTTCTCGAACGATTTGAAAAACAGAAACACGGCCTCGAAGGTAAACTAGTTGTCTTTGAGAACAAGTTTGTTGCCCTTGACGATCGTGCTTAAAAAACAATTTTCTTCAGTGGAAGCTCAATTCGAGAAGTTCAAAGATAAAATTCAGAGCATTACCGATGAGTTAGAAAAAGTTAGAAAAATGAAGGTTCGAGAAGGTAACGCCGATTTTCCAAGGAGAAAAGAAATGCATCCACCAACTTTTGATGGACAAACTTCTTGGTCGATCTACAAGAAGCAATTTGAGGCAGCTGCAGCAACAAATGGCTGGGGTGACGAAGACAAGTTTATTGCCCTGACGCTTGACCTTAGAGGTTCTGCTGCTGAATTATTGCAAACCTTACCTTATAAATATTCTTATTTAAAATAATTTTGTTCCTCATTTCTACCTCGTTTTTATTTTTTTCACAAAATTAAAAAAAAAAAGTCGATATTACTTATTCAGCCCTGAAAAAGATCCAAACCAGAATTGAAACATCGGTAAAAAATCAAAAAATATTGAATTAAAACAAAGACAGTATTTTTGGGTTTAAATTAAGGATTTTATATTATTTATTTACTGTGGGCGAAAATGTTACTTCTTAATTATACTTTTCCAGCTGACTGCACTTTTGTCCATGGACACAGCACCAACAATCTTACTTTTTTTAATATATTGTGAGTTTTTAAATGCTCTATATTCCATCTCCCGCGGTAATGGGGCAATTAAGCACTAAGCGTTTGTTTGATATACGGCAAATAATCATCAAAATAACCCAAAAATTTGTCGTTTATATAGCAAAAGTGCTTCCTGTAACTTCGTTAATAATTGATATAGAACAACGGGGATAGCGCCATACGATAGAGAATATGCGAATTAGTATAACTGCATCTTTAACTCAGTTTCCCGAAAAAGTGGTCTATGGGACACTTAAGTATTCGGCTGGCGAATAGTTTTTTTTAAAAGCAAGAATATACATAATTTTTTGGTTTAAGGTTTACAAGTTTTGTTTATATACATATAATAATTTTAAAAACGCTTCAATTTGAATACGATACGTCATCGCAGTTTTATAATATTTGAAAAGTTCGTTAATATTAGCTTCGCAGTTGAGTAACGCCATTACTTTTTCTTCAGATTTAAAGCTGCTGTGCAGAAAATATCTCCTTATTTCACATATAACAGAACATTTTCCAATGAAATGTATGATATTTTCACGCTCTCTAAGATTACATAGACTGCAGTAAATTGGAAGATCATATCGGTGTGGTATAAAGTGCAGCTCGCCTCTCATTTTAAATAAAGCTGAAATGAGCACCTGCTTGTTTTCGGTGCGAAAGTAATTACGCTCACTTAAGTTATGATTAAGAGGGCTGTAGATGGATCTATGTACCGACGATGAAGCCTCGTTCATACAGTCCGTTCTGTACTGTTCGTCCACCTTCGCAACAAGGTCTTAGAGAACATCTTTGTGGCATCCTATGTTTTCTTCCAGCAAACTAAAGTTGACTCCGCAGTAACTCCCAAGTTCGTCCAGCTTTTGATACCAAACATTTTTCTTTCTTATAGCATCCAATGCTAAGATTTTGGGAAGCCTGTTATCTGGCATGTTAAGCACCTTTGAAATGTAGCCGACGTGATATTTAAGCGTTTTAATAAAGAGGGGGGAAAGGCCTGTCTCAAGTGTGATCATGTAGTTGGGAGTTGTATTGGGTAAGCGAAAGCATCTTTTAATAAAAACCTGAGAAGTTTTTCTACTGTTTCGTACTTTTCACATCCCCACACCTGCGCTGCATATAGCATTACGGGCTCGGCCACTGCAACAACTACCTCATACTTAACACTATGTGCTATTAATTTATTCAAAAAAAAAAAAAAAAAAATCCATGTTGCGTTAATAGCATTTTTCGCTGTAACAAGGTTGTTTTTGAGCTGAGTTTCCATGCTGACATTGCTAGTAATAGTTTTTCCTAAATACTTGTAGGATTTCACAACTTCGATAGGTTCCCTTTTGATGTGCCATTTCTCGCTCCTCGCAGTTCGACCCGACCCATTTCAGAATATCATCACCTTTGATTTACTCAGAATCACACTTAAATTCCATAATGGGCAGTACTCTCCGAGTCGATTTATCATGAGTTGCAAAGTTTGAGGTGAACTAGTAAAAAGGACTACATCATCGGCAAATAATAGGGCTTTGATGACAGTTCTTGAGATTTCAATTCCACCCGGTAGAAAATCTATTACATCGTATATAAATAAGGCAAATTAACTGACTCCCATTTTTGACTCAAACCATTCTCAGATCTCAGAACCGTCCTAAACTGCTGATAGAGGCCATCGTATATATTTTCTAGCACTTTCCTGAACTTTGCTGTCATTCCGAGGTTGTAGATTTTGTAAAATAAAGCTTTGCGGTCCATGGTATCAAAGGCTGCTTTGAAATCAATAAAAAAGACGTAAAGCTTCTTTTTTTAATCAAAGGTTACTCGCTATGCTCTGTAAAACAAAAACGTTATCGATGGTCGAGTAACCTCTCCTGAGTACTGCTTGAAATTCCGCAAGCAATCTCTTACTATGTATCCAATTTGTAAGACGGTTATTAAAAATTGCTGCAAAATACTAGATATTTAATATGTAAATCAAGTGGTAGAAGGTGCAGAAAAACGCTTAAGGCATCAGTTGGGCAGAATCTTATAGCCCCTGTTTCGGGTGCCTATTGTTTCGTTTTTTTATTTCGACAATTGTTGTGTCGTTATTGTTATAATTATTTATATCTATAGTTATATCTCCAGCCAAACAATTGGTGGTAGCGCCTTTAAGTTGTTGTTGTTCAAAAATTCAATGAAATTGACGGAATAAAGAATGGTCAAGCCTAATAAGCTGACATTCTAGTACGAATAGTACAATAATAACAATAATAATTATTTATGTTTAGTTCGAAAACGTTTTTTTATAATTTGTATGTATTTTGTTTTGAGTTCATTTCGTTTGACGGTTACTTTGAATTTCTTCTTTTGTTTTTTACTTGTTTTGGATTTTCGTTAAAACTATTATGGATCTCATAAGACTGTAATGTTTCGTCAAAGGTTGTTTCGCATTTTGTCTCTAAGTATATCTATTTTTTTGGAATTCGATTATTTTGTTATAGTCCAAGCAAATTAAATTTTGGCATGTATGTAACATATTGTGGTGAATATGCCCATGTGTGCAAACAACGACATCTCTTATTCTTCTATAACAGAATAAATTTGTAATGAGTTCCGCGCCATCTATGAACAACAGATTAACTAATATTACCCAATATCTAAACCAATCTATCATTATCCAATGCCTAAACCACTCGCATCGTTATCCGATACCCAAACCACGGAACTTCAATAATTTGTAATTGGTCGATAGCTTTTGAGGAGAAGTACATTCCAGCACATTCCAGAACCCCAAGAAGATTCTAGTAGCTTTTTCTCGGATATAAACATACCGCCACCAGTCCGAAGACTTCAGTTTGATTTTGAAAGTGAACGAATAAACGTCGGTGTAAACTAGTGAATTAAGAGTTGTGCTTGTTTATAATAAAAGTATTAGAAGTAAAGTATTTGAAGTCAAATAAAGGTGTTTAATTTTTGTAAAGTAATTGATATTCAGTTTGAATAAAAGAAAAAAAAGGTTTTATTGGCGAACCCTTGGCCAAATATTCCATCAGTAAAGTCAGTAAAGTGGAATAAAACTTATCTTATCTGTGCATTCAGATAATTAATGGTGAAAATTGATAAAGTGTGTGAATAAGTAAGCAAATAAGTAAAGTGCTTGTGAAAAGTGACGTACAAAAACTAAGAACAAAAATAGAAATAATGGGTAAAGTTGTGTACGCTTTGAATTGTGTTGAACTTAAAGCAGCTGGAACGAAAAATGACCTCATTATTCGTCTGCAGGGAGATTTAAGGCAGCACGATGAATATCCAGACACGTTTCTATTTGAAATTGAAATTCCGGAAGAGCAAGTAAGTGCAACCTTAGACATGACCAACATGATGGCTCAGCTGCTTGCCCAGTTTAAATAACAACGCAACGAGCGAAAGAATCTCCTAGAAAAAAAATCTTCTCGAACGATTTGAAGAACAGAAACACGTCCTCGAGGGTAAACTATTTGTCTTTGAGAACAAGTTTGTTGCCCTTGACGATCGTGTTTAAAACAATTTTCTTCAGTGGAAGCAAAATTCGAGAAGGTCGAAGATAAAGTTCAGAGCATTACCGATGAGTTAGAAAAAGTTAGAAAAATGAAGGTTCGAGAAGGTAACGCCGATTTTCCAAGGAGAAAAGAAATGCATCCACCAACTTTTGATGGACAAACTTCTTGGTCGATCTACAAGAAGCAATTTGAGGCAGCTGCAGCAACAAATGGCTGGGATGACGAAGACAAGTTTATTGCCCTGACGCTTGACCTTAGAGGTTCTCCTGCTGAATTATTGCAAACCTTACCTTATAAATATTCTTATTTAAAATAATTTTTTTCCTCATTTCTACCTCGATTTTATTTTGTTCACAATATTTAAAAAAAAAGTCGATATTAATTATTCAGCCCTGAAAAAGATCCAAACCAGAATTGAAACATCGGTAAATAATCAAAAAATATTGAATTAAAACAAAGACAGTATTTTTGGGTTTAAATTAAGGATTTTATATTATTTATTTACTGTGGGCGAAAATGTTACTTCTTATTTATACTTTTCCAGCTGACTGCACTTTTGTCCATGTATATAGAGCACATAGCACCAAAAATCTCAGTTTTTAAATGCTCTATATTCCACCTCCCGCGGTTATGGGGCAATTAAGCACTAAGAGTTTGTATTTCAAACTTTCCTGTACAAACTGCCCCACCTAGTACAAATTTTGGATATACGGCAAATAAGCATGAAAATAACCCAAAAATTTGTGGTTTATAGAGCAAAAGTGCTTTCTGTAACTTCGTTAATAATTGATATAGAGCAACGGGGATAGCGCCATACGATAGAGAATATTCGAATTAGTGTAACTGCATCTTTAACTCAGTTTCCCGAAAAAGTGGTCTATGGGGCACTTAAGTAATTTCCTATAGCTCGTGCACTGAAGGTGCCGATTGAACTATATGAGTATCTTATGCACAAAGTGTGGCAATAGGATTATGAATACTTATTTATTATTATGATTCGGCTCTGCTATAGCCGGCGACCGACGACGCCGACGCCGACGCGACGGGACAAAGTATGTGCGATGGATATGGACGGGAAACCGAGTATCAAGTATCGAAGTAGGTTGAATATATTCTTAATTGGTTTGCGGCAATTAGTTAAGTGGTCGCTGGCGCTCGTGCAATCCCTTCACAAGGTGGTCTGTGACACACATACCGAGAACTGAGAGGTGTTCAGCTTCCTCGATGTAAGTGTCGTCCATGGATAGCGGCATTGGGAGTGGGTTTCTCTTTAACGACAGGAGACAGCATTTAGTTTATGAAGCATTAAATTCTACGCGGTTTTTTATTCCCCATTGCACAATGCTGTCGAGATCAGAATTTAATGAGCTTATCATACGCTGCCGTTCATGTTCCACATCCGAAGGACATAGATGTGAGTCTATAAACGAATATGAGAAGCTGAGGGTACTGTCGTCACTGAAACAGTTTGATGGATTAGAAGTTTCAAACAAAAGATCATTTATAAATATAATGAAGAGATTCGGAGACAAAACGGAGCCCTGGGGCACACCAGCATTTATTTTGTGAATTTCAGACATGAAACCGTCCAATACAACTTGTATTGAACGGTCCGAAAGGTTATTTCTAATCCAACGAAGAAGAGATTCATCAATACCAAATGCGCGCATTTTCGATAAAAGCGCTTGATGCCAAACTCTATCAAACGCTTTAGAAATATCAAGCGCAATAATCTTACTTTCTGCAAATCGATGTAAAGATTTATTCCACTATATGGATACAAAGCTATCTTAGGGCCCAGTTATAGCTATTATTGGAAACGATCATTGAAAATATAAATTGTCAATTTTGAGAGATTTAGAAGTTAAAACAAATGATTATTGTGATGCCAAAGTAAAACTAATTGACTTAATAATTATTTCTAGGTAAAACGAAATTCAATTTGACTCAACTTTTCTCATAAAACGATTTTTAATTTTTCAATGATGAACTACCTTACCAATGATCATTGAAAAAATTAAAAGTTACGTTTTGGGGAAGATATGGGTGAAAACGGAAGAGAAATAATTTTGAAGTCGTAAGCTATATTTCTGCATTAAAATATTCAATGATAAAACTTTTTCAATGATGAATTTTAATGATAGCTATAACTGGCCCCTTAGATAGGCAATCGCATCGATTCTTGAACGCGGCCATTTCCATTCACAGAAGCTGTCTGTTTGGCAACAAATGTAGTAGATAATGTAATAGAGCACTGGTTAGTTAAAGACGTATTTAATTTGGTTATTGGTAAACACACAAATTAACTCGTCTCTTAAGTTTAGCGTGGCGTTTATCTAAACGCTTGTTTAGTCATTAATAATTGGTAAGGCCCAATATTTATATTTACTGCCTTCAATATATTTAAGACTTCTTATTCGAACAAATCATCGAAATGTGCAGAGGATTGATATTTACATTATTTGTGTATCTACAATCTTTAGGAATAAAATAAGGATTATCGGGCGAAACTTAATGGACAATGAAAATTCTTTCGAATGAATCACTAAGGAAAATTGTATTCAATTGTACCCCTTTCCAAAACACTTATGCAGAGTCCAAGTCTCCTTCCACTGCTGCGCAGCTTTGTGAGCACCGCCTAATGCATTCAAATCATTACCTAAAGATCTACACGCATTTTCCCGTTGTCCCACTCCATCTATTGACACAAATCTACAAAAATCATCAACAAATTGAATAAATACATTAATCGAATTTATTTGTTTATCTATCATAATGCTATGTCGAGATTTACTTTCAAAAAGCTAATAAGAGAATCTTTTCGAGCATTGGTTACACTTTTTCCCTTATTTTTCTTTAAATATATTTCCTTAACATCCATTTTCACTTTTTCACATCAAGATTCACAAACGATTGAGCTCGTGAAAGGATAATAGTTATATGAAAGTTTTGACGATTCTTTTCATTTTTTCAGAACCAGAATTGACCCCCTGCTTTTCGTTTTGCAGTACGCTGTTCAATGAGCGAAATCGATAAATGTAGCAGATTATTTGGACAGGCCCACACCCTTTTTTTGGGCACAATTACATAATTGACCAGACCATTAATTGTGCGCGGAAAAATGACATTTGAGTGACATTCGTGTTTTTATTTGTTTTTTTCTTTTATTATAACACGGCTTTTTGTGATTGTTGTCCCTTTGTTTTTTTTTTTTTTTTTTAATTGATGACACTTTCAAAGAGAATTTTTTCTTTTAAGAATAGGTAGGTATATGTATTTAAAAATAAATGAACCAATTTTCTCATAAAATAAAGAAAGTCTTGCTAAATTATAATTTCAGGTTGATATCCATATCATCAGCTAATAGTGTTTAATTGATTTTACTAAGAAATAAGTTTCTTTATTTTTTAATATTTTATTTATTTATTATTGTTTTTTTTATTTATTTATCTTACTTCATTTTTTTTAACAAAAAAAAAAAAACTAAAGTCTACAATAGTTTTGAGTATTTGTTCGAAAGCATGAAATAAGTATGTGTTTTTTGCAAATAGCTTTGCCATTGATCGGTTCAACCGTTTTCGATAAACTTAGAAATAAAGAGGCAAGCTACCTATTAATATTTTAAATCGAAATACTTTTTTGTTTTTAATATAGGTGCACTCCTTTCCAAAAGAATAGGTACACGGCTTTTCAAATGCAAAATACCAAACTGGTGAGTGAAACTATAGATAACTTGTTTGATAGTAATCGCTTGATTGCAGGCTAGTGGATTTAGAAAAATATTTCAAAAACCTTTGGTCTTTCCCCTTATAATGGGCTTCCAAAGTGTTTAACTTAGAAAAAAGTATTTTTTGTGCAATTGAATAGGTACACGTTAGTAAATTACAAAACGTGCTGGCCAAAAGAAATTAAACAAAACTTTTTATACAAAAAATATTTATTTATGAATTTTAGCAATGGGTACTTTTTTTTTTTGGGTTTTTAAAACCCTTAAAACAGGCAAGGATTAAAGAGATGCCAATGCACATTGGTTTTGAACCTTTGAATATCGAAATGGAAGGGAAAAAAGAGCCGAGTAAAGCATTCCACACTCGGGTAAATAAATTAATAAATAGGGTGGCACAACGGCTCATGAAGAACCAGGGCCTAGTAACTAATAACTCGCAACCATTCCTGTGTGCGCCTTTCGACAGGAATGGAAGAGACCTACAATTGTATGCCGAATCCAAACGGCTAGACGAGAAGCACTTATGGTGACAAGTGATACTCTTAGAAGATTTGTCAACTCCTCGCAAGAGGCAGTAGCCTTGAAAAAAAAAACTTTTTAGTTTTTTAGGTGGACGAGGCTAGGAAGCGATCCCAGACCTCCAGCATGACAGTCGAACGCACTAACCATTACGCTACGGGCTACTTCCACACTCGGGTAGTTCGGCTAAAATAAGAATCTTTATACTTGACAGTACGTCCGAAGTTGGGCTTAAGGGTAAACTGATGTGCATTCCTGGAAGTACGAGTATTACAGTTAAATTCTTTTATGGGAGGGATGCAGCTGGCTATTTCAGTAGAGCACTGCCTATAAAAATAACGGTAAAACAACGAAAGACATGAAACATTTCGGCGGTGCTCGAGAGTTGCAAATGCATCCGTTATATTTCTGTCACCTATAATTTTCATAGCTCTTCTTTGTATCCTATCCAAAATGGGGTACCTGCTCAAACAGTGGAATTGTACTCAAGTTTGGGACGGATAAAGGCTTCACATATATAACAGCCAGATCAGAAAGGGTACAAAATTTCTTGCATCGCCAATGAAAACCTAAACACTACACAAGGTGGTCTGTGATACAAATACCGAGTACTGAAAGCTTTTCGGTTTCCTTAATGCAAGTGCCCCTCATAGATAGTGGCATGGGGGGTCGGTTGCGTTAAGACGACAGAAGACAGCATTGAGTTTTTGAAGCATTAAATTCCACGCGGTTTTTGAATCCCCATTGGAGAATGTTATCAAGATAAGAATTAAATGAGCTTATCATACGCTGCCGTACAAGTTCCACCTCCGAAGGACATGGATGTGAATCTTAAAACAATTATGAGAAGCCGAGGGTACTGTCGTCAGCGAAACAGTTTAATGGAGAGTCGGGGATAAAACGGATCCCTGTGGCACACCAGCATTTATTTTGTAGATTCCAGGCTTGAAACGTCGAATACAACTTGTATTGAGCGATCCGAAAGGTAATTTGTAATCCAACGAAAAAGAGATTCATCGATACCAAATGCTTTTGAAATATCAAGCGCAATAATCTTACTTCCTCCAAAACGATGTAAAGATTTCTTCCACTGTTCGGTGAGATACATCATCAGATCACCAGTGGACCTATTACTTCGAAAGCCGTACTGCCGGTCATTAAGAAGCTTTCGTTCTGCGAGATATTTCTTGAGCTGAAAATTGATCAGCGTTTCCATGACCTTGGGAAGAAGGGACGTTACTGCAATTGGACGATTGTTTGAGGGTGAAGAAGATACGCCTTTTTTAGGGACAGGCTGGACAAATGCTGTTTTCCACCCACTCGGAAAGAAACCAGTAGAATAGGACAGATGGAAAAGCTTACGCAGTGGTTTTGACAGCGTTGAAAAACACCTCTCCACAACAATGAGAGGAATACTATCCGGGCCAGCGGATTTGTGTGTATCAAGATCTTTTAGGACTCTGGCAACTGCACGAGTGTGAAAGAAGATTCGTCCCATGAAATCGTTTGCGCTCTCCAGTACGCGAGAACTCATAACACTTTCTGGCAGCGTTGAATTAACAGCAAACTGTGCTGTAAGCAAATTGGCTTTCTCTAACGAGTTGACAAAAGGGGTGTCATTGAAGACGAGCGTTGGAACCGACGACGAAGTAGCATTTCGTATGTTCTTTGCAAATGACCAACAAATGTTACTACTAATGGGATATTGTAGTATTTTTTGCCTTAATTTTTGGTCATGCAAAAGATTGGTTCTTCGAATATGACCGCTGCAGGTCTTTCAGGCTTGTTGAAGCTTTTTCCGGTTTTCATCAGAAGGGTTGGTTTTATAACTACGGAAACTTACTTCTCTGACCCTAATAACCTCCTTACAGCTCGAATCAAACCATGAGTTTTATTAGGGTTTGATAGATTTTACCCCATTCGGGATAAAATTTCGCATTCCACAAAGAATTAAATTTGTGATCATATCTGCACTGGCGTCTACGTCACTATCGAGGAAGCATAGTAACCAGTTGAAGTTAGTGAAGAAACTGTTGAAACCGTCCCAGTCGGCTTTCTTGTATTGCCACACGTTTCTCGTTGATGCTTTCTCTTTAGCTCAGTTTTGTTGGCATGAGAAACTAGCAGATTTGACTCAATGATCTGAGAACCTCATAATTTCGGTTTGGCATCGAATCGTAAAGTTGCTTTAAATTATCCAGCTAAATTTACCGCCAAGCATGTTTAATGGTAGATGTTGAGGATTCTTTGTCTTCATGTTGATGATCTGACTCGTAAACCTTGCGGACTTACCAGCCTTAATTTAGAACTGGGGAATGGTGGCATCATGGTCCTTAAGAACATCGATTTTTGCTTTATTAACTGTTTTAAGCGATGTTGCACAGCCCATTGTATTTGGAATTTCAGAAAAACAGCGTAAATTTGACAGAACACTCTTAAATATATTGATCCAAGAAGAGTTTACCTCAGAATACCCACTATTTATGAAAATAATAGCCCTATCCCCTAAAAAAACATAGTCCCCTTTCACAAAGAGAAACCAGTTGCTGGAGATTTTTTTCACATTTTCCTTTAATTGCCTTGTACCTTTCACATAACGAAACCGAATTGCCGGTGATTTTTGTTTTTTCCATATAAAGTCTATTTGCTGAACGCACATTACGGACAGTTTGAGAAGGAATGTGATAAAAATCTCCTCAAACGTTGACCGGGTAGAATTTTTTCATTCCCCTTTCTTCTTGCCCTTCTCGCCTACAAACTCCTAGTCGCCGGCAACTCAGTTTCCCTGTGAAAGCGTAGCCCAGTCAACGAAGACTCAAATTGTTAAAATAAATGCGAAAATTAGTGCCCTCTGGATGGTTTTTTATACGTTGAGGCACAAGTAGCAACCACCAAAGCACAGCATAGTCACACCGCGAAATCCAGGGGCGGATCAGTACATTGCTTTTTAGGCATAACACTATACTCTGTTCCACAAAAATTGACAGTACAGGGCTTATGGGCCAGCTTTTTTAAAAACAGTGGCGCCTGTGTATACTCACGGCACTGAATTGAGAAAACTGCCAATAAAAAAGATACTAACCCACTGAACAACGTACATGAATTGTTGTTGTAATGCCCTGAAAAATATCGTACACTCCACCATGACCGTCCTCATTGCATGCCCAAAGAACATAAATACACTGATCACATAATCGTTTCTTCTCTGGCTGTTACCCTTACTCATTGAAAGCAATACAAAAGAGCTGTTTTTGTGATTTTTATAAAATAGCTTTCTGTTTTCAAGCTTTTGAGAACAGAATTAATTAAGGTGAGATATAATGCCAAGTACGGAAACCCTATAAAACTAAATATGTGATTAAAGAGATTCTAAAATGAACGGCTGTCTGATTCCAACTGGACTAACTTGTCACTTTACAGCTGCATGAAAGCAAGTAGGTATATGTATAACAAGAACATATGAGAGTCAGTATATAGACAGAACATTCGAGTAAGTATGTGCAAATGATGAAATAGAAGTATTAACAGAATAACCACAGTGGTAATCAAAATGTTTCGGTCGTATATTACACCACTTAACACCGTGATGGAACATAGAAATCCGGAGGCCGTCTAGAACGTTCCGAGCGTCGTGGTGTTGATTCTGTGGGTATAGCGTTGTGATGATTCTGAAGATGATTCCGTTGATAGAGGAATGTTAGATGGCGATGATTCAGAAGATGATGAAAGATTGTTTGATGGTGACGGTCCAGCAGATGATGACTGAGAATGCGAAGCATGTAATGAACGATTTGATTCATCGAAATCAGAAACAGCTGGAGGGGTTGGGCTGTTTGATGTAGGCAATGGTGGTTCGAAATCATTTCCGATTTCAATGTGACGGCTGCGGATTTGGTCAAGGTGTCTTTTCATGACCCGAGAGTCTTTCAATCGCACGGTGTAGGAAACTGGGCCTGATTGTGATTCAATTATGGCTTCTATCCATTTGGGTCCTGAAGAGTAATTTCGAATCCAGACGAGGTCATCCTTGTGATATGTGTTACTTCCTTTGGGCTCATTTACTTTAGTTGAAATTTCATGAGGGTGAATTTTGTCAAATTATGTTTTAAGCTGACGATTAAACATTAACTCTGCAGGTGAACGACCTGTGGGGGTGTGCGACGTTATGTGCTGACTAACCAAAAAATGAGTCAGCTTCAAGTCCCAATCGGCTTTGTCTGGTGTCTTCTTTAAATAATCTTTCGTTGTTTGTACCATTCGCTCAGCCTGTCCATTCGTTGAAGGATGGAAGGGTGCAGATCGAATGTGGCGAATTAGGTTGCTTTGAAGGAACGTTTTGAATTCTTCCGAAGTAAAAGCCATGCCATTGTCTGTGACAATGCAGTCAGGCAATCCATGAGTGGCAAACAGTGTACGTAATGGCTTGAATGCGGAAGTTGATGATGTAGACTTGACGAGACATACCTCGAGCCATTTTGAGAATGAGTCGACGACGATGAAGAATAGTTTGCCTTGAAACGGCCCTGTAAAATCAGCGTGCAGACGAGACCAAGGTCGTTCTGTTGTTTCCCAATGATGAGTAGGTGCGTGCGCTTGT
Source organism: Melangyna quadrimaculata (assembly GCA_949320155.1). NCBI lineage: Eukaryota > Metazoa > Arthropoda > Insecta > Diptera > Syrphidae > Melangyna > Melangyna quadrimaculata. Next base: position 330,067,717 of record OX439483.1, read on the forward strand.
TCATGTCGGGCTTCCTGACACGGTACACACTGCTTGACAACGCGTTCTATCTCTGACTCCATATTAGGCCACCAGACGTAGCTTCGAGCTAGTGCTTTTATTTTCACGATTCCTGGGTGTCCAGTGTGCAAAGCTGTGAAAATCATCGATCGAATCTTCGGAGGAATGATGGTACGATTTCCCCATAAGAGACATCCTTTTAATGTTGAAATTTCAGTTCGACGTGTATAGAAAGGATTCAGCTTATCTGAGCGCTGAAGAGACTTTGGCCATCCCCTTAATGTCCAGCTTAGCACCATAGCGAGATCAGAATCTTTAGCTGTTCCTGATGCGATTTGTTTAGCATCAACGACTGGCTGTTCGAGCATCTCTATGTTTTTTTTTTTTTTTTTTTTTTTTTTTTTTTTTTTTTTTTTTTTTATATTTAGCACGTGCAAAAGGGGTTGTGACTACCCTTAAGATGATATACACAGCACGGGCGATTAGGTAGATTGGAGAGGATTTAAAAGGAGATACCGATGCACATTGGTTTTGAACGTCTGTAGATCAGAATGGAAGGGGAAAATTGAGCTGGTAGAGCATTCCACAGAAAGAATCTCTGTACTTAACAGTACGTCCGAAATTGGGCTCAAGGGTAAACTGATGGGCATTCCTAGAAGCGCGAGTATTACGGTTGAATTGTTTTAGGGGATTAATGTAATTTTTGATCATGTAAAAATTTGGTTCGTCAAATATGAACGTTACAGGTCTTTCTAGCTTGTTGAAACTTTTTCCGGTTTTCCTCAGTATGGTTGGCTTTATAACTTCGGAAGCTTACTTCTCTTACCCTAATAACCTCTTTACAGCTCGAATCAAACCATGAGTTTTCTTTGGGTTTGATAGATTTCACCTTATTCGGGATAAAATTTCTCATTCCACAAAGAATTAAGTTTGTAATCATATCTGCACTGCAATCTACGTCACTATCGAGGAAGCATAGTGACCAGTTAAAGTTCCTGAAGAAAACATTGAGACCGTCCCAGTTGGCTTTCTCATACTGCCAAACGGTTCTCTTGGGAGTTTTTTCTTTTACTGTGTTTTGGTGGCACGAGAAATTCGCAGTTATGACACAATGGTCTGATGTGCCTGAAGGCGATAATACACTTATAGTGTATTTATCGGGGTCAGAGGTAAGAAACAAATCTAGAGTGTTGGCGGATTGACCTGCAACGTCAGGAATCCAAGTATGCTCGTCGACCAGCTGAGTTAAGTTGTTTATCTCAGCAAAAATCTCGACACACCTTCCTTCGGGTGTTGTCTGACCCGAATAGCGTAGCCACGAAGAATTATGTACATTGAAATCGCCCGTTATAACGATTTCACATTGCGGAAAATGGGAAATAATTCTCTGGATGGAGTCGGATAGTGCATCGAATTCGTTGGAAGTCGAATTACTATCCAAATTACGACTACGATAAATAAAACAAGTATGGACGATGCGCTTATGGATGGTGAATTTAAACCACATGAAATTAAAGTTCATATTCAAACATGAACCATATTGTGGTTGAAGCTTATAAGCAACATCACTGCGAACATACACGGCGAGACCATGATGTGGAAAAAATAGAGGCACTAAGCTGTAACCATGTAGGCTGAATTCCGAGTGATCGGTATTTTCCCCTATCTGGGTTTCACTTAGTGCCAAAACAGCTGGCCTGTTTTTCACAGTATGGACATATGCAGCACAAAAATTCTGCCTCAGTCCCCGAATGTTGCTGAAGTCAACCCTAAATTCACCCACCATTACAATAAACAGACATAAAAAACCAAGTCAGACAGTTATCTATGCTGATATCAAGTTTGGGCCCCAAATGACCTCACAGTACAATACTACTAGTGTTATGCCTAAAAAAGCAGTGTACTGATCCGCCCCTGGATACACAAATCAATAACAGCAATTTATCTGATATGCTTCGGCTTAGTCCATCATAAGAATTGCATGTAATGATACATACATATACTGCATATAATAACTAAGCCAAAGCAATGTGAGTGAAGTGGAATGGAGAGATTAGGAAATACCGCTGTGCTATGAATGTTTGTGGTTTGAGCTTCATAAACGTCGCTACACGGGTACACTTTTGTTGTTGTTTTTATGCACTGGCACTTGCACTTTTTTTAATTTGTAACTTGTTTAAGTATGTATTCTATTCTATTCTATTCTATTCTATTCTATTCTATTCTATTCTATTCTATTCTATTCTATTCTATTCTATTCTATTCTATTCTATTCTATTCTATTCTATTCTATTCTATTCTATTCTATTCTATTCTATTCTATTCTATTCTATTCTATTCTATTCTATTCTATTCTATTCTATTCTATTCTATTCTATTCTATTCTATTCTATTCTATTCTATTCTATTCTATTCTATTCTATTCTATTCTATTCTATTCTATTCTATTCTATTCTATTCTATTCTATTCTATTCTATTCTATTCTATTCTATTCTATTCTATTCTATTCTATTCTATTCTATTCTATTCTATTCTATTCTATTCTATTCTATTCTATTCTATTCTATTCTATTCTATTCTATTCTATTCTATTCTATTCTATTCTATTCTATTCTATTCTATTCTATTCTATTCTATTCTATTCTATTCTATTCTATTCTATTCTATTCTATTCTATTCTATTCTATTCTATTCTATTCTATTCTATTCTATTCTATTCTATTCTATTCTATTCTATTCTATTCTATTCTATTCTATTCTATTCTATTCTATTCTATTCTATTCTATTCTATTCTATTCTATTCTATTCTATTCTATTCTATTCTATTCTATTCTATTCTATTCTATTCTATCTATTCTATTCTATTCTATTCTATTCTATTCTATTCTATTCTATTCTATTCTATTCTATTCTATTCTTCTATTCTATTCTATTCTATTCTATTCTATTCTATTCTATTCTATTCTATTCTATTCTATTCTATTCTATTCTATTCTATTCTATTCTATTCTATTCTATTCTATTCTATTCTATTCTATTCTATTCTATTCTATTCTATTCTATTCTATTCTATTCTATTCTATTCTATTCTATTCTATTCTATTCTATTCTATTCTATTCTATTCTATTCTATTCTATTCTATTCTATTCTATTCTATTCTATTCTATTCTATTCTATTCTATTCTATTCTATTCTATTCTATTCTATTCTATTCTATTCTATTCTATTCTATTCTATTCTATTCTATTCTATTCTATTCTATTTATTCTATTCTATTCTATTCTATTCTATTCTATTCTATTCTATTCTATTCTATTCTATTCTATTCTATTCTATTCTATTCTATTCTATTCTATTCTATTCTATTCTATTCTATTCTATTCTATTCTATTCTATTCTATTCTATTCTATTCTATTCTATTCTATTCTATTCTATTCTATTCTATTCTATTCTATTCTATTCTATTCTATTCTATTCTATTCTATTCTATTCTATTCTATTCTATTCTATTCTATTCTATTCTATTCTATTCTATTCTATTCTATTCTATTCTATTCTATTCTATTCTATTCTATTCTATTCTATTCTATTCTATTCTATTCTATTCTATTCTATTCTATTCTATTCTATTCTATTCTATTCTATTCTATTCTATTCTATTCTATTCTATTCTATTCTATTCTATTCTATTCTATTCTATTCTATTCTATTCTATTCTATTCTATTCTATTCTATTCTATTCTATTCTATTCTATTCTATTCTATTCTATTCTATTCTATTCTATTCTATTCTATTCTATTCTATTCTATTCTATTCTATTCTATTCTATTATTCTATTCTATTCTATTCTATTCTATTCTATTCTATTCTATTCTATTCTATTCTATTCTATTCTATTCTATTCTATTCTATTCTATTCTATTCTATTCTATTCTATTCTATTCTATTCTATTCTATTCTATTCTATTCTATTCTATTCTATTCTATTCTATTCTATTCTATTCTATTCTATTCTATTCTATTCTATTCTATTCTATTCTATTCTATTCTATTCTATTCTATTCTATTCTATTCTATTCTATTCTATTCTATTCTATTCTATTCTATTCTATTCTATTCTATTCTATTCTATTCTATTCTATTCTATTCTATTCTATTCTATTCTATTCTATTCTATTCTATTCTATTCTATTCTATTCTATTCTATTCTATTCTATTCTATTCTATTCTATTCTATTCTATTCTATTCTATTCTATTCTATTCTATTCTATTCTATTCTATTCTATTCTATTCTATTCTATTCTATTCTATTCTATTCTATTCTATTCTATTCTATTCTATTTCTATTCTATTCTATTCTATCTATTCTATTCTATTCTATTCTATTCTATTCTATTCTATTCTATTCTATTCTATTCTATTCTATTCTATTCTATTCTATTCTATTCTATTCTATTCTATTCTATTCTATTCTATTCTATTCTATTCTATTCTATTCTATTCTATTCTATTCTATTCTATTCTATTCTATTCTATTCTATTCTATTCTATTCTATTCTATTCTATTCTATTCTATTCTATTCTATTCTATTCTATTCTATTCTATTCTATTCTATTCTATTCTATTCTATTCTATTCTATTCTATTCTATTCTATTCTATTCTATTCTATTCTATTCTATTCTATTCTATTCTATTCTATTCTATCTATTCTATTCTATTCTATTCTATTCTATTCTATTCTATTCTATTCTATTCTATTCTATTCTATTCTATTCTATTCTATTCTATTCTATTCTATTCTATTCTATTCTATTCTATTCTATTCTATTCTATTCTATTCTATTCTATTCTATTCTATTCTATTCTATTCTATTATATTCTATTCTATTCTATTCTATTCTATTCTATTCTATTCTATTCTATTCTATTCTATTCTATTCTATTCTATTCTATTCTATTCTATTCTATTCTATTCTATTCTATTCTATTCTATTCTATTCTATTCTATTCTATTCTATTCTATTCTATTCTATTCTATTCTATTCTATTCTATTCTATTCTATTCTATTCTATTCTATTCTATCTATTCTATTCTATTCTATTCTATTCTATTCTATTCTATTCTATTCTATTCTATTCTATTCTATTCTATTCTATTCTATTCTATTCTATTCTATTCTATTCTATTCTATTCTATTCTATTCTATTCTATTCTATTCTATTCTATTCTATTCTATTCTATTCTATTCTATTCTATTCTATTCTATTCTATTCTATTCTATTCTATTCTATTTCTATTCTATTCTATTCTATTCTATTCTATTCTATTCTATTCTATTCTATTCTATTCTATTCTATTCTATTCTATTCTATTCTATTCTATTCTATTCTATTCTATTCTATTCTATTCTATTCTATTCTATTCTATTCTATTCTATTCTATTCTATTCTATTCTATTTCTATTCTATTCTATTCTATTCTATTCTATTCTATTCTATTCTATTCTATTCTATTCTATTCTATTCTATTCTATTCTATTCTATTCTATTCTATTCTATTCTATTCTATTCTATTCTATTCTATTCTATTCTATTCTATTCTATTCTATTCTATTCTATTCTATTCTATTCTATTCTATTCTATTCTATTCTATTCTATTCTATTCTATTCTATTCTATTCTATTCTATTCTATTCTATTCTATTCTATTCTATTCTATTCTATTCTATTCTATTCTATTCTATTCTATTCTATTCTATTCTATTCTATTCTATTCTATTCTATTCTATTCTATTCTATTCTATTCTATTCTATTCTATTCTATTCTATTCTATTCTATTCTATTCTATTCTATTCTATTCTATTCTATTCTATTCTATTCTATTCTATTCTATTCTATTCTATTCTATTCTATTCTATTCTATTCTATTCTATTCTATTCTATTCTATTCTATTCTATTCTATTCTATTCTATTCTATTCTATTCTATTCTATTCTATTCTATTCTATTCTATTCTATTCTATTCTATTCTATTCTATTCTATTCTATTCTATTCTATTCTATTCTATTCTATTCTATTCTATTCTATTCTATTCTATTCTATTCTATTCTATTCTATTCTATTCTATTCTATTCTATTCTATTCTATTCTATTCTATTCTATTCTATTCTATTCTATTCTATTCTATTCTATTCTATTCTATTCTATTCTATTCTATTCTATTCTATTCTATTCTATTCTATTCTATTCTATTTCTATTCTATTCTATTCTATTCTATTCTATTCTATTCTATTCTATTCTATTCTATTCTATTCTATTCTATTCTATTCTATTCTATTCTATTCTATTCTATTCTATTCTATTCTATTCTATTCTATTCTATTCTATTCTATTCTATTCTATTCTATTCTATTCTATTCTATTCTATTCTATTCTATTCTATTCTATTCTATTCTATTCTATTCTATTCTATTCTATTCTATTCTATTCTATTCTATTCTATTCTATTCTATTCTATTCTATTCTATTCTATTCTATTCTATTCTATTCTATTCTATTCTATTCTATTCTATTCTATTCTATTCTATTCTATTCTATTCTATTCTATTCTATTCTATTCTATTCTATTCTATTCTATTCTATTCTATTCTATTCTATTCTATTCTATTCTATCTATTCTATTCTATTCTATTCTATTCTATTCTATTCTATTCTATTCTATTCTATTCTATTCTATTCTATTCTATTCTATTCTATTCTATTCTATTCTATTCTATTCTATTCTATTCTATTCTATTCTATTCTATTCTATTCTATTCTATTCTATTCTATTTATTCTATTCTATTCTATTCTATTCTATTCTATTCTATTCTATTCTATTCTATTCTATTCTATTCTATTCTATTCTATTCTATTCTATTCTATTCTATTCTATTCTATTCTATTCTATTCTATTCTATTCTATTCTATTCTATTCTATTCTATTCTATTCTATTCTATTCTATTCTATTCTATTCTATTCTATTCTATTCTATTCTATTCTATTCTATTCTATTTCTATTCTATTCTATTCTATTCTATTCTATTCTATTCTATTCTATTCTATTCTATTCTATTCTATTCTATTCTATTCTATTCTATTCTATTCTATTCTATTCTATTCTATTCTATTCTATTCTATTCTATTCTATTCTATTCTATTCTATTCTATTCTATTCTATTCTATTCTATTCTATTCTATTCTATTCTATTCTATTCTATTCTATTCTATTCTATTCTATTCTATTCTATTCTATTCTATTCTATTCTATTCTATTCTATTCTATTCTATTCTATTCTATTCTATTCTATTCTATTCTATTCTATTCTATTCTATTCTATTCTATTCTATTCTATTCTATTCTATTCTATTCTATTCTATTCTATTCTATTCTATTCTATTCTATTCTATTCTATTCTATTCTATTCTATTCTATTCTATTCTATTCTATTCTATTCTATTCTATTCTATTCTATTCTATTCTATTCTATTCTATCTATTCTATTCTATTCTATTCTATTCTATTCTATTCTATTCTATTCTATTCTATTCTATTCTATTCTATTCTATTCTATTCTATTCTATTCTATTCTATTCTATTCTATTCTATTCTATTCTATTCTATTCTATTCTATTCTATTCTATTCTATTCTATTCTATTCTATTCTATTCTATTCTATTCTATTCTATTCTATTCTATTCTATTCTATTCTATTCTATTCTATTCTATTCTATTCTATTCTATTCTATTCTATTCTATTCTATTCTATTCTATTCTATTCTATTCTATTCTATTCTATTCTATTCTATTCTATTCTATTCTATTCTATTCTATTCTATTCTATTCTATTCTATTCTATTCTATTCTATTCTATTCTATTCTATTCTATTCTATTCTATTCTATCTATCTATTCTATTCTATTCTATTCTATTCTATTCTATTCTATTCTATTCTATTCTATTCTATTCTATTCTATTCTATTCTATTCTATTCTATTCTATTCTATTCTATTCTATTCTATTCTATTCTATTCTATTCTATTCTATTCTATTCTATTCTATTCTATTCTATTCTATTCTATTCTATTCTATTCTATTCTATTCTATTCTATTCTATTCTATTCTATTCTATTCTATTCTATTCTATTCTATTCTATTCTATTCTATTCTATTCTATTCTATTCTATTCTATTCTATTCTATTCTATTCTATTCTATTCTATTCTATTCTATTCTATTCTATTCTATTCTATTCTATTCTATTCTATTCTATTCTATTCTATTCTATTCTATTCTATTCTATTCTATTCTATTCTATTCTATTCTATTCTATTCTATTCTATTCTATTCTATTCTATTCTATTCTATTCTATTCTATTCTATTCTATTCTATTCTATTCTATTCTATTCTATCTATTCTATTCTATTCTATTCTATTCTATTCTATTCTATTCTATTCTATTCTATTCTATTCTATTCTTTCTATTCTATTCTATTCTATTCTATTCTATTCTATTCTATTCTATTCTATTCTATTCTATTCTATTCTATTCTATTCTATTCTATTCTATTCTATTCTATTCTATTCTATTCTATTCTATTCTATTCTATTCTATTCTATTCTATTCTATCTATTCTATTCTATTCTATTCTATTCTATTCTATTCTATTCTATTCTATTCTATTCTATTCTATTCTATTCTATTCTATTCTATTCTATTCTATTCTATTCTATTCTATTCTATTCTATTCTATTCTATTCTATTCTATTCTATTCTATTCTATTCTATTCTATTCTATTCTATTCTATTCTATTCTATTCTATTCTATTCTATTCTATTCTATTCTATTCTATTCTATTCTATTCTATTCTATTCTATTCTATTCTATTCTATTCTATTCTATTCTATTCTATTCTATTCTATTCTATTCTATTCTATTCTATTCTATTCTATTCTATTCTATTCTATTCTATTCTATTATTCTATTCTATTCTATTCTATTCTATTCTATTCTATTCTATTCTATTCTATTCTATTCTATTCTATTCTATTCTATTCTATTCTATCTATTCTATTCTATTCTATTCTATTCTATTCTATTCTATTCTATTCTATTCTATTCTATTCTATTCTATTCTATTCTATTCTATTCTATTCTATTCTATTCTATTCTATTCTATTCTATTCTATTCTATCTATTCTATTCTATTCTATTCTATTCTATTCTATTCTATTCTATTCTATTCTATTCTATTCTATTCTATTCTATTCTATTCTATTCTATTCTATTCTATTCTATTCTATTCTATTCTATTCTATTCTATTCTATTCTATTCTATTCTATTCTATTCTATTCTATTCTATTCTATTCTATTCTATTCTATTCTATTCTATTCTATTCTATTCTATTCTATTCTATTCTATTCTATTCTATTCTATTCTATTCTATTCTATTCTAT